>JAOTRH010000023.1:9343395-9366271 GCA_034768845.1 Heliamphora exappendiculata
AACACCAAGCAAATTGAAAGTACCAAGTGAAATCCCAAAACGGACGAAAATTCCCAAATCGGACTGAAAGCGAACCAAAAAGTGAACCAAAATCCCCAAAGCAGACTTACAGCACCAAAGCGGACATCAAATCCCCAAAGCGAGCATCAAATCCCCAAATCAAGTAGGTAATCAAGCAGAAATCGAGCAGAAAACTAAAGCCAAATCAAGCAGCAAACCCCAAATCGAGCATGAAATTGAACCAAGATCGAACTAAAAACCATAAGCGACCACCGAAATTCCAGAATCGATGCAAAGCCAAGTTGAAATAGTGGAACAAGCAACCAAATATGAAGCAAAACAGGCGGCGACCAAAAATCGAACAGAAAACTTTAGGCGTCAAAACTGGTCTTGCTTGAATCCTCTCCAATGTTCAAATCAACAAATCGATGCCGTAGAGGGCCAATAAAGATGATTTTGGTGCCCATAGGGAAGATTGCAACAACAGAAAACCAGATCAGAGCCGCAAAAGCTTGATCGGTGAAGAACAAAGCATGGGTGCTAAAAATATGAAAAAAGCCAAAAAAAATATCAAACAATTGAGAAAAAAAAAAGGGAGAAATCATGGAACCATAGATTAGAACTACTCAATCATCTGGGAATTTTTCTTTTTTTTTTTTTTAACAATCACAAATGCAGACAAGAAAAAAAGAGAAAACAGGAAATGAAAGAAGGAGGTTGAAAGTTGAATCGAAATACTCTGATATCAAGTTGAAAAGTAAAGTAATGATTTAGGATTAAAGGATGAGAGAAAGAAGAAGAGAAAAATACACAGAAAATCTTATTAGAAGAATAATAAGGCTTGACTTCACCTCTACATCACACCAGTATTTATATAAGGGACACCAAACTAATTATAAAAAGGCCCTAACATATATAAATAATAACGTAATCTAACAAGGACGATGAAAGTGGACTTAACGGCTCAGGCCGATGGCTGCGATGGCGATTGTGTCGTCAAGAGGCGGTAGTGGCATAGGCAAAGGACAATGGCGACTATTGGTGGCGATGGCGAGAACTGGTCGACAATACTGAAGCAGTGAGTTGCAATGAATTGAAATATGGTCTGATACCAAATAGTGTAGAACCAATAAAAGAGAGAGGGAAACTCTAAAATAGTTCTTCAAATTTAATTCAATCAAACGTGAATCCTTCAATACAATATATGTCCATATATAGGTAAAAACTACCAAAAATTTTTTTTTTTAAAATTAAAAAGCATACCTAGAAATATAATCCCAATAAAATAATATCAAATCTCAAAATCTTTTCTAAAATTTCTTACGCCAAAAATAGGTTCGAAATTTCTTTTTGTGATCCCCATCAACAACAAATGCAAGAAAAGACGAAGAAAATTCTAGTAACCTTTACAGCTCCTGTCTTGTCAAGCTCAACACCTACAGCTTCCAAATTCAACCTCTTTGTGTTAGGAAGCCGACCTGTAATCAGCAAACAAGATTTTACTATCTACAATGTAACATTAAGTAACTCAGAATCTAAAATGACTGTTCGTTAAGTTTGTAGAAATTTACTAATGTATATATACATGTCTAAGGAAAACGTGAACAACACAATGTGCGGTTAAGGTCTGTTAGCATAAAAACATCAGTTATCTGTTTTCCGTTAAAGGAATGGTATATATATAAAAAGAAACCGCAAATTATTTCTGGTAAGAATTCATAAAGAAAGTCCAGACACAAGTATAGCACCAATCAATCATATAAGCTGTAGAAGTTTCCTGCACAATCAAAGTCAATGCCTGCTACAAGTTTAAATTCCACTAGTCATGAGTTTCCATAAGCAGTCAACATAAAGTTCTTATCATTAGATATAACAAGTCTGAAACTCCAGTAGAGGTGAATTTATTGTATAATAGGTGGGTCCACGATTTTTTCTTTTGTGATAAGATATATTAAGAAAAGAAGGGCATTAAGGAAATGCCACCCGAATACAAGCGCTCCCACAAAAGGAGGATCAGTATAGAAACTTCTGTACAAAAAAAAGAGTCATCCTAAAAGTAAGAGACGCACTAAAATCTATAGAATCAAAAATAGATTGAGCTCCTTTCTAAAGAAGCCAGCTATACAAGTTACGGAGAAAACGCCCTTTAATCCATATATATGAGACTCAACCTCATCAAAAAACATTCAGCTACATTCAATCCAAATCAATCACGTCACCCATGGGGGGTCATACGCCAAGCCTTCCTTCAATTACATTCCATCTAAATCAACCACATCACCCACCGGGGGACCATACACCAAGCCTTCCTCCTACTCCTAGACACTCTCCCTCTCCGCCCCATAAGGACGCCAACCACCTCTTCAAAAACCCAGTCCACCCCCTAAGTCACAGTGAATAAGCAAGTAAGCAATAGACCCTCCATCCTTCTTACACAAACAAACAACATCTATTAGCCAACACATGCCCCTCCGGATAAGGTTATCTAGGGCTGTTATACCCATCATTCAGTTCCATCAATTAGAACACATTAACTAATAAACAGCATGCACATGGAATGACATATTAAGATTTGTGGTGCTCAATCAACAAATACGAAATATAATACCTACTTAAAACTTGGAAGCAAAACTTCAAAAAAACGACGAAAGCAATTAACATAATTTATTTAGGGCCTAAATGGTAATCCCCATTTTGGACAAGTTTAGTCCAAAACCAAATCATTTGGTTGGTTAATGTCAGAGAAAATTTTAGTAAAAGGTTAATTTCAACATGAACTACTTACATGGAAAATATTTTCCCGGGTAAATCACCTTACATCTAAACAAATGAACCATTAACGTCCAAACAAGTTCCATGACTGGATTTGAGTATGGAAGAAGATGTGAGCTTCAAGGTAGTCCAGCTTTGTGAGGAACCACAAATAAAATAATAAATGTGGGCCTCTAATGCTGAATTTAATAAGCCCAGGACAAGACCAAATATCTTCTCTTGGTTTGATCTCAAATGACAATGAAATGCATATGTAAACTAGGGTTCTAAATCGCAGTATCGGGATCGGTATCGGTGTCGGTATTGGCATCGGTGATACAATTAATATCGGCTAATATCGGACAGTATCCACCGATACATTGCTAACAATCAATATCGAAGGTCCAAAATCCTGACACGTATAGAACAATATATTACGTAACGGCCGATAATTAAAACTATGATGTAAACATTAATAACATTTTATTTGATGCAAATGTGTGATAATTTTTATCAATAGCTAGGCTTGTTGCTTTGGAAAAGAAAGAAAAGAAAAACAAAAGAAGAAGAAGAAGAAGAGTATCGACCGATATAATACGTAACGGACGATAATTAAAACCATGATGTAAACATTAATAACATTTTATTTGATGCAAAATAGCTGATAATTTTTATCAATAGGCTAGGCCTGTCCCTTTAAAAAAGAAAGAAAGAAAAAAACCAAAAGAAGAAGAAGAAGAAGAAGAAGAAATCTGCACCACCAGCCACCAGAGCAACAACTATAAATTGACATAAAACACCACTCACTGGACAAAGACCCAAATCTAACCAACATGCATTTTGTCCTTCATGAAAGCTTAAAATGTAAATCAACAATGCATAACTCATGGTTTCTATATGCTGTTAAAAAGGCAGAGTTCTAAATTACCAGTGGCAAAGAGTACAACATCAGCCCTTATTTCACCACCATGGTCTGTGAGAACTTTTATTCCCTCTTCCATTTTAACCATCTAAATAATCAGAATTATCATTAGAACTTGTCAGCAGAAATATTGCGGAACCATCTGGACACAAACAATCCCAACAGATGTAGAAGTACCTCTGTCAGCGTTGTTCTGGGATGCAAATTAATTCCCCTGCCTTCCAGATTTCTTGCAACCACTGCTCTCATTTCATCATCAAAACCTCTGAATAAAAATCCCAAGAGAAACAGCATTGACAACACAAGTGCATTAGATAAAGGAAGCATACCAACCAAGAAAGCCGTGCCCTTTTTTACCAAAAAAGCTCTAGCTAAAGCAGATTACCGAAAATAATTGCAAAATGTATTTGCCATGATATACTTGGGAAGATAACATATCTATTTTAACTAGGAAGAAAATGAAGAGTTTTATGATAACAAAACAAGAAAAAAAAATTGAGGCGATGCATCCTTAAAGGAGAATCACGTAAAAAGTCAAAGTGACTATATCAACATTCATTGTAGCCATAAGTCCTCCACATTATCTCATTATTTAACTGAACATCAATGACTCAGCATTGACAACATGAATCGTGTTTCACTATTCCATTTGATCAAATGCCATGGTTTCAAACTTCTAAGTTCTATCCCAATATTTAATTGGAAATTAATAATTTTGCTTTTAAGCTGCTTTTATCTTTCACCTTATAGTGCCGCCGCCACCCCCTCCCCCTCACTCCACCCGCTACATTCTTGCATCTCCTCCACTACTATCTCCACACTCTCCACTGTCATTCACTAATGCAGCTCCCTCCAACTTACTGTGGACTGGTTGATCTCACATAAAGTAACATTTTACTAGTGAGTGGGAAGTGGTCAAGTCTACAGCGAGGAACACATTTCAAAGCTACTTCAAGTGTGAATAACTTGTAAATTTTAATGCTCACCACAATATTCACCATTTTTATAAATTTATGCTTAACAAAGAACAAAAAAGAAGCTACGTGAATATCAGAAGAAAACTTAATTCTTTCAATCTGTATGTATCAGCTCCATAACATCTATGAAAAATTCAATGGAGTTTGGGTCTAGAATATTCATTTAAGCGAGAGACTAACTATAGTCGGATGCATGATCTAAAAGGTTTAGATAACTTGTCAGAGAAAGAAGTGAAGGCCACCCTTTCTTGAAGTTTTGATACATGCAAATGTATGAAGCGAGAAGAGTGGAGAGGGCAAGACGGTTTGGAAGAGATGGAATCGGAAAAAATTATGTTTTGCGTATATTTTTACTTATCCATAAATAGTTTCTGATAAATTAGAAGACATTCTTTCATTTCATGGAGTTAACTATCATAAATTTTCCAATTATTGACTTAAAGTATTATAATCCCTAAACAATTAAAAGGTTTTAGAAATAAGGTTACGGGCAGTATATTGGCTTTTCAAACTTTACAATATTTGATGCACTTGCACACACGTCTAAATGAAGCTGTAGCTTGGAGGCATGTTAAAGGTCCCTTTAAAAAGAACACTTTGAGATAGCTCATAGAATCATAGCAATGTCAAGGCATTTTGTGACAAGCCATGCAAATATCAAGCACTCTGCGTGGTTGAGGCAATAACAGGGCAACTACAGATTTCAGCTTCTTCTTTTACACCTTCAGGATTGTTTTAAAAATTTCAACAATATGATAAGATATTATTTAAGAAGCAGTATCATCTCTATTGTCGTTGTGCAATGCCATCATGACAACCCGAGAAGCAACAAATAAAATTACAGGATTTACAGCAAACTTATCCTGATTCCACATTAAAACTACACAACTGCCAAAACTTGTATTGATTCCAACTAAAAAGCATACTACAGTTTCCAGAGCACACTTTTCAGGGATAACATATTGGGTAAATTCACACTCATTGGCATGACCTAGTATTCATTTTTCCCATCATTGTAGGTCTGGTATCATTTTATTTTGGCTATAATTCAACAATATGATAAGATATTATTTAAGAAGCAGTATCATCTCTATTGTCGTTGTGCAATGCCATCATGACAACCCGAGAAGCAACAAATAAAATTACAGGATTTACAGCAAACTTATCCTGATTCCACATTAAAACTACACAACTGCCAAAACTTGTATTGATTCCAACTAAAAAGCATACTACAGTTTCCAGAGCACACTTTTCAGGGATAACATATTGGGTAAATTCACACTCATTGGCATGACCTAGTATTCATTTTTCCCATCATTGTAGGTCTGGTATCATTTTATTTTGGCTATAATTCATAATTTAGACCATAAGGTACAGTGGAAAATCCATTATTCAGTGTACAATGATTTTGGACCTAGTAAAACGAGTGCAACTAGAAAACCAAATTGTAATTTGAACTCAAAATATAACCTTAATGGAAGTTCCTTTCTGAAACATAGATCCACCGTAGAACCCATCCCACGCCATATCGAAGCAAACTCAACAGCAATGTAACTAAACAAGAGGAAGAAAAAGTCATAGAACAGTCATAAGCATGTTAAGCAAAATTAACACAACAGAATGGTGCACATATAGACAAACCCTCCCCCAAGTATGACAACATGCTTAGGTAACTCATCCAAGCTCAAGGCTTCATCAGATGTTATAGCCAACTCCTATAATGCCAACAAGAATAACAAGGGGAAAAAAAGGTAGTAGTTAGATGATGGGAGAGAAGATACATGATTATATCATACAATCGGAGTTATTGTAGATGGAAATTTCATTCCAATTATTTTATAAGCTAAATTAATTTTGTGGTGTTCTTCTCAGCAAAAAGTGCACATAAAAGGAAAGTCAAGTTCTATAAAGATCAACCACAAGCATCCAAAACATCCATATAATAAATCATCTCACTTTTTCAAAATGTCTAGAGATAACTAATCTTTTAAGGCTGAGAATGTTCTGAACACAATTCCAACGGTGCAAGAAGTGTTGAGTGGGAGAAATAGGTTCCCACCCACAATTTTAGATCATGAAACACAGATCTCAATGTGTTCTCCCAGTTACCTTCATCCCATCTACTCTCTTCTTCTCCCCTCTCTGTTTCACGCCATCCCCTCCTCTCTCTCTCTCTATTTGAGAATCGACCAACTCCACCACCAACCAAATCACCTCTTCGGAATCGTCACCCTCCACCCACAAAGCAAACCACCGCCAACGACCAAAAAAAAATAAAAAAATTCCAATGCAACTACCGTTGCAACACTGACCTTGCAGCGCCACCACTGCCTATTACCGCAACCACCATCACGAAACTGATCATGAAATCCATTTTTGGTTAGTTCCAAATCTCCAATTGGGTTGTTTAGAGACTAGAAGATAGGCCTCGCTCTTCTCCCTCCCCATCCACCTCGCTGTTTTTTTTTTTTCTATAATAACAGTCCCTTTCCTTCAAAGAAGAAATTTATGCGATTATTTTGAGCTTAGGCTTTGGTCAACATGGAATCGACATGCTTATTCTGGTGAGTTGATATTCATGCATTCTTTGCTCAAAGCTGTTTGTATTTCCGTTTATGCCAAACATAGAAGTAAATGACCTTTTGACCTAATAGAAATGGTGATTCTTCTGCTTCCTCTAGGTTATATTCACCTTCAATATGTCTTTATCTCTTCTACTTTCGAAAAAGACTTTCCCAATATCTTTTTAATTTTAGGGTTTCCATAAAAAAAATAGTGTTAAAGATTTTGGAGTTATTATGGGACTAAAAGATCTTTAGCTTTTGGGTTTGTCACCACTCCCATCTCTAATCCACACTCCAACATTTAATCAATAGGTTAGTGTTAGGATTATTAGAGAGAGAGAGAGAGAGAGAGAGAATGAGAGTAACCGTGAATGAGAGTATCCCGTCTTAAGGTTTACTCTACATCGCTTGTTATTTACATATCAAGATCAAAAGATACTAAAAGTACAATAATACCCCTTACTTAACACTCCCCCCCTCAAGTTGATTCAAAAATATTTCTCATACCCAACTTGCATACAATGGGTTGAAACATTTTACTACTAAACCCTTTAGTAAAGATATTGGCTAACTGATCTTCAGATTTCACAAAGAGCATACAAATTGAACCTTGACACAATTTCTCTTTGATGAAGTGTTAATCAATCTCTATATACTTCGTTCTGTCATGCTCTGTCATGCTGGACAGGATTATGAGCAATATTAGTGGCAGCCTTATTGTCACAGTACAATTTCATAGATTTGTCGAACTCAATATGAGCAATATTAGTGGCAGCCTTATTGTCACAGTACAATTTCATAGATTTGTTGAACTCAATCCCCAAATCCTTTAATAGTACTTGAAGCCAGATGAGTTCACAAGCGTCATGTACCATAACCCTATACTCAGCCTCTGCACTTGATCGAACTACCACAGTTTTCTTTTTACTTCGCCAGGTTGCCTTCTACAAATGTGCAATACCCCGATATAGATCGTCAGTCATCTACTGAACCAGTCCAATCTGCATCTATGAAAGCTTCTAACGTCATATGGCCATGACAAGAGAACAAGAGCTCTTTACCAGGAGTAGACTTAAAATATCACAAAATACGATAAGCAGCGTCAAGATGTACACTACAAGGATCATGCATAAACCGACTGACAACCCCCACAACATATGCAATACCAGATCTGGTGTGAGATAGGTATATCAATCTTTTCACAAGTCTCTGAAATTGGCCCTTGTCAACAGGTTCTCTATCACCACTACTGAGACGATGATTAGTCTCAATAGGTGAATCTGCAGGTCGACAACCCATCATACCAGCTTCCTCTAAAAGGTCAAGAATATACTTTCGTAGAGAAATGAAGATCCCATGATCTGATCTAGCCACCTCAATACCAAGAAAATATCATACGGCCCCCAAGTCTTTCATCTCAAATTCTATTACTAGGTTTGCCTTAAAACGAGACGCCTCCTCAGAAGCATTACCTGTCACGATTATGTCATCAACATATACCATGAGAACATTGATCTTATTATTAACTTGCTTGATGAACATAGTATGGTCTGCATGACTCTGTCGATACCTAAACCTTAGCATGGCTTTGAAGAATCGATCAAACCACGCTCGAGGAGACTGTTTTAGTCTATATAAGGCATTTTTCAATTTGCACACCTTCCCTTCAATTTCACGAAATGAGAAGCCTAGTGGTACATCCATATATACCTCTTCTTCTAGATCTCTATAAAGAAATGCATTTTTCACATCCAACTACTGGAAAGGCCAATCCATATTAGCAGCACAGGATAAGAGTACCCGGACTGAGTTTATTTTGGCTATTGGAGCAAAAGTCTCCTGATAGTCAATACCATAAGTTTGAGTAAAGCCCTTAGCGACTAACCTTGCTTTGAATCTTTCAATTGATCCATCTGCCATGTGCTTTACTGTAAAAGCCCATTTGCACCCAGCTGCCTTCTTCTCTTTTGGAAAAGAGACTAACTCCCAGGTACCATTCTTTTTTAGGGCTATCATCTCCTCAACCATAGCTTGCTTCCACTTAGGATCCTCAATGGCTTCCTTCCAACTCTGCAGAATCGATATAAAGGACAAAAATGAGATAAAAGCACGATATGGAGCTAATAAAAAGTTATATGAGACAAAATGAGAAATTAGGTGTTGAGTACATATCCTAACGCCTTTTCAAAGGGCGATAGGTAAATTACAAGTATCAAAATCAACAACAAAAGGCTCATTACCAGGTGAATTAGTGAGAGAGTCTAAACTGGAGGATGGAGGTAGCAACTGGCAGGATAATAGTGGCATATGAGCTATCTGATCTTTCAAGCGTCGAGTATAAGTATGCAAATTATTTCTATCTAATCATCCACCAACATCCGGCTTAGTTCCATCCTTACTGGGTTCCGTCTCCCCCTCACTAGAAACAAGAGCTTGCGATGTAAGATTCAAAAAAACCAAACCTTGAGACTCCTGGATCTGTGAATCCAATTGTAACATCTCTTCGAGTCTAGATGTCTCCTCCTGAAGAGATGGTGTAGGAGAGCGAAAAAAGGACTCAAACTCCCAAAATGTAACATCCATACTGACAAAGCTTTTATAGGTGACCAGATTATAGCATTTATAATCCTTTTGGGTAGCAGAGTAGCCAATGAAGACATATTTGAGAGCTATAGAGTCTAGTTTTCCACCAGGGTATTTTGGTGCATGAACAAAGCAAGTGCAACCAAAAATCCGGGGTGGAAGAGATGAGATAGGTGGAGACCCGAGAAGAAGCTCCAAATGAGTTTTGAACTGAAGAGCACTAGAGAGCAAATGATTGATAAGATAAACTATAGTAAAAACTGCCTCACTCCAGAAGAAGTTGGGAACATGCATAGTAAGAAGAAAGGAACGGATAAGCTTAAGAAGATGACGATTTTTACGTTTAGCAACCCCATTTTGTTCAGGAGTGCAAACACAACTCGTCTGAAAAAGAATACCATGAGCCTTTAGATAAGCACAAAAACCACCATCAAGATATTCAATCCCATTATTAGATCGAAGAATCTTGATGTTGTCATTAAACTGGTTGCGTACCATGTGGTGAAAATTTTGAAAACAGGTAAAGATTTCAATTTTAGTGCGAAACAAATAAACCCAAGTAACACGAGAATGACGGCCAATAAATGTCACAAACCACCGATAATCGAAAATAGAAGTAACAAGTGAGAGAGCTCACACATCAGAATGAATAATAGTGAAAGGAGAATCACTGCGTTTATTAACTGAAGGATAATAGAACGTTTATGATTTGCAAGTTCACAAGCCTCACGCAAAAAATCATTTCTAAAACAATGTTTAACTAAATAAGGAAAATGTCTCTCTAAGACTCCAAAAGAAGGATGCCCCAAACAGCGATGCCACTGAATTAATTGTCAAATAAGGACTCTGTATCAGCATGGAGCCCGGTCAGACTGTGAAGGTGAAGCGAAAGCAGAGGACGGAACATCCAATAAGTACAGGCCACCATATGCACTACCACTGCCAATCATTCTCCTTGTCTCTAGTTCCTAAAAAACACAATAAGTGGGGGAAAAAATTACAAAACAGTCTAAGAAACTGGTAAGACGACTAACAGATAAAAAGTTAGAAGAAAAGTTTAGAACATAAAAGACAGATGATAGAGAAAGTAAAGAAGAGCAATGAATAGAACCTTTGCCAGATATAGAAGACAAAGAACCATCGGCTATTCTAACCTTATCTTTACCAGAACAAATGGAGAAAGAAGAAAATAAAGTAGGAGATCCAGTCATATGATTAGTGGGACCTGCGTCAATGATCCAAAGAGTATGAGAAGAAATCGTACTAAATGCAATAGGAGATTTACCTGAACGAGCAAAGTTAGATGAGGAAGCAGAGACAGTAGAAGAAGAGATATCAACCCGAGCCATTAGGCGCCTAAGAGTAGTCAGCTCTACCTCAGAAAGAGGGCCAGTCTCACCAGATGTACTAGTAAGGATCTCAGAGAGATGAGCGTGGGAACAAACAGATCCACTACGACCACCACCACGTCCACCTCCACGTCCCGGAGTAGGAAAACTATGTAACTTCCAACAATGATCAATAATATGACAAGATTTACCACAATGCTCACATCGCAACTGATCTCAAGCTATAGAGCCATTCCTCTCCTTAGATTTGGTATGATTAGGCTGGTCGGTGCAAGAAATAGAGGTGATAGATAACACAGAGCGTTCCTGACTGGAAATAGGAACCATAGCATGACGGCGACTCTCTTCCTGTTGGGCATAGGCATATGCTTGACGCAAAGTGGGAACCGGATCGCGACCAAAAATTTGAACATGGATCGGATCATAATCAACATGGAGACCGGCAAGGAAGTCATACACTCACTCATTCTCTACCATTTTTTGAAAAGCAACAGCATTAGTAGTAAAAACAGCATGGAAGTCCTGATAATAATTAATCTCGCTCCATAAGCTGGTCAACTCAGTGTAATACTGAACCAATGATTGGTCTTTCTTATCTAACCCCCCGAGTTTCTTCCTCAACTCATACAACTGGGCATCATTGCCAAACTGCGGATACGTTTGGGCAGTAGCAGACCAAATTTTATATGCAGTATCTAAAAGTAAAAAACTGCGACTAATGGAGGTCTGCATAAAGTGTAACAACCAAGACATAATAAGGACATTTTCCTCTATCCATCGTGTGTGAGAAGGACCCATTACCGTTGGTTGTTTGGTTTCACCAGTGATATACCCAGACACTCCACGAGCAACGATGGCTAAACTGCAGGAACGAGACCAAATCAAATAATTGCTACCATCTAACTTCACAAGACTAATCTGAAGAGACGGACTATCAATAGGAGTCTCAGAACAAGTTAATCTGGTGTTTTCATGACTATTAAAAGGCTTTCCTGTATCAGACATAGCTATAGGAACCCAAAAACAAGCAGGCCGAAACGGATGGGAGTAATGGACATTAAACAGATATAAATCAAGTAGACTTGACCCAGCAGGGTATCAATAAGATCCAGACTATCATACCAATCGCAGCAAAGCCAAACAAAAAGAGCCTAAGATACGGCTGGAAACTTCAATCGAACATCCAAGAACTTGAATCAATATTGGTGAACCCTTACAAAACCGAGAGCATCTGAAATCAACTGAAACAAAGAAGGGAAGGCAAGACAGCCGCGAAAGACACGCAAAAACAATCGCGACATCGACAAAAAAGCCCAATCCGAACTTGAAATCAACTCAAAACATCATAATATTGATTAGGAGGACCAGTCGACTATCACAAAAGAAATTTTTCTTTTTTACAGTTTCGAAATCAAAAAAAAATTGAGAAAAAAAAAAAGAGGAAGAAAGGATTGCTAAGAAATTTTTTCTTACTCAAAAGTTTGCTCTGATACCATGTTAGGATTATTGGAGAGAGAGAGAGAGAGTATCTCGTCTTAGGGTTTACTCCATATCACTTGTTATTTATATATCAAGACCAAAAGATACTAAAAGTACAATAATACTCCTCACTTAACAGTTAGTATCTTGATGCTCTCAACAGCCCTAATTCAAATATTCAATCAGAAAGTATAAGATGGAAAATCCTAAATAGTCTACCCAAATTAATATCTTGGTTATTAGCATAGTTCAGTAATATAGTTTTACAAAATCTTTTAGGCAACCCGAGGATTTACTTACATACAAATTGTCTTTATACATCTAGATTGATGAAGTTATGCATATAAGGTCTATAACACTGCCTCTCATGTATGGAGTTCAATTTTGTTTATCACGAGTTACACATATCACTTTCCTTATGGTGGAAAAATTGTTCTTCATGCATTCGCCTTGAAGGAAAGAATACATAGAAAGAGAGTTCAAATCATTTTTTCAAGCAGTACAAAATCTTCTTCTTCTTTACTATTGTACGACTCATTTCCTATGAAACAACCTGATTAGCTTTGATTTGTTATCATTCCTTGTTTGCAGCTTCATTCATAGTTCAGGGGATGGGGCAATATGGATTCTTGTATATTGATTTCTTTTAATATCTTTTGTTCTAACTTGGAGTGAAAGCGGGTTATGATATGCTTTGGTAAAATAGGTATACTTTGGAATTTTCTACACTTCATTCTCTCATATGCGTATGATTTAGGTTGGCGTGAATTCTTACTAATCCATAAAACTGCTTGACATAATATGATAGTGAATTTGGGAGTAATATTTTTAACTTGATATGTATCGTAGGTTTGGATTTTTATGTGATAGTTCAAAATCAGGAAACAATTATTCCCACTGTTTTCAATGAGTTGGTCAATTTCTGTGGGTTTTTTTTTTTTGGGTTGTTCAGATAATCTGATAGGAGTCTTGGGAATCATTCAAATTGACTATTTGGCCTTTAATAAAGTTTTATTATTATGAAAAATAAAATTAATGTAAAACATTAAGGCCCAAGGTGTAGCAATCTTAATTAATGAGGGGACCAGATTCAACATTACAAGTCTTTGCTCAGTTATGTGCTAAATCATGTAAAAAGCAAAGAAATTCATATAAAAAAATTATATAATGGGATTTTCATATTCCAGTTTGCCTCTCTCTTTTAGGCAACTCTGCTGTCAACAATGAATATCATTGTTGATTCACATATAGTAACTAAATGTTGGCATGAATCCATGGATTTGTTACCTTTTGCTTTATTTTTCTGTGTATTTATTCAATTTTTTTTTTGTGTTGATTTTGTTTCTCTCTCAGAAGGTTTCTCTTTTCATTTTTATATTTTTTTTAATTTTGAAGGCTTTTGTTTGAGAATGTTCTGATATAATTTGTTGCACGGTGCCGTTTTAGATTAAGTAGAAAGAAAATTAATTTGTATATGCTTTTGAAAACCATGACAAGATTTGTACCATGTGATAAATAACTAATCATGGTGCTGCAGAGATTTCCTAAGTCTATGGGTTCAACCTTTTTTTTTCCCTAATGTTAATATTGTTAGGAGCATATTGTTAGCAAAATGGAAGATGAAACTGCACTATTATTGCAATAATCCAAAGCTTAACTACAAAAGATAAACTTATAAATATATATTAGGCAAAACTTAAACCCTAATTAGCATTAAAAGACAAAACTACCCTTTAGCTAACAAAATAATCAAAAATACTCTTTTACACCCTCTCAAATTCATGATGCAAGCCCAATAAGCAGTTAGAATTTGTCAAGCAGAAACTGAAAACGAGCCGAAGTGTAAATCTTAGTGAAGAAATCGGCAAGCTGCAATGACGAGGAGACGATGAGAAGATCAATAGTACCAAAGTAAAGATGCTGATGAACAAAGTGACAATCAATCTCTATATGCTTTAAACGTTCATGAAAGACAAAAATATAAGCTATCTGGATCGCACTCTTATTATCACAGTAGAGGAAAGTAGGAAAAGAGAGGGAGACACCCGAATCAAAAAGGAGCCAGCAAAACCAAACAATCTCAGTAGTAGCATGAGCCATGGCACAATATTCAGCTTCAGTAGTAGAACGAACAATGACAGACTGTTTTTTACTTTTCCAAGAAATGAGAGAGTCATCAAGAAATACACAAAATTCAGTAATAAACTTGCGATCAGATACATCACCAGCCCAATCAGCATCAACATAAACCCGAAGAGTCAATAATGAAGACGAAAAAAAGAATAGGCTATGAAAAATAGTATCACAAACATAATGCAGAATGCGTAGCAGAGCTACCCAATGAGTGGAGTGAAGAGCAGAGATAAATTGACTCACCACATAAACAGTATACGCAATATCAGGATAAATCACAGTAAAACAGACCAGACACCCAACCAGCTCTCGATAGACAGCGGGATCCTCAACAAGAACGCCATCAAAGGGAGAGAACTTAGCATGCAACTCAAAGGGAGTATTCACAACTTTATCATCGATGAGACAAGCATGGTGGATCACCTCAATTGCATATTTTGATTGAGATAAGTGATAACCAGTGAGAGAAGAAGCAACTTTTATACCAAGAAAGTATCGCAAAGGACCCAAATCTTTCATTTCAAATGCACAAAACAAATACTGTTTCACTTTAAAGATAACAACATAATTAAAACCAGTGATGCCATCCACATATACTAACAAAATAATCAACCCAGTACGAGTGTGGCGGAAAAACAGTGCAAAATCATAAAAATTAGGAGTGAAACCAATCTGAGAAACAACATATTGAAAATGCTTATACTAATCGCGAGGGGACTGTTTCAAACCATAAAGGGCACGCTGAAGACGACACACAGTACCAGGAGGATGAAGGAGACCCAGAGGAGGGCGCATATAAACTTCCTCATTAAGATGCCTATTGAGAAATGCATTCTTAACAATGCCTATATTGTTCATGTCATCAACCAATTTGTCTATGCTCCTCACTCCACTTATTGGGCTGCTTTGCTCCGCATCCTCCGTTATGTTCGGCATATTATTTTCCACAGCTTCTTGTTGTCCTCCACGTTAACTCTTCAGGCCTATGCAGATGCTGACTGGGTTGGTGATGTTTCTGATCAAAAGTCTAATATTAGGTATTGCATCTTTCTTAGTGAATCACTCATTTCTTGGAAGAGTAAGAAGCAATCTGTGATCGCATGTTCCACTGCCGAGGCGGAATATCATGCTATCACCCATGCTATCACCCATGCTACTGCTGAAATTGCCTAGCTCCGATGGCTTATGTTTGATCTAGGTGTCTCCTCTGATTCTTCTACCTCACTTTATTGTGACAATAAGAGTGCCATCCAGATTGCCCATAATTCCGTGTTTCATCAACGTACCAAGTATATTGAAATTGACGAACAAAGTTATCATGCCCCCAAACTCGGAGCACATGAACCAAACCCGTTAACCCGTCATCGAAGGCCAATTTAATGAACACCTTATAAAAATATAGTTTTAGGCTCAAAAATCTCGTTAAATATAAAGTGAATCAATTCTTTAAAAAGGTACATGAGATTCTTTAAATACAAGTTGTCGGTCTGTAAAATAGGCTTAAAAGATGTTAGAAACCATCCCGTATTAAAATAGGATTCATTTTAGGAAATCAAAATTTGTGTACAAAACAGCCTGGTCCGCTCAAGCAGACTGGCCACCGGTTTTGGGATGAAATGCAGTGCTAAAGTGTAAGCTCGTCCCCAATATTGCCTGTAAGCTCTGCCAAAAACGAGATGTAAATTTGGGATCACTGTCAGATACTATAGACACCGGCTAGCCATTGAGCCGAGCAATCTCCTGAACATATAGCTTGCCAAGCTTGTCCACTGAATAGGTCATACGTATGGGAAGAAAAGACACTGATTTCGTCAACCGATCTACTATCACCCAAATCGCATCATATCCCTTCGGTGATCTCGGAAGTCCCAATACGAAATCCATTGTCACGTGTTCCCATTTCCACTCTGCCACTAGCAATGGCTGAAGTAATCCTGCAGGTCTATGGTGCTCCGCGTTTACTTGTTGACATATAAGACATCTAAAAATGAATAATACCACATCTTTCTTTATCCCTCTGCACCAAAATTGACGGCACAAATGATGATACATTTTCGTACAGCTGAGGTGTACCGCAAGTCAGGAATGATGAAACTCCCGTAACACTTCCTCATGACAAGACTTGGGTACAAATGATCTTCCATAAACTTCAAACCCTGATCCGGTTGGACGGTCGATCCCACAGCATTCTCACCACTCACAGTATGATCTCCATACATCTGAGCTTTACTATCAGTCTATTGAGCTTAAATAACATCATCAAGAAGCGTGGGTCGAGAAACTATGGTAAACAATGTGATGCTATCATCAATCTCACTGAAGTGCAAATCATATTCTCCAATGTCTCCGAGCACTCTCTACTCTTGGACGGAAACATGAGCTAACGATTTCAACGATTCCTACTAAAGGCATCTACCACAACATTGGCCTTGCCCGAGTGGTATTGCAAACCAAAATCATAGTCACCCAAGTATTCCATCCATCTCATCTGCCTCAAATTCAAGTCTTTTTGCGAAAACAAATACTTTAAGTCTTTGTGGTCCGAGAACGCCTCAAAACGTTTTCCATAAAGATAATGTATCCACATCTTCAAGGAAAATACCACATCTGCCAACTCCAAATCATGCGTAGGATAATGCATTTTGAGTTTTGAACGGCCTTGACCCGTAGGCTACAACCTTACCTCGCTGCATCAAAACGCATCCTAATCCCCCATGGGACGCATCGCAACACACTTCATAGCCGAGACCTCTCTCTCTGTTATGATTAGAATTGGTGCACTAGTCAACCTTTCTCTTCAACTCCTGAAAGGCGAGCTCGCAAGCTTCATTCCATACAAATCTAATCCCCTTCAGCGTTAAACGCATCATCAGTGCGGTTAATCTAGAAAAATCTTCCACAAAGCGACGATAATAGCCCGCTAAACCCAGGAAACTCCTAATTTCAAATATGCTTTCGGTCTTTCCCAATTCATCACAGCTTCTATTTTAAACAGATCAAATGCTACTCCATCTCCTAATACAACATGCCCCAAAAACTTGACTTCGGAAAGCCAAAACTCGCACTTACTCATACTTAGTATAGAGTCGATGCTCTCTCAAGAGCTAGAGCGCAACACGCAAAATGCTCCTCATGTGCCTCTCTAGACGGTGAGTAAATTAAGATACCATCTATGAAAACAATGACAAATTTATCGAGATACAATGGAAAATACAGTTCATTAAATCCATAAACGACGCTAGTGCATTAGTTAAATCGAATGGCATAACCAGAAATTTGTAGTGCCCATAGTGCGTACAGAAAGCCGTTTTAGGAATGTCCTCCTCTCGGACCCTCCACTGGTAATATCCTGATCTCAAATCGATCTTCAAAAAATAAGATGAACCCTTTAACTAATCAAATAGGTCGTCAATCCCCAGCATGGGATATTTGTTATTCACTGCAACCTAATTCAACTTCCGGTAGTCGATGCACAGACGCAATGACCCATCCATTTTCTTGGCAAAAAAAGTTGGAGCTCCTCACAGTGAAACATTAAGGCGTATGAAGCCCTTATCCAACAGCTCCTGTAATTGCACCTTCAATTTTTGCAACTCGGTCAACGCAAAACAATATGATGGCATAGAAACAGGGACTGTCCCCGATTTAAGATCGATAGAAAATTCCACTTCTATACGAGGTGGAAACTCAACCAACTCATCCGGAAATACATCAGGAAATTCACATTCCACTAGAGAAATTCTCCTCGAGTAGAAGAGTCATCTCTCATCAAGAAAGTAGAAAGAAGAAGATTAAAACTCATTAGACTCCTCATATCACGAGGTCGTGGCATCAAGCCATCATTCCGATCGCCCACATAATAGAAGGAATCTCTATCTGGAGTACTCAAGAAGACCCGTCATCGATCACAATCGATAAATGCACGGAAGGCTATCAACCAGTCCATTCCAAGAATGAATCAACACTAGTTATGTAAAGCACAATAATATCAAAGATAAGACGACGATCTGCTATCTCCATCTCACACGACCTACAAACGCGTTTCAACGCTGTACTTCTCCCTATAAGAATCTCAACATTCAACACGGTATCCAACACTTCTATCGGTAAACCCAAGGTGGACGCAAACGCAAATGAAATAAAGGAATGTGATGCTAGTATCAAACAACACACGAGCACACGAGCAATAAACCAGAAGAATACCTCGAATAACTGGAGCACTAGTAGTGGCATCAGGTACCGCGGGTGTCTATGTGGTACCCGTCTCTACTATAGCATAGACTCGTCCCTGAGTCCTCGATGCCTGTCCTGTGCCTCTCCTTGCTGCCTATCTCACTGACTGCGAAGATGTACCACCTCCCGTAGCTCGAGATACCTATACCCCTGTCTGTTGTTGTACCTGGCCATAAGTTGCCACTAAGCTAGCTACGTACTAGATGTACTCTGCACATTCCCTCCCTGAGGACAGTCCTTACGGATGTGTCCTACCTGACCACATCGAAAACACGTGGGTTGTCCCCTCCCCTGGGACTGACCCTGAGATTGGCTCTGCTACTGCCTGGACATAGATCTAGAGAGTGCCCGTAGAAGAGGCAGTCGCAGAGCCACTCTCAGGGTCAGTCTCAGGGGAGGGGACCACCCACGTGTTTTCGATGTTGTTAAGTAGAACACATCCGTAGGGACTGCCCTCAGGGAGGGAATGTGCAAAGTACATCTAATACGCAACCAGTTCAGCGGCACACAGGGGTGCAGGCATCTCGAGCTACAAGAGGTGCTACATCTTCGTAGTCGGTGAGACAGGCAGCAAGAAGAGGCACAAGATAGGCATCGAGGACTCAAGGACGAGCCTACACAATAGTAGAGACAGGTACCTCACAAACATCCGCAGCACCTAATGCCACTACTAGTGCTCCTGTGATTCGAGGTATTCTTCTTGTTTATCGCTCGTGGCCTCATGTGTTTTTTGATACCGGAGCATCACATTCCTTTATTTCATTTGTGTTTGCATCCACCTTAGATTTACCGATAGAAGTGTTGGATACCGTGTTGAATGTTGAGACTCCTATAGGGAGAAATACAGCGTTGAAACACGTTTGTAGGTCGTGTAAGATGGAGATAGAAGATCGTTGTCTTATCTTTGATTTTATTATGCTTGGCATGGCTAGTTTTGACATCATTCTTGGAATGGGCTGGTTGATAACCTCCCGTGCGTTTATCGATTGTAATCAACGACGGGTCTTCTTGAGTACTCCAGATGGAGATTCCTTTTATTATGTAGGCGATCGGGATGATGGCTTGATGCCGCAACCACATGATACTAGGCGTACAATGAGTTTTAATCTTCTTTCTACTCTCTTGACGAGAGATGGCTCTTCTACTCGAGGAGAATTTCCTCCAGTGGTATGTGAATTTCCTGATGTATTTCCGAAGGAGTTGGTTGAGTTGCCTCCCCGTACATAAGTGAAATTTTCTATCGATCTTATATCGAGGACGGTCCCTATTTCTATGCCATCGTATCGTTTTGCACCAACTGAATTGCAAGAATTGAAGGTGCAATTATAGGAGCTGTTGGATAAGAGCGTCATACGCCCTAGTGTTTCACCATGGGGAGCTCCAGCTCTTTTTGCCAAGAACAAGGATGAGTCATTGCGTTTGTGCATCGACTACCGGAAGTTGAACCAGATTACAGTGAAGAACAAATATCCCATGATGAGGATTAACGACGACTTATTTGATCAGTTAAAGGGTTCATCTTCTTTTTCGAAAATCGATTTGAGATCAGGATATTACTAGTTGAGGGTTCGGGAGGAGGACAATCCTAAAACGGCTTTCCGTACGCACTATGGGCACTACAAATTTCTGGTTATATCATTCGACTTAACTAATGCACCAGCGATGTTTATGCATCTAATTTAATGAACCGTATTTTCCTCCGTATCTCGACAATTTTGTTGTTTTCGTAGACAATATCTTGATTTACTCACCGTCTAGAGAGGCACATGAGGAGCATTTGCGTGTTGTGCTCTAGCTCTTGAGAGAGCATCGGCTCTATGCCAAGTATGAGAAGTGCAAATTTTGGCTTTTCGAAGTCAAGTTTTTTGGGGCATGTGGTATAAGGAGATGGAGTAGTATTTGATTTGTCTAAATAGAAGATGTGATAAAATGAAAAAGATCGAAAAGCATATTTGAAATCAAGAGTTTCTTGGGTCTAGCGGGATATCATTTTTTCTTTATGGAAGATTTTTCCAGATTAACTGCACCGATGACGCGTTTAACGCGGAATGGTATTAGATTTGTATGAAATGAAGCTTGCGAGCTCGCGTTTCAAGAGTTGAAGAGAAGCTTGACTAGTGCACGAATTCTGATCATACCGAAGAGAGGTCTCAGCTATAAAGTGTATTGCAATGTGTCCCATGAGATATTAGGATGCATTTTGATGCAGCGAGCTACGGGTCAAGGCAGTTCAAAACTCACGAAATTAATTACCCTACGCATGATTTGGAGTTGGCAACTATGGTATTTTCCTTGAAGACGTGGAGGCATTGTCTTTATAGAGAACATTTTGAGGTGTTCTCGGACCATAAAAGCTTAAAGTATTTGTTTTCGTCAAAAGACTTGAATTTGAGGTAGAGAAGATGGATGGAATACTTGGGTGACTATGATTTCGGTTTGCAATACCACCCGGGCAAGGCCAATGTTGTGGCAAATGCCCTTAGCAAGAAATCGTTGAAATCGTTAGCTCATATTGCTGTCCAAGAGTGGAGAGTGCTCAGAGACATTGGAGAATATGATTTGCACTTCGGTGAAACTGATGATAGCGTCACATTGTTTACCATAGTTTCTCAACCCACGCTTCTTGATCGTGTCATTGAGGCCCAGCAGACTGACAATAAAGCTCAAATGTACAGAGATCGTATTGCGAGTGGTGAGAATGTTATGGGATGGACCGTCCAACCGGATCAGGATTTGAAGTTTATGGGAAGATCATTTGTACCCGAGTCTTGTCGTGAGGAAGTATTACGGGAGTTTCATCATTCCCAACTTGTTGTACACCCCAGCGGTACAAAAATGTATCATGACTTGTGCCGTCAATTTTAGTGGAGAAAGATGAAGAAAGATGTGGCACTATTCGTTTTTAGATGTCTTACATGTCAACAAGTAAAAGTGGAACGCCAGAAACCGACAGGATTTTTTCAGACATTGCTAGTGGCAAAGTAGAAATGGAATCACGTGACAATGGATTTCGCACCCTTTATTCCAAGATCACCGAAGGGACATGATGCAATTTGGGTGATGGTAGATCGGTAGACGAAATCCGCGCATTTTCTTCCTATACGTATGACCGATTCAGTGGACAAGCTTGGCAAGCTATATGTTCAGGAGATTGTTTGACTTCA
This sequence comes from Heliamphora exappendiculata, assembly GCA_034768845.1. Lineage (NCBI taxonomy): Eukaryota > Viridiplantae > Streptophyta > Magnoliopsida > Ericales > Sarraceniaceae > Heliamphora > Heliamphora exappendiculata. The sequence goes on from JAOTRH010000023.1 coordinate 9,365,551, forward strand.
TTGCGTGCCGGTATCTATAGTATCTGACAGAGATCCCATATTTACATCTCGTTTTTGGCAAAGCTTAACAAGCAGCATTGGGGACAAGCTTACGCTTTCGCGCTTCATTTCATCCCCAGACCAATGGCCAATTCGCTCGAGCGAACCAGGCTGTTTTGTACACAAATCTTGTTTTCCTAAAATGAATCCTATTTTAATACAGAATGATTTCAAACATCTTAAAAGCCTATTTTACAAACCGAAAACTTGTATTTAAAGAATCTCATTTACCTTTTTAAAGGAATGGTTTACTTTATATTTAACGAGATTTTTGAGCCTAAAACTATATTTTTATAAAGTGTTCATTAAATTGGCCTTCGATGGCGGGTTAACGGGGTTGGTTCATGTGCTCTAGGTATGGGGGCGTGACAACTTTGCCCATCAACACCTTCAATTGGGCACCATTAGCCTCCTGTTCATCTCTTCCTCTATGCAGATTGTCGATTTCATCACGAAGACTCACACCGTTACTAGCTTTCGTTTTTTGTTGAATAAACTCTCATTGCTCTCCGGGCTCGCATCATGAGTTTGCGACGGGGTGTGAGAATATGTTATTATTTTCTTGAAATATTTTTTCATTATTAGGATCTTGTTTCCTAATTTAGTTGTAATACCATTATTAGGATGTTTTTTAAATTTTATATATATATATATATATATATATATATATATATATTATGTA
>JAOTRH010000023.1:9368694-9397133 GCA_034768845.1 Heliamphora exappendiculata
ATAGGTTTAGCACAAATCAAATCCTAGCTTTCAAATTTGCAAGTTAATGATTTTCCAACGAATGTATTATGATAGATTCACCATAAATCATCCAAAACCTTAAGAGTCAACATAATTTAGCCCCAAACCCTAACCTACGATTTTCAAAACATAAGTTTTTCATGCTCTTATGTATAAACTCAAAATATACAACACATATCTCACAAATCTTCATAGATAGTCATGGATCTTATCTCTTGGGTGAAAAAATCATGAAAAACAAGCTCCTAACCAAGAAACTTTCCACCGGTAGGGGAAACTCAAGTTCCGAATGTGCAATCTAATTCATTCGACGGTGTTCCAACAGGTAGGAGGCAAAGAATCACCTCCAAATGAACAAAAGAAGCACAAGGGACAACCAAAATCAAATCGAGGGTTTAGGGTTCACTTCTAGAGACAGAAAGAGATGAGAGAAATTAATTGGAAGGCTCAAAACCCGAACTTAAAGTTTCTCTATATCATAAACTGCTCGATTAGTTTCAAGATGCATGAGCGGTCCCTCGTTGGAAGGGACTCCAAGGAAAGAAAATGTGTATATAAACCAAATTTTGTTACAGTGCCTCAAGGCTCGTTCAATCAACTTATATTAATTATTTTCATGTATAAGCAAGTATGTAATTATTATCAATAAATATAATCATGATTAATATTTTAAATTTTTTTCAAAATTAAACATCCCACTGAACACGTCAAAACACGCTTTGATTAATCTTTTTAACTTTCAAGGAACCGAGTCCCTACATTTTTTTCAAATTTTTCTTTGCTCCAGAATTCTTTCCTTCAGTTTACTTAGAACTGTCGTTTGTGGACAGGTATTAGAACGTGAAAGCTTGCAAGTATTACTTGACAAGTGGCAATTTCTTGTGTATTTTTTACTGCGTGATTTTTTAGATGTAAGATTTTATTTTGAAAAAATTGTAAAAATTCGGTATTACTTTTAATGTTATTTTACGAATTATTGTGTAAACTAATTTTTATTTTAAATCTTGAATTACGTGAGTTTTATTTCATAACTTGCAACAATTAGTGTTTTATAAAAAATTATTTTTAAGTTCTGAATTTAAAATTAAATGTAAAGTTTTGTTAGAATTTTGTTTCAGATTATTATTATTGATTTAAAGTTTTGTCATGAATTCAATTATTATTAATTTATTTTTATAATTAGCTGCCGAATACTATACGATTAGGATAAACCGCTTTTAAACTATTCACCGGCTGGACCGTCTTTTTTAAAAGAACATATGATTTGAAATATAATTTTATTTCTATTAATTTGTAAGGTATGAATTATTACATCTCAACCTAGCCATCAAGAATCACCACCATCGCATCCCTAGCCATCACGCATTGTGTCGTTGCAACCCCTAACCATTATATCGCCTTATGTCACACCACCACCATCAAACTGGCCATCGCAAATATCTCATCCTTCAACGCCATCGCAAGCCACCACTGCATCTCAGGCTACCACCACCTATCGGCCACCACAACTTTCAATCGACGCTGTCACCTTCGATCGATCCCTCCCTTCTCTCCCACCTCCCCTCTCTCTTCCTCTCTTTGTCTCTTTGGTCTTTTCTTTCTCTCTCTTGTCTCTCCTCTATCTCTATGATCCGTTTGAGATTTTTGAATTACACTAACAACTCCCTTCCCCCCTTCTCCCTCTTAGATAGTCTTTTTGAGATTTTAGGATTAGAAAGTTAAAGATATTTTAGCCTTTTTTCTTAATTAATAAGTTCATAATAATTATAAAAAAAATTATAAATATTATTTTTAGTTAACACCGTTCACTTGACAAGTCTAACAAGGGAGGCTAGTATCATTTTAGATACCTCAAAAGATGTCATTGTATTTTTAATTAACCTGAAAATAAATAAATATAATTTATCTAAAAATAAAAAAATAAACTTTTTGATCATATTATTTGACATTTAATAAAGACAACAATAAAAACCTTATCAAACATGACATTTTGTCATATGTAATCTCTATTTTGTTAAATTTTCTTTCTTTTATTTTAAACTCATCATATTCCTTCTCTCTTTATTTCAAATAAATCAAGAGTTTTATTTAAAATTACTTTTACAATTAAATTACATTCAGAATAAGTTTTAAGCAATACTATTTGTGAATGAGCATATGAGGCTCAAAATATATTATGGGTAACATATACATTAGCAATTATGAGGACATCTGTTTAATACTTTAATTACTTTATTAAATGTTTTATATGCAATGCGGTAAAAATGCATCGCGCGATGCACCGTGCATAAGTTTACTGATAGTGAATCTAATGCTTTGACGTGGAGCGCAGGTACGAGGATAAGACCGAGTGGGGGGACAGGATTGGTTGGATCTACGGATCAGTGACGGAAGACGTCGTCACCGGCTACAGAATGCACAACCGCGGGTGGCGGTCCGTCTACTGCATCACAAAGAGAGATGCTTTCCGCGGCACGGCTCCCATCAACCTCACCGACCGCCTCCACCAGGTTCTCCGATGGGCCACCGGCTCCGTCGAGATCTTTTTCTCCCGAAACAACCCCCTCCTCGCCACGCGCCGCCTCAAGTTCCTCCAGCGTATTGCCTACTTCAACGTCGCCGTCTACCCCTTCACCTCCATCTTCCTCGTTGTCTACTGCTTCCTCCCGGCACTATCCCTCTTCTCTGGCAAGTTCATCGTTCAAAACCTAAACGTCACCTTCCTCCTCTACCTCTTGACCATCACCATCACTCTCACTTTAATCTCCCTCCTCGAAGTCAAATGGTCTGGCATTGGGCTTGAGGAATGGTGGCGGAACGAGCAATTCTGGCTCATCGGCGGAACAAGCGCCCATCTAGTTGCTGTGATCCAGGGCCTCCTGAAGGTCATCGCCGGCATCGAGATCTCGTTCAAGCTGACCACCAAGTCCGCCGCCGAAGACGAAGACGACATCTACGCCGATCTCTACGTTGTCAAATGGACCAGTCTCTTCATCGTGCCGCTCACCATAATCGTCGTCAACCTCGTCGCCCTGGTCTTGGCGTTAGCGAGGACCGTCTACAGCGTGATTCCGCAGTGGAACAAGCTTTTTGGGGGAGCTTTCTTCAGCTTCTGGGTGCTGGCTCATATGTACCCATTTGCGAAGGGGTTGATGGGGAGGAGTGGAAGAATGCCCACCATAATTTATGTCTGGGCGGGTCTTCTTTCCATCACAGTTTCCCTCCTCTGGATATCCATCAGCCCGCCATCCGACAATTCCACCTCTGGGGGAGATGGGAATGTTTCTGTATAAAAGAGGCGACGCTTGTGTAGTTATTTAAGATTTTTGGTAAATTACATTGAGTTCATTCAAGATTAATTAAAAATACAGATAGTATTTTGATGTTTATGAAATTAACATCTTTAGCCGAGATGGATATTTCATCTTTTTATTAAATTCTTAATTTAGTATTATTTTTTATAGGGAAAACAGTATATGTAAAACATTCAAGAAATAAAATAACGATGTAAGCAAATTTTTGTTAGTGTTTTATTGTAGTTTGAACAAAAAAAAAATTGATACTTTAGAATGGGGGTTAGTATAATTTTTGAAGAGGGAGCCAATCGGGCTAATATGTGCTATTGCATTGCCTTGGCGCGAAACATGGCTACATTTGAAGTCGGCCAACAGGTTGTTAAGCCATTGGCACCCTGGATGAAGGCCCCAACATGCGACTAATCCTTCTTGAGAATTAATAGCCTTGCACGCCTACGGAATTACCTTCTAATGGAATATCACTCAAGCAGAGTAATACTAGTGAAGAAAGAACTCAGAAATTTGTTCAGAATAGGCCACCTTATCTTTCTCTCTCTTACTGTTTTCTCTCTCTCTCTCTCTCAACCAAATTAATGCGCACAATATTTTCACTCTTTCTCTCTCTACAAAATTAACACATAATTATGAATTTTTTTTCTCTCGCACCTCACATTTTTCTCTCTCTTAAAATAAAATTAATAAGACATAAAAATTAATTTTGATTTAGTAATAATATCATTGACCCGTATAATATTATTTAATAAAAATAAATCATATGAGATGATTAATTCTTTTCGAATTTAAATATCGAATACAACATATTTAATCCAAGAATATAAAGTTTTACACTCCATATTTTTTCAAATACACTATTCTTATTTGTTTTACAAAACAAAATTATAAAAATTTCCTTTATACTATGAGATTGTTCAATCTAGTCAAATTTATGAACTTATTGATTATAGTTTAAAAATCTTTATTTACAAATTTAAAAAAAATTATAAATATTTAGAAAAATTATAAACTTCTTACTTCAAATAGTAGAATTTATGTATATTAATTTAGAATCAGAAACTAAGCAAACCTGTTTAGAAATCGTTAAATTTTTGCTATAGTACCACAAGCGAAAAATAAATTTTTTTGTTTTATAAAATAATGTTACACATGTACGTGATATTATTATTATATTCAATTTCATTTGTTAGGTCTTAATTTTATTTTAAGAGAGGGAAAAAAAGTGAGGCGAGAGAGAGAGAAAAAAAGAATCCTTAATTATGAGTGTTAATTTTGCTTTCTCCTTCTGAACAAAATTAACAATCAAAATATTTTCGCTCTATCTCTCAACAAAATTAACACCTCACCTTTCTCTCATTCATTGTTTTTTCTCTCAATAAAATTAACACCCAAATGTTTTCACTCTTCAAAATTAACACGGATTCTTTTTGGGTAAATTACACTTATATTTCCTGAAGTTCACGAAAATATTAACCACCTCATTTGTAGTTTTTGAGATTTCAATAACCTCCCCTCTGCTATGGTTATCTGCTTCAAAATTCCCTTCTGTTTGATTTCTGTTGAAGAGAACAAACGAAAATTGCTGAAATAAGCAACAAAAAAATTGTGATATTCCATTTCTAACCTTTATAATATATATGGACATTTATAACCTTCTAATTTGATGTAAAAAAGTCTATATTACCCATAACTAATTAACTATGTTGGACAAGAGTGCCAAGTCTCCTCCACATTTTCCTTTACATATCAATAACCAGCCAATAATGGATGGGGAATCCAACTAAATTCCCGTTAAATCACCTATTTTTTGTAGAATAAAAGGCAATGTCGAAATCCGAGACCGAGTTTCCCCAAAGATAGAAATCCAATTTGCCTGTAATTTATTACAACCACAATCATTACACTCCATTCCAGTAATATATATATAGATAGAGAGAGAGAGAGAGAGAGAGAGAGATAATAGATAGGCCTTGGGATTTTCACGATTGCAATACTATTTTTATTCATTCGAGTGACAGTTCCTGTAGTTAGGATTCTTGTTAATATTTCATCACCAAAATCTCCAAGAACTCCCAAGATTATTTTACAAGATTCCCATGTTTGTTGTACAATAGCGAAATTTACAAATATAACATGTGCATCAGAATCATGCCTATGTGGTAATCATCAAAACCAATTCACATATATTGATTGATAACCATTGAAAACGGCTCACATATATTGATTGATAATTATTGAAATCAGTTTACATGGTCATATACAAAACATATGTTTTCTAAGAAGTACAAAATCCATTTACAAAAAGTAAAGATGGTCTGTGTGGCCTTCAGTGCTTATACTTTTCCAAAAATTGAAGATGGTTTGTGGCCTTCAAAACATATGACAGCTTTCTGAAGAACCCTTTGTACAAGTGCTGCTTTCATAAAAAACAGTGTCGCTTTAATCAAAAACCAACTTCGGCAAAAATGCCTATACAAAAACCACTACAGCCAAATGCCCTATACAAAAACCAACATCGGCATAAACCACTGCAGCAACAAACCACTTATGCTTTCATAAAAAAATAGTGCAGCACCAGTGTATACCTTTAACTATACAAAAAAAGTACAACACCAATGTATACCTTTAACTATACAAAAATAGTGCAGCACCATTTCCCCAAAGCACCTGTACAAAACCTATGCGCCCAAAACAACATACTACTACACCAAAACACAGTACTCAAAAAACACAGTCCACAAATCCCAATCAATGGAGATCAGATGATTGGCATTCTATAGCTGCAAAATGAGTGAAAATATCAGACAACTTTTAACCAAGTGTATACCTTTAACTGAATGTGTACCTTTAACCAATTGTATACCTTTGCCCATGCCTCTCCTTTTCCTCAGTTGTGTACCTTTACTCAACTGTATAGAAAAGTCAGTCAATACATTTATTTAATAATGTATAACATGTATGTCCCAAATAAATTGTAAGACAAGTTATTACCTGTGCTGATCCACTAGGCCCTTCAGTACCTGTTGAAGGTTGGCTTGGTGTCGCCTGCAGCGCCTCTGTTTCCTGGACCAATTAAAAGTCAAGTGTCAGATTAAAGTTGTTACTAGAAAATATACATAACAATGAACAGTTATGGATATGACTTACTTGTCTTCTTGAAGGCATAGAAATTGGAGCTCTTTGGCATGATCTCTTATTGTGCCCAAATTGTTTACAAATTGAACACCTCAAAGTTTGTGATCTTCTAGATTGGCTAGTACCTGCAGCAGCTTCATCTACCTCTCTTTTCTATTTTTTCTTGGTCTTCCAGGCAATCGACGTAGTGGTGGCGATTGTACAGGGTCCCACCAACATTCGACCACAATCTTATATCTAAAATTGGATGAATTATGCCTCTATGAGCTTGTAAATATCTATCCTTACTGAAATAGTCATGACAATATTCATCTAAGCTCGCTCTCTTATGAGTAATTGCTGCAGCTGCATGTCTACAAGGAATGCCCGAAATCTGCCACTCCTTACAGGTGCACTTTCTAGAATCTAAATTAGCATGAAATGAAACTGTACCATCCTTCACAATTTCATATTCATCCTCCCCTGCAAAAAGTAGTGAACACTTTTTAGCATCTACTTAGACTTCTGCCAATTTTTTCTTCACATGGGGTCCAACCAAACTATTCCACATAGATCCCTTCTCATGTCTCTTTTGCATCTTAGTCATCAACTTCGTTCTAATTCCTTCTAACAAAGCCAAAATTGGTTTATACCTAAGAGGCCCAAGCCAGTGGTTAAATGATTCTGCCAAGTTATTAGTGATGTGATCATTCTTTAATCTCTCATCAAATGCATGCCCAGACCAACTGGACGGTGGTGTGTCGGACAACCACTTATGAGGATCATTGGAAACACTCTTGATTTATTCCATAGCTTGATGGAAATCAAGATTGGAATACGACCTAACAGCTTGCTAGAAATATTTTTTCAACAAAAAACCTGGAAACTTAGCTTTGAAATTGTTGAACAAGTGGCAACAACATCGTCGATGGGAAGCATGAGGAAGTACTTCTCCAATAACCCTATCCAACCCGTACGGTCATGACAAACAATGAAGAACATGTTAGATTTACTTAACAACACGACAAGGTACATAGGTGGAAATTGTAAAAATGTCCAAGTCATGATGAATTTTACTTTTACCTTTTGCATGTCTGATATAAATGTTAATGGTTGTTGATGTGATTCTGCCCCAATGATTGTGTGCAATTGTGTGCAAGTGATCAAGAAAAAATGTCCAGCTGTCTCTATTTTCACTCTCTACGACGGCCACCGCAATCGAAAATAAGCCATTATTTCCATTCAATGCAATTGCAAATAACATCACTCCACCATAGGGCCCCTCTAGGTGGCAACCGTCCATTCCTATAAATGGTCTACATCCAGCAATGAAGCCACTTTTCATGGCTGCAAATGAAATGAAGATCCTCTTAAAAATAGGGTTGGATGTTACACTTAACCTATCCAATTGAATCTTTACAAAACTCCCAGGGTTAGTCCTTCTCACTTCAGTAGAATACGCCACCAACAAGCCATAGGATTTACTATGACTCCCTTCAATATGTTCCAAAGCCTTTCGCTTAGCCCTATAAAGCTTCTGCCTAGACGCATCAATCCCATACTTTTGTTGCATTTGAACTTGCATGGCATCTAGCGACATGTTAGGATTAGCCCTTAATGAGTGAATGAACTTTCTCGCAATCCAAGTTACATTTGCTTCAACACTTCTACTAGAAGATAAACACGTATGTTCCACACCATAGGTTTTAATCTTATAAGTAATTCCATCTGGTAGAGGAGAAGCATGAATTCTCCACTTACAACCGCCAGCAGCACAATGACAAGTTACCCTTGCTTTTTCATTTTTGGCTCGGATAATTTTGCACCCTTGTTGAACGGTGTACTCTTTCAAGGCTTCCCTAAACTTGTACACATCACCAAAAAGCATACTTACTTCAAACTTGATCTTCCCCTCATTATCTACATGAAATTCCTGCCCAAATTTATAAGGGTCAATGTTGGTTGGTCTAGATGTTCTAGGTATGCACTGAGAATCAAATTCAGACCCTATGGTATAACCACTATCATCATCTGATTGACAATCAAAGAAATCATCATTGGAGATATCTACAGCTGCTGCATCTCCAGTAGCAGCATACACAGAATCAGACTCAATGGTAGTACACTCTGCATCTACATCACTAAAAGCTAAGACATTCTCATCATATGAATCTTCACCCGATGATTCTTCAATGTCACTTACATCATCACACCCAACATTTCATGCAGGCCCAACATTATCTGTATTGAACATTCCTGTATGTCAATGCCTTGTAGGTGGAGGGTCTTTAGTTGCTGTGGGAAAAGTAGGTCCTTCAACATCATCCACTTGTAGGAAAAGATCAATAACACAAGTTCTAGTGTGTAACCTAAACATGTCGATGACATCCAAATCAGACCCGACTATGGTTTTAACCCCATCCATATTATAATGCAAAGTCAACGTTAGCCCAACCCCAGCCGGCATGTGAGACAATGCCGCTTGTGTGACATTATCCAATAAATCCAAATAGTTGTACCTATCTGGATAAACATTCTTAATACAACTCATCCGTCGATCAAAATGGACTTTAATGTCAAAAGAAAGAGATGATGTCATATTTGCAATAGAAAAAAACAAGTTTAAGCAAGGATAAATTCATCAAAGAATCATCAAAACCATCACATTATATGGACATTACAGCAAATTGTGTAACATATTCAGGGAATCAGTTAAGCTCCAGAGTCCACTGGAATGTTTCTCAATTCTATAAGAAGAGAATAAATTGCTCATACCAGAGCTCCCTAACACAAAATTAGTCACTGAAATAGGTATCTTATCAACATTATTAGATGTTCCATTATTATTAGTTGAAGACATTTCATTATATTATGTATGAAAAAAAAATTGACAATTTTCTAGTACTCTATGGATAGGAATTGCAAATTATTGGTTGTTCCAATGCTCATCATTCAATAAGGCTAATGAAAAATTCAAAACACAAAACCAATATCATATCAGAAGTTAAAATCACACATTCACATATTAAAATCATATATAATCAAATAGATTAAAAATTGAAATCACACAAATCGAGAATCAAAGTCAATAATAATATATCAAAAATTACAGCTTCCTTAAGTAAGGATTCGTGGGAAAACATAACAATTGTCTAAGGCCTAGTGAAGATTTAACCACTGAACTACAACGGGTTACATGGCTAGATAATTACCGCAATCATACCTTTTATCGTGTTCGTTTCACTCTAAGGTGATCGACTACCTGAGAAACGATCCAATCATTAGAAGAAACACTCAAACCCTACATACAACACGTCAAGGCCAAATGACAGGAAGAACGGGATACCCCTGGGAAAGACCGAAAGGGAAATGGAAATGTATGACTACAGACTTCATCACCATACTATCGAGACAGCCTCAGGGACACACAGCCTTCGTGTAAGACCTCAATCCGTTTTGATTTAAAATGATTAAGTGTCGATGAGAGTAGGAATTAAAACTTAATCTTGGTGATGTTTTAGGTGAGTTCTTTGAGCTTGGATACACATGAAAAATATGTTCGAGGAAGAATATAAGGTTCTAAGGGATGTTCGGACAAAAATATGTGAAAAGTGTGTGAAGAAAAGTGACATACATTTACTAATTTGGTCATAACGTTTTGTACAAGATGTATCCTGGCATGAGGTTTGAACCATTGGAAAGTAGACTTCTGGAGCTTCAATTTGAGCAGAAGAACGACGTTGTTTGGAGTTCGAATGAAGGAGATATTCTTATTCAAAGTCGGATAAATAGTGCAGTCACGAAGACCGATCAAGCGGTCTCAAGACTAATCGATCGGTCTGTGTCGAACAGAAGCGATAAGTTACGGGTTTTTCGTTGGTTTTCTCATTCTCTCTTCTCTCCTCTCTCTCTCTCTAAAGCTGAGGGATGATCTAGGGTTTGGATTTTGGAGTTCCTTAGAGCTTTCCATGTCTGTTGGGGGTCGAGATCTTGCCATTTTCTTGAGCGAGCTACCATCGGAGGGCGTGGATCTTCGTTGAAAGCTTCTCTATAGTCGCACGTTTTGGGCTTTAGTGGATTGGAGCTTACTAGAAGTTTGATTCTTGATGGCGGGACATCTTTGAGGTAGGATCTAGACTATCTCTTGTAATTTGTTGCGATTTGAATTGATTCTTTTTATCATAGTAAACCCTAGTGTGATATATATGAGTTTGAAACTTGAGTTGGTTTTTAAGAAAATCGAAGTTTTTGAGAAATAGTTTACCATGATTTTATGAATTTATGGTACAAAAGGGGCTTAAGTTCTTATGGCCGTAGACCTGATATATGCATGATATATGTTTACGAGATAGACCATGGGTTGGTTGTTGTTTTTTCTAATTTATTATTACGATTTTCGTAGGTTGGTTCAATGTTTTATAAAAAGGTTTTCGGTTAGTTTTGCTTCATATAAACTCTTATGCCTCGAGGGAGATTTTGGAATGACTTTTCCTCCTTTTTAAAAATTATTTCTTTGCTCAAAATGTGTTAAAAGGTGCGAAAAATCTTTTAAGTGTTGAAAATTAGGTTTTTGGCTTGAAAAAAAATCTGGAGCAGGACGGATCGATAGACCGGTAGATCAGTCTATCAAGCAGTCTTTTGATACTCTCGATTCTTTTGTGCAGGCAAAAAACTAATCGAGCGGTCTTCTCACCGATCGATCGATCTGGGCTATTTTCAAAATTTTCAGTGTTTTGTTTTAAGGGCTTGGCTCTTTGGGGTCGTGACCCTACTTTTTTGAACTACTCTTTTACATGAATTAAACCCTCGATTGGGTTTATTTGAAAGGTTTTGAACTCGTTGTTTGTTTTTGTTTTGAATCGTGTTGATTAAGATAAGCTTTGGTTGGTTTTAGTGTTCAAAACAGGTTTTCTTAGGTGGTTAACGTTCTATATAAATGTATTTGGGTTGGGATGCGTGTGTTTGACCGGTTGGTTGGATTTTACGATGAATGTAGATTTTTTATATGCATAAATGGGTGCATTCCATTTTCTTCATATGATATGGTCACGATTGAATTAATTTTGTGTTGGTACCTTATGAAGTTGATAAATGAAATGTGAATCATAAGAAATTATGTATTGAAATTTATGATGCAAGTGATTTGAAAGGAAACTTGAATACTCAAACGGTATATGATTTGAAAATGAAATGGAAAACTGAAAATTGGAATCAAAATGACGGCAATATGTGAAAATGATTGAGAAATAAACAGTTGTGGGTTGGACTCCCAGGTTGTGAAAATGAAAGTAATTAATGAACAATGAACCATATTTGGATTAATGTGAATTAAGTTGGGCTTAAACAGCTCCGCGGTGAAAGACCGAAAACTTGCACAAGATGGGAACTACATGCCCACAGGTTAGCCTTCGAAATGTGGTGGTTATGTCATGATGAGTTATAGAGTGACCCATTCCATAACGGCTTTGCGTAGCCTATTGGGGGCGAATGGGGCGATGTTTTTATAAGCTGCATTCGACGCCGGTTCATTGATTGTAATACGGTTTTGTTAGAAATTGGGTAATGAGAAGGTAATATGGATAATGGGAAAGAACAAAATGTTTTGAAAAAAGCCTAGTGAATGAGAATAATGGAATAAAGAGTTGATGTTATAACAAATGAATAAATGAATGGGAAAAGTTGGCGTGTGCGGGTGTGTGTGTGTGAACGAATAACTAATTGATGAAACTTACATTTTTACTTCGGTGGCACTCATCACACCTCACAAGTTATGCTTATCATTTGAGTTAGTCTTTATCCTACGGGCTTTAGCTCATGTATGTTGCATCTACCTTCTTTCTGGTTTGAAGATCGTGAACGTTAGCTAGAGGATGGTGGAAGTTTGGAAAGATTTTGAAAGGGACTTAGTGTAGTTGATCTTGTTTCTGTACTTTGAATAACTCGAATCAATGTAATAATATTATTTTTGAAAATGAACTCTTGAAACCCGAAGTATTTTCTTGAAATTTTATATGTACATATAACATGAGAATATGGTTGCTCGAAGAAAATCTTTATTTCCACTAAGTTTTGAACTCAAACCTATAGTGAAACGAAAGTTTTAGTTGATGACTTTTTATGCGGGATAGTTTGGGGCGTTCACAGGTCCTAGAGGTTCGAAGCGTGACAAAATGGTATCAAAATTCTAGGTTCCAATACCTAGGGGCCGTGGGAAGTAACAATGATCTTCGTATGTGAATTGTTTGATGAGAATAGGCATCACTACACAGCATGAATTGTGTGCTTGCATGGGTTTGCAAATGAATTGCCTTGTGCGTATTGTATGTTTATATGAGCATGAAGGGTTGAGTCTTAGGGTGATGTGGCATACCATTAGGCGTCTGATCAACTACTTTGGGGTTCAAAATAGAAAAGTATTTGGCTAACGTTCTTTCTATGAGAAATCTAAATTAGTTGCCCAGATTATCGCGTTACTCTGAGGCTTTCTCTTGATATGTGAATATGTGTTGATGTGATGTGACTAGGTGGTGAGTAGGGTGAAGCTTTGCTTTAGAAGGTTAAGTTAAGTTTAATCTAGTTGGGTGTTGTGTTATCCTTGATTATAGGAGTTATGCTCGTGAAACTAGGATGAGTTGTGGTCTAGACGGTGGTATGGGTTGTGAAAGTGTGACCCGGTGATCAGTGATTGTGGTGGGTGTAAGGTCGTGAGATGAATATTGACTATTTGGAGTGTGTTGTACCCATGTGAGTTGGGGGTGACCGTAGTTAGTTACCCGTTATGTGTTGTGCTACTAGTAGCATGACGAATAAGTATGGTAGGGTGTTTGAAACCTCTTGGAGGTTGTATGTTGTGGTTGGATTGAGGTGTGATTTTGGGTGCGTTGAGGATTATGTACGTCATGAGACGTGCTATGTCTTGAGCTGTGTTATGTCATGAGCTGTGTGCCCCGAGATTAGGTATGGACAGGAGTATAGTGGATGAGAACATAGTGGACAGAAGCATAGTAATCTCCGGCATAAGATGTGTTAGAAAGTCTAGGCTTAGACAGCATTTGGGAATGTCCCTTACCTTATGGGATGTTGTTGGTAGCCATAGTGGTGCCGGATAATTTTGGGAGTCTCTTGATGACCCTTGAGTTTCTTTTGAAGCATATTGTTAAGTTGCATCCTTTAATAGGAGTTGAGAATTGTACGATGATGAGTATGTGGGTTGGAAATGTTGTCGATGGATTAATTCTTGAGTGATATACACATGTATGGTGAGATGTATATCGATGGTAGTTGTGATGTGGTGAATGATGACTCGAGGTTGTTCAGGAAGTTCCGCATATTAGAGTTTTGTGGCTTGAGTTGTTGTTTTCAAGATGAGAAAACTATGTGGAATACATGATGTATGGTAAGAATGTGAATGTGAGTGTGTGAGGCCTATGGGGAATGTGATAAATGTTGTTCGTATAGCGGACTCGGTTATTTTAGGACGACGTGTTGATGGGTAGAGATCCCTTAAGGGGATGATGGCGGTGGTCTGTATCTGGCTTAAGGCCTTAGATGTGGTGGTGCTATTTCACCCTTAAGGGCAAGTGATAGGGTGATGCCGTTTGGTCCAGAATTGGTAAGAAAGGTTTATTTTTTTCGTGTTGCTTGTAGTTGCTTTCATGCTCAGATAGCTATGTGCCAGTGGTACCCGTGTAGTGACATAAGAGATAGGTGTTCCCAGTTAAACGTTTATGTTTTCTGATGGGTGTACCGGAGCCGCGAGCTCGAGGCTGTGACATGGTTGTGCCTACCCGTTTGGTCGTTACCTACTTGTTGGGAATCGAGTTAGTGTGACGCGACCCCGTAAGGAGATGTCCTAAAGTGATGTGAGTATGTGTGCGTTGTTCCTTGGTGGATAAACGGTGAGGGTCTTGTAGGCACGTGAGATGCGTCGTTGCGATGTGAAGGAGTAAATGATAGTTATAGTGCTTGAATAAAGATCTGAATGAGAAGACCTAGTGTGACGAGTGGTATGTTCATTGTGAATGGTGGCCGACAACGTTTGTATTATGATGTCCAATGTCTTTACAAGGATAAATGGCTATCCTTCTCTTAAACCAAGTGTGTAATGGTTGCCCTAAAAGGTAGTGATGTTAAGTAAGAGCTTAGAGTTAACTCGTGGTTTCTCTAGGAAGAGAGATATTTCATAATTGGTTATCCAGTGAGATTGTTCTTCTTTGATTGGAATTAAACGTTTGGATCATATGAGTGTGGGTTCGTTTGTCCGTGGTTCCTTAAAGAGCCCGTTTGCTTTACCCTGTGAACTCGAGCGTTTGAGTGATGTTTCTGGAAATGTAATTTGATTTGTACGGAATGTCGATAACTTTAACTCTCATTGATAGAGATCCTAAGGGAGTTTAGTGATTGAGTTGTTTACATGGATAAATTCTCGAGTATTAGTTTTGTGGGATTCCTACGAGAATGCAAATTCATGGTTTGGTCGTTATCCTCATGATTAGGAGATCGTGTTTGGAACCATGCTATGTGCATAGGGTCTGAAGGAACCATAGAAAGGTTCGATAGTGTGGTTGGCCTAGTGCTGAGATGGTGTATCCAGAGTGTAACATGTCTAGAGATTGTTTGTGTTCGACCTTAGGTTCAGAAGTGGGTATGTTGTTTGCCTATGGGAACGAAGTATGGAGTAATAAAGTTAAGCAATGTACCGTGTGGTTTGGGTGGCCTAGGGCGATAGGCGAGAAACCATGGGTTAAGATGTCTGCGATAGATGTGTGCCTAGGCAGTGAAAGTGCGGGAGGCCTCTGCTGTTAGAGGCCAGACTACCAAAAATTTTGTTTTTGCAAACGATTATCAAAAAAAATAACTAGACGGGCAAACGCCAAAACGGGCTCCAAATAAAACTTTTGATGACGAACGATCAAAATAAAACCGATGCATCCAAAATTAATTTAGAAGAATACATTTTTACTGGTCGAATCTTCAACTACGATTTGAATCCAATTTGAAGATTTTGTCAGTTCTTCTACGGTATTTCCTTATGCGATTCTCGAACGTAGTGTGAGCTACAAACTATCGAGAACTCGTACCAGCAGAACCTAGATTGCTTTAGTCTTAGAAGACAAGTTATGAAACTGATTCAGCTTACTCACATATTTATAGGGTTACAGTAAGAACCTATGGAGTAATTATGAGTAAGACTTCTAGTAGAACGCTGACACATAGCAGCGATTTTTGTAATTTTTATAAAATCCTAAATTACAGTTCATACCACTAAAGAACTATAATTGCACCCTGACCCATAATCTCAAGACCATCATGCATTGAGATTCTGTTATTAAATGCTTATCATTTCTCCACACGTTAAGATTCTCGATATCTGCCAATTAAATTTAATTACTGACAAATTAATTTAATCGGTATCTTGATATTCCTTAAGCCCTTCCACTTAACTTATTTTGACGGCCAGATAATCAAAACCATCTGCAGGGTTTGGCCTGGTTAAAACTTATAAGCTTCTTTAAGGAGGTATTTTTCAATCCCGATCTTTCGGAACGTGAATTATGTCAGTAATTAACATTCACTATATAAATAATACCGCTATTTAACTCACCGAGAATATAGACCCATATAAGATCGCACCATCTAATTAATCAAAACAACGAATATTATATATACATAATTTAATAATTATTTTAAGATTAAGAGAATAAATACTATTCATAATAACCTTGAGTTGTAAATTAATTTATATAGTCAGTATAAAATTAATTATCCCAAATGTCCCATTCAATACACACGAAGTGTACTGGCACAGATAGCCGGAACAATAAACGACGCTATTATCTGTTCCTTATAACCACAATATGCTTACTAAAACTTTGTGGCACAGTCGTACTGATGGTATGTTAATTTCCATCTAAACTGCGAATATAAAAATTATATTTTGCAAGAACCTAAAATCTGATCTTCTGTGTGCATGTCGTACTCTACACACCAGATCAAATACTATACAAAATATTGGACATCCATGCATAACATTTAGAGAAATGATACACATACATTGCTCACAAAGATTCTCATAAAATAAAAAATAGTTTTTAAAAAAAAATAAAATAAAATACAAAAATTATCATTTTCAGCATACTAACGCTAACAATCTCCCACTTATACTCAAAATTATGTTGTCATACATCTGACTTTCATGCCCTCTATATAACTATCAAAAGTCTTAGCTAATAAGCTCTTTGTAAAAGGATATGTAAAGTTATTTCCTAATGCAATCTTGATCACAGCAACATCACCTTTCTGTATAATTTCTCGATCAGGTAATATTTACGCTCAATGTGCTTGCCTTTGTTATGGACCCTTAGCTCCTTCGAGTTTACAATTGCTTTCCTATTGTCACAATAAAGTGTAATTGCTGATTAAACTGAATGTATCACATCTAGATCCAATAGGAAGTTTCTGAGCTCAACGGCCTCCTTAGCTGCTTCATGAGCTGCTAGGTACTCTGCCACCATTGTGGAATTAGCAATACAGACTCCTCTAACTTATAGCTCCACCTCCTAAGGTAAACGTATGTCCTTAGATAAAGTTATAAGAATCCTTGTCAAATTGAAAATCTAAGTCTATGTACCCCAAAGATACTAGACTATCTACCTGGTAAATTAACATATAATTCTTAGTCTTTTTTAGTTACTTGATTATATTATTTATCACAGTCCAATACTTCTGCCCTCGATTAGATTGATATCTATTAATTATGTCAACAGCAAAATAGATGTCGGGTACGTAGCATACATGAGGCTTCCTACTGCCAAAATATAAGGAATCGCATTCATCTTCTCTATCTCATCAGGTGCATAGAATACTGATTCTTGGATAGAGTGATATCCGATTTTAAAAAAATTTATTTTAAACGTGATATTTTGTAAAAAATAAAATATCTAAAAAAAAATTATTTAAGTAAAAAAACTTAAATTTATTTTTCATTACAAAATATTTTAATTAAAATTAAAATTTTTAAATTAATTAAATTAATAGAAAAATATCAAACAGATATACATCATTCACGCAGATAATATGAATATATATGCAAGATATATATATATCCTGATTTTAAGATCGAATAGATATACTGAAGCATTTCAGTCTCCTGTCGAAAATAGGCTGTAATAATCCTTGTTTTTGTCAAGTTTCCTGTATCCCAATTGCATCAGAATACTTTGATACACTTTGATATATATAGACATATCAGATTAATATCAAAACACATTAGAAAAGTTGAGCCAAGACAGCCCAGGATAGCCCACCACTGCCGACCACCTTCCACTGCTGCTGCCACTTTGTGCCGCTAGCTTCGGGCAGCTTTCACCGCCACCTCGGTGCTCCATTTTTGACACTGTTTACACTGAAAAATAGCTATCGAAAAGTAGTATTTTTTGTCAAAAACTAGTTCAAAAATAGTCTCAAAAACGGCCAAAAAATAGCCCAAAAGCCGCCGCCCCTAACAACCACCCGCTTAGGCTTTTTTTTGTGGTGCTTTTGGTCTCATTTTTTTAAAAAATAGCTCAAATACCTAGCAAATGTTGCTTCGAAGAACTACTCGAAAACAGTCTCGAAAAACTTCAAAACACAGCCCTAAAAGCCACCTGTCATAGCTATTTTGTGCTATTTTTTACCCTATTTGTTAGTAGTTTTTGGATAGTTTTTGAATAGTATTTTAAGATATGTTTACTGTTATTTTATGCGTAAACAATTGCTCAAAAAATAATTCCAAAAACATTCTGAAAAATCAACAAAACTAGCCCCGAACTGTCGCCGGAAAAACCGCTAGTGGTGGGCTATTTTGGCTATTTTTTTTTGATATTTTTTACTTATTTTTGCTGTTGTTTTTGATGCATAAATACTGCAGAAACTCACCGGAATAAATTATTTTTAAATCGTTAAAAATTTACCGCAATACATGGCATGTAAAACCCGAAACCACTGCCGATGCTGCCGCCTATTCTTCATGTTCTTGCATATTCAATATGTTCTTAAATATTATAAACTGATATTTAAAAATAAATAACTAGCTATTACATCAAAAATCTATATCTCGTAGGGTCACATTTAATCTAGAAAAAACTTAAACTATCACGATCAACACTCGTGATTAAAAAAAATTAAACCATCATCCAAACCATTCAATCAGACATAAAAAAAATATGATGATCATAAAACTGATATTAGAACGTCTGCAAAATAAAGTTAGCACAGTTCTTAAACTATACAGCCCCAATAAACCGTAAATAAAAAATAAAATGCCTCTGACACCAATTGTTGGAGGCAAAACTACTAGGATCATTATTTTTTTAAGCGACTTTCAATAAGAATTAACTAGACGGGCAAACGCCGAAACGAGTTCCAGATAAAACTTTTGATGTTGAACGATCAAAGTAAAAATTGGAGTAACCACAGTTAATTTAGAAGAATACCTTTTTTCGATTGATTCTCCAACTACAATTTTGATTCTGAGTTGAAGCACCCTCAGACCTTTCACTGTATTCTCTTATGCGATTCCTGAACGTAGTGTGGGTTACGAACTTTCGAGAACTCGTACCAGCAGAACCTGGTCAACTTTAGTCTTGAAGACAAATTATGAATTTAGTTCAACCTATCCACATATTTATATGCTTATAACAGGAACCTATGGAATAATTATGACTAAGACTTCTTGTAGAACACAAATACCCATCCAGCAGTTTTCGCAATTAAGCAAACCTCATAGCAGTATATGTAATTATGATAACCTTGCAACAGTTTCTACAATTTTCATAATACACTAAATTACAGTTCACACTACTAAAGAACTGTAATTGCACCTTAAATCATATTCTCAAGACCTTCTTGCATTGAGCTTCTATTATTAAATGGTTAACATTTCTCCCCACATTAAGATTTTCGATACCCGTCTATTAAATTTAATTACTGATAATTTAATTTAATCAGCATCATGAAATTTCTTAAACCCTTCTGCATAACTTATTTGACCGCCGTATAATCAAATCTACCTACAGAGTTTGGTCCAGTCAAAACTTATAAGCTTCTTTAGGGGGTATTATCAATTCCGATCTTTCGAGACATGAGTTCTGTTAATAATTAATATTTACCATATAAATAATACTGCTATCAAACTCACCGAGAATATAGACCCATATAAGATCGCACCATCTAATGAAACAAAATAACGAATATTAAATATACGCAAATCAAAAATTATTTTAAGATTAAGAGCATAAACACTATTCATAATAACCTTGGGGTGTGAATTAATTTATATAATCAGTATAAAAAATATTACCCTAATGTGTCCCGTTCAATACACACAAAGTATATTAACACAGAGGGTCGGAATAATATATGACACTATTATTTGTTTCCCGTAAACCAAGACAGACCTACTAAAACTTTGTGGTATAGTCTTAATGATGGTATGTCCATCTCCATTTAAACTGTGAACAAATAATTTATATTCTGTAAGAATCTAAAATCTGATCTTCTGTGTCCAAACCGTACTCTACACACCAAATTAAACACTGTACAAAATAAAAGACATGCATGCATAAAATTAAAAAAATAATATTGCATACATTGCTCTTTAAGATTCTCATAACATGAAAAATTAATTTTATTAAAATAAAATTAAATATTAATAACATGATTTTTAGCATACAACCCTAACATCTAACCCATGCATACAAAAAGAATCGCTCAAATATTGACAACCCACATGCTAGGAAGTTAGAATACATATGGCTTGAGATTTCTAACTTTTAGACTTTCTACCTCGAATTTTGAAACATCATAACTAAAGATAGAAAAATGATCTAAGTGAGTTTTTATATCCGAATTTAGATTTTTAAGTTATCTTTCATACAAAAATTGTTTGAACTGATTTGAGTGTGTAGAGCTCGAGATACAACATTTTTACCAAAGTCTGTCAGTTTCAGACCAGCAGATTTTGCACACCTCAAAACCCAATTTTATGTCATGATCTGAGCTTAGGTCAAAACATAAATGTTATAAATAAAATATATATCTAACTACACACCCAATCGAACCCTAACATAATGAGATTTGATAGGTAAAAATGTTTTCGAAAGTCACTATTGTGGTTCAACAAACCACAAAGCCTTCGGTCACACATTGTTGTGCAATCAAAAGCCTCTGTTTTTAGTGACCAAATCCAAAAGTGATTTTCATGAAAAGTGTCGCTAACATATCAATCTAGTCTCTGTCAAAAAATTAGACTTTAAAACCCTTGGCTGATCCCCCAAACCATTTTTAAATCCTCTGTTAAACATTATTTCTACTGTGTGTTTGAGGACTCATTGACACGTTTTACAAAATGACTTATTTCTTTCATGTTTTTAAATAACTACACTGAGCACTATTTAAGAGACTTGTAGAGAACATATTAAGCTACAACATATCCAACAATTAGCTCAGTAAGACCTATTTTGATGCCCCAAACCTAAGACCAACTAAGGCCCTTTTTTCTATAATTTTTTCTAAAAAATGCTGAACTATTTTCATTTATTTAATTTATTTTCACAAGTTGCTTTAGGATTTGACCTTAGCACTAAACACGAAGATTGTAAAGAATATTTATATTTAAGTTGTGGCCAAAAATCATAACCGAACTCAATTTCTAAGGCCCTTTTTGGTAACATTTACAGTTTTTTATTTTTTATTTACAAAAAATAAAAAATATGTTTTTATTTATTTCTATAAGAAAATAAAAACAAAAGCATGTTTGGCACATAAATGTTTCAAAAGTAGTAGTTTGAGGTGTTAGTTGGAGTTGGAGGTGTTAGTCAGTTATGATAGTAAGAAGTAGCGATGGTTGTTGGAGACGGTGGCAGTATATAGTTGTCGAAAGACATGGCCGGATGTGGCGGGAGTGGGTGATTGGAGGTGGTAGCCGGATGGTGCTGGTGGGAGATGGTGATTAGAGATATTAGCCGGAGAGGCGATGATGATCGAAGTGGTAGTTAAAGGTGGTGGTCGGAGGCAATGGTCATATGTGGTGGTCGGAGATAATGGTTGGAAGTGGTGGGCGGCGGTCGGTGGTGATGGATGGAGGGGTAGCCGAAGAGGGTGGTTGGGTGAGGTAATCGGAGACGGTGGTCGGAGTTAGTGGCCGGAGGTGATGGCTGGATGTTTTGAAAGAAGAAAGATAGACTGAAAAATTGTTTACAAAATAAGTGAAAAATATTTTTTTTGTTTATAAGAATTTAGTAAATTTTAAAAATTGTTTATAGTTTTTTTGAAACAAAAATAATTATTAAATATGTTTTTATTTACAGTTTACAAAAAAATTTAAAAATAAAAACATAAAACATAAAACATAAATGTTACCAAACAAGGCCTAACTAACCCAAATCACTATCGTGGTTTGCAAATAAGTAATCAAAAGTTGACTTGTGAATTTTTAAGAGTGTGATAATGCATGTTTTGGTTATGTAACTTGTTTTAAATGTTTTACTTGGACTAGATGAGATAAATGCCGAAATTCTGTGAATATATGGTGAAGCATGACCATTGCCATAAATTTACAATCGTACTTGGGAATTGTACCTCATACTTGTCCTATGTTAGTTTGTACCTTTCCATACAATGCTATAACTAGTTGTACTTGAAATGCATATCGTACCACCATGAGCATTATCACTGTTACATTCATCGTTCCATTGTGGGTTTGGATGCATTGGAGTTTCTGTCTCCTTAGCTCTATGTTTAGGGCGTCCCTAGTTATAGGTTTATAAGTGGTTTTGGGCTTTGTTCCTAGTTTACACCCTGGGTGCGTCCCCAGTGTAGGAAATTATTTATGATGGCTTTGGTGATCAATTACCCATTAAGTCTACTTTTGTAATTCTCGGCGTAGAATTCATATTCTATCTCTCGGTGTATTTTGGGATTGGGCATTTTGTATCACATTGCACTATTACTCCTGCATATTTAGTTGTCCTGCCATTACCAGTTCATCATGCTGTATATTTTAACTCTTGTTTGTCTTTTTGATTTATAACTGCTAAAAGTTTTGGATGATATTTGTTGCGGTGAATTTGTGATTGTGAGGAAGTTTGGAGTGTTTTACTTCTAAGCTTCGACTGACGACGTTTGCACCACATGTGAAGGGCAAGACTTTCCAAAGGGAGAGTGTTTCGCTGAACCCAAGTATTTTAAAGAGGAATGCTATGAAGAACCCCAAGAATTTGACACAGCTCCTAGGGAGCAGTAGATTGCCTTATGGGTTTTTTTTTATCTGAGATACTTGCTGAATGATTGTAATGACTTTTTAAATTTTGATGTTTTGTCGAGCTTCAAGCTTTATTATGCAATTAAGTACTTCATTATCTATGAATGAATGGTTAGAATATCCCTTATGCATAATTACATATGTCTCGACGTACCCAGAAACTGGGGCGCCACATAGGGTTTTTGCCTCTGCAATAAGGACTAATCCGGATTTTGACATGTTTTGGTAAAAAAATCATATCTTGACTTTCACAAGCCCAAATCAGTTCAAACTGGTTTTAAATGAAATATAACTCCAAGCTCTAACTATGGACATAAAAATTAACATTAGACAATTTTTCTAGAATTATTTATGAATTTTCAAAGTTGAGTCTAGCAAGCAGCGAAATCAGAACGAGAATGAAATTCAAAGACCTAACTTTTATCCCTTCATGTATGGCTTTGATCTAATTCTATTTTTGATATGGAATATATATAAGTTATAAAATAAGAACACAAGCAAGTATTTTGAACAAATTGAACAAAATCTCTCATCAAACAAATCATATAAAGTCATAACTCGTTACAGCCCCTAATCTTGCGGTTAACTTATTTTCTCTTGCTTTCTTGTTCTAGGATCCTTATTTCATCTCTTAGATTGATAGAGATGAATTTAGATTTGAGTAAGAGGAGAGGATTTTAGGGTGCTTAACTTACATTCAAGATAAAAACCTAAACTTCGGTGATAAAACCTTAGACTTAGCTTCAATAGAGTGCCTTCCCTCTTCCTCCTTACTCCTCCTTTTTCACTTTTCTCTTAAGAACATTTAGAGAAAATCTAATTGTGACTCTCCCACTCTTGGCCCAAAATTAGAAGGGGAAGGGGCGCCTTATATAGTGGAGTTTTAGGGTGGTGAATTATAGAGTAATTATGAGCATAATAAGTAATAATATATATATGGCCTTGATGAAGTGGATTAAATAGGTATTATTATTATTATTATTATTATTATTATATATTTTATATATATTTTTGGCGACATGTCTCTATTTCTTTGTTTTTTTTACTAACCATGAGGATTAGAAATCGGGTCCTTACATTCTAACCC
Organism: Heliamphora exappendiculata; assembly: GCA_034768845.1. Lineage (NCBI taxonomy): Eukaryota > Viridiplantae > Streptophyta > Magnoliopsida > Ericales > Sarraceniaceae > Heliamphora > Heliamphora exappendiculata. The sequence goes on from JAOTRH010000023.1 coordinate 9,392,528, forward strand.
CCTTATAACAAATTTCATCCTCAATTTTTTTTACATCATACCTTTTTTTTGAGAAAAGTTGTGGGTAATTTACTTGCATCCTATCTTCTTGCTCCCAGTTTGATTCCTCAATTCCTCGATGTCGCCACAAGACGCGTTCTAGAGGGATTGTCTTTCTTTTGAGAACCTTATTGCAGAAATCCAGAACTCTTACTGGTTTCTCCTCAAAGATGGCATCGTCATCGATTCGAAGCTCCTCCTAGTTGAGTGTGTGGGTAATGCTCGCGAGCTGTGGGGCTAAATCCAGGCGGTAAGCTGTCGTTCGTAGTTATCTAGGATTTCGAATGGCCCGATGTACATTGGAGCTAGCTTCCCCTTTTTTCAAAGCAAATAATTCCCCATCGTAGTTGAATTTTCAGGAACGCATGATCTCCCCCGTTAAACTCGAGGGGCTTTCGTCTTTGGTCAGCATAACTCTTCTGTCTGCTTCACGCTGTGGCAATTCGTTTGCGAATCAGCCTAATATTCTTAGTTATCTCTTATATCAAGTTTGGTCCCAACAAGTTGGCTTCTCCCATTTTCGTCCAGCAAAGCGATGATCGACACAGTCTTCCTTAGAGAGCTTCGTATGGGGGCATGCTGATGCTGGCTTGATAACTGTTATTGTAAGCAAATTCGACCAACGCTATGTGTTTTTTCCAACTTCCCTTGAGGTCCATGACGCAGGCTCGCAGCATGTCCTTTAGGGTTTGAATTATACATTCAAACTGTCCATCGGTTTGAGGGTGGAAGGTAGTGTTAAAACAGAGTTCTGTTCCTAGGGTGGCTTGAAGGCTTTGCCAGAATGGAGATGTGAATAGTGGGTACCGGTCGGAGACGATGGAAACTAAAACTCTGTGAATGCAGACAGTCCCGTAGATATACTTCTTGCTTAAGGCTTTTAATGTCTCAGTTAATCGAATAGGCAGAAAGTGGGCTATCTTGGTAAGTCGATCTACACTCACCCAAATAGCATCGTGACCCTGAGGTGACTTAATAATCCCATGATGAAGTCCTTGGTCACATGATCCCATTTCCATTGCGGTATTTCTAGAGGTTGCAGAGTCCCTCCTGGATTTTGGTGTTCTTCTTTCACTTGTTAACAGGTCAGGCACCTAGCCACGTAATTAGCAACATCCAGCTTCATGCATTCCCACCAGTATTGCCTTTTCAAGTTTTGGTACATCTTTGTTCCTCATAGGTGGACATCAAATGATGATTGATGATATTCCCTCAGAACGCTTTCTCTTAATCCACCGATATTGGGTACGAAAAGTCAGCCCTGAAAGGTCAGTTGCTCATGTTTGTTCACTACCCAACCAAGTTTTGACTCCTCTGTTATCCATTTCTTTTAGAACAACTCAGATTCTTGGTCGTATTTTTTAGCCTCTTTGATTCGCTAGAGTAAGTTAGGCATGGCTACTGTTAGGCAAAAATAAGCTCCTTTTCTACTCTCTGGGGTTTACAGGCAGAATTCGCTGAGTGTTCCGATCATGTCCCATTCTCATGTTGTAATACTTACCACTTCACCTTTTGTCTTTCTACTCAGCGAGTCTGTTACGACATTTGCTTTACCGGGATGGTAAGACATCGTGAAATGGTATTCTTCTAAGTATTCCATCCACCGATGTTGTCTCATGTTGAGGTCCCTTTGATTAAACAGGTACTTCAAATTCTTGTGATCGGTAAAAAGCTCAAACTTATCCCCATACAGGTAGTGCCTTAAGGATTTTAAAGAGAAAACAACAACAGCAAGCTCCAGGTCATGTGTGGGATAATTTTGCTCGTGTGACTTTAGTTGCCTTGATCTATAAGCCACGACGCTGTCATTTTGCATAAGGACGCACCCTAATCCTTCTTTCGATGCATCACAATAGACCGTATAACCAACATTTCGTTCGGGTATGACCAAAATAGGAGAATTAGTTAATCTTCTCTTCAGCACTTGAAATGATGACTCACACTTGTCGTTCCACTCAAATTTCACTCATTTCGGTGTTAATTTTTTCAGTGGTTTGGCCAGCTTAGAGAAGTCTTGTGTGAACCTTTGGTAGTATCCTGATAGTCTAAGGAAACTTTGAATCTCAAACACATTCTTGGGCTGCCTCCACTCTGTGACTGCCTAAACCTTGGCCAAATCCACAGCTATTCCTTCCTTTGACACTATGTGTCCCAAAAATTTAACCTCTCTTAACCTAAACTCACATTTGCTGGCCTTAGCGTATAATTGTGCATCTCTTAAGATTTGCAAGATGGTTCTTAGGTGTTGCTCATGTTCTTCCTCAGTTTTTGAATAAACCAGAATGTCATCCATGAAAACCACTGCAAATTTATCTATGTAGGGTTGGAAGAGTTCATTCATCAAACTCATGAAGAATCCCGGTGCATTGGTCAGGTTGAAGGGCATGACTACGAACTCGTAATGTCCGTAGAGGGTTCTAAAGGCTATCTTCAGAATGTCCTCTTTCCTTACTCAAAGCTGATGGCATCCTGACTGGAGATCTATTTTTGAAAAGAAAGTCGATCCACGAAGTTGGTCAAAAAGGTCATCTATTCTGGGTAATGGGTACCAATTCTTAATTGTTACCCTATTCAGCTGCCAATAGTAGATGCAAAGTTGAAGCATTCCAGCCTTCTTTTTGGCAAAGAGTGCTAGCGCACCCCAGGGCGATGTGCTAAGCGAACGAAATCTTTGTCAAGCAACTCTTGTAGTTTGTCACACCTCGAACTTATAACAATAAAACTCCATGATATATAAAAGGTAAATAAACCCGAGTTTAAGATTTATCACAAGTCAAACCAAAAGGTTAATCGAAACTAAGCTTTATAGGAGAATTAACCAAAATATTTCATTTTTTCCATCAAAATCAAAGTAAAAGAGACCTTTTTAAACTAGGAAATAGGCCATAAAAGATGCTTAAAAGGTAACCAGCAAACCTCCTTTTTAAAACAAAGTTTGAAAAGTGTACCACCCAGCGGAGTCCACTCGAGTGGACTCGCCACCGCTCAAGCGGTGAGGTACCCGAGAGCAAGTGGCCCAAAATCTTCAAAATTTGTCTAAGTGTTGGAAAGTAACCCATTTTTCTCATCCTTTGAACATAATTTTAGATAAGCGAAAATATGAAGTAAAATATACATTTAACATTGAAATAACTTCCAACCTCACAACAACTTCAAAACTAACATTTTAATCCAAAGAATTTCATACGAAAATCAAGAAATCAACTCGAATAAGAACCAAACTATTGGAAGCAAACTGCCAAGATCATTGATTTGTATATGATTTTTTTAAAAATAAATTGGATGGGCAATTGCCGAAACAAGCTCTAGATAAAATCTTTAGAATGTCGAACAATCAAAATAAAAACCCACGCTACCACAGTTAATTTAGATAAATACTTTTCGATCGATTCTTCAACTATGAACTTTGATTCTCCGAGTTGAAGCTCCGAACAGATCTTCTACTGTATTCCCAATGTGATTCCTGAACGTAGAATCTGGACAACCTTAGTTTTGAAAGACAACTTTTGAATTTTGTTTAGCCTACCCGCATATTTATAGGGTTACAGTAGAGACCTGTGGAGTAATTATGATATAAACTTCTAGTGTGACCCAGATACCACCCAACGGTTTCTGTAATTATAAAAATTATGCAGCGATTTTTATAATTTTCGTAAAATACTAAATTACAGTTCACACCACTAAAGAATTGTAACTGCACTCTTAGGCATAATTTCAAGACCAATTTGCATTGAGCTCCTATTATTAAATACTTTAAATCATCTCTCCACATTAAGATTATCGATACCCGCCAATCAAATTTAATTACTAGCAATTTTGTCGCAAATACCTCCAATCGGTATGATACTAGTATCCCAACCCAAGCAAAGTAAATTAGGTATATTCATAGCCCAAGGGAAAGGAAATTTGATGAAAATGTTCAATATTGATAAAAATATACTTTTTCAAAGCGCTTGGCCAAAATCGGGTGAAAAATAGTTAAGAAAATTTTGACATACCTTACTATTTTAATCATATATTTTTCTACAAAAAGAATTTTTTTGTGAGAATAGTCTTGTTGGAAAGAGGACTTCCGGGGCATCGATTTGAGTATAAAAATGACCCCATTCGGAGTACGAATAAGGGAGACATGGTAAAAAGAAGTTGGCCCTGCGCAGTCAGTCCGCTCGAGCGGACGTCAGGCGCTCGAGCGCCCAACTCTCTGCCAGTTGAGCGCTCGAGCGAACAGGGATCTGCTCGAGCACGCTGTCGGCCGAGAAAACCACAAATTTGCCCATTTTTTGAGTTTCAAGCCTCAAAACCTTTAAACCACCATCAAACATGTTTTAAATATTGATTTCTACCCAAAAACATTAGATTTAAATGTCATAATCCCTTTTTTATGCAATAATTTCACAAAATCATGGTTTATCATTTCTCAAAAACTCAATTCTTTGTGAGAACCAAACTCAACCCACACATTACTCTATTTTTCCTTCAAATCATGCATTGAATCTATTATATTTTACTCATATAAGAAATTATCAACTCAAATCATTACAAACATACGAGAGAATCTAGATCCTAC
>JAOTRH010000023.1:9401054-9419573 GCA_034768845.1 Heliamphora exappendiculata
AATTTCATTTGTTGATTAGATATCCCAATCCCATCATGATGTCACGCTCCATCACATGAAAAACCTACCAAACCTCCATTTTGTAAAAAGATAGCAATCAACCAAAAATAATACAGTTTTTAGAATTAAAAGAGTACTCAAAGTTCATCTTTTAGTGCAACATACATACTTTTTCATGAATGCATAATATACTGCCTCAAGACTTACAAAACACGCATTCAGAAATAGGCAACACATGTAGGATTACATGTTCAAAACAAAAAGGAAAACTATGTAAAAATCTTTCGCCACCACGGGCACATCTATATCATCTTCACGTGATCATCAACACATGAAAAAGGTTTAACAAATCCCACTACGTGAGCCGAAACCCAATAGAAATAGACTATAATGCAGTAAAACATGATATGTAATCACATACCATACAGATCAACTAAACCTGATGAGCCTCAAAACGGTTTTACTACATAAAACCCCAAGTTTTCCATTAGACTCCCATGAGTCTCAAAACAGTTTTTTATCCTCAAAATCAAGCATTTCAACAATGCAAATAACATTTACTAGTTAACAAAAAACAGTAACAAACGTTATTTTTCCATTCAGAACACACAATCGATAAAACACGCAGACACAGACGCACACACAGACGCACACACTCGTGTGATTCAACCAACTCGTGGTTTACAAACATTGGCACCGACGCCGGACGAGCGTATAGACCCAAGTAGCGTTACAATCAACCTAACCACATAGGCCCTAGGAAGTAACGGAACCTTCTATACCCCGACACGATCAACTTCCTTTCTCGGTTCACTAGCCGGCGGGCAGAGAAACCCAATATGCGCAGTTTTTAGGTCTTTCACCGTTGAGTAACTCGTGCCCAAACTTGCTTGATCCCTAGATCCCAAAATCGATCCTTTTTTATTTTTCATCAAAATACACACGCTTGAGTCCAACCCAAAAGGTTCCTCTCACCAAACCCATAACACGTCACAACATGTAATAAACCAAGAAAAGCGCAAAACATGCTTTTTACCAAAATAAACATGGTTTATACGTAAAACACAGTATTTAAAGCATTTTCAACCGGTAAAAAAACGTATAGTTGCACGTAGCACCCTTTAACAACAACATAGTCTAGGATCCTACTTCGGTGAGTCGAAACTCGAAACCTCAAAAATTAAACCTCGTCAAAATGAGAATCTTTCCGGATGGATGTGAAGCCTACGTCGTGGATAGCAAGAATCCACTAACAAATCGTCAAAAACTAAGCCCCGGACCCTCAAAAGTCTAGAGAGAATGTAGAAAAAAGGAAACTTAGTGAAGAAGAAAGGAGTATTGAAAATATCTCAAGGAGTTTGGTATTTATATAACACGGAAAAATCCCAACCCAGTCGACTGACCTGCCCCAGTCAGTCGACTTACTTGACCCATTGTCGACCCAGTCGACTGGGTCATCCAGTCTAGTCAACTGGACTTGTGGGAAAACAACCCATTACGAAAAAAGGGTTTTCCAGTCCCAAAGCCATCTAAACATTCCTCAACAAAACTCGAGAAAGCGTGAAACACATACGTACATGTTGTTCTACAACATTAAAGCATAAACCAAACATCAAAGATATGCGTATAACAAAAAAGAACACGTTGCATTTATATATATTACAAAAAGAAATGAACCCGAGTCTCGCATAATATTTAATTGGGAATGATTCTAACAGATATTTTTATAATAAGGACATAACTTCCATTTGCACAAAAAACAAACAATAGTGAGAGAACACAAACAAATGGGTCAACTTGACATCGACTCGTCTTGTACTATATGTTGCCACGTGTTCGCCCAACCACCTAAGGCTTCCTCTCCGATGTGTACTATCCAAGGGGTAATTATTCAATACTTTTGGAGTATCATGTTATAAGTTCTCGTGATACTCTTACTTAATATAGTGACGATAAAATTTGCAGTATAGACATAATGACTCATCTTTGTTAGATAGTTAGAGACAAAGAGTGACACATATTGTGTAGGCTGTAATCATTTATTTGTCAAAAATATCACGTGACATTGCGCATATAGTACTTCAGAAATACCTAATAACTTTCCTTGTCCAATGTGATTCGAGTCGAGACAAGCATAACCAAATGACCTCGGTTCTTTGCCCCTCTCTCACTCTCCTTACAAATAGTCTCTCCATACACACCAACCTATATATCTATATTTTATAGGAGCTTTTAAGATTTGAAACCTATCACATATTTTACAATTTTAATATTATCTCTAATTTAACTGACACCTCTCTTACTAGGCAATAGTAACTGCAACTAATCTATAACTTTCAACTCAAATAAAGATGAATAACCGCCCCCCCTTCTCTCTCTTTATTTTTTTTTTGTTTTTTGTTTGGTCACCGAGAAAACAATAAGAAAGAAATGGAGAAGAAAAGTGAGGAAACTATAGTTGGTGATTCTATTGTTCTCTTCGTTGTTTTGTTACTTTCTTTTTATTACTTACTCTGATTATAAGTATTTCAAATTTATTTACACATTCTAAATATTATATTTGCTACTTATTTAAAGTTTGTTTTGATTTTGATGAAAGTGTTTTGAGTGCCTTTAGCCACTATTCTTTCTCTACTTATTAATATTTTATTTTTTCTTGCTTTGATAGAGTATCTTTAATTTAGATAAATATTTTACCATTTATATTATTATTTTTTCTTTAATTTGATCAATTTGTCCTTAACATTATTCTTACTACTAATTAAAAGTTGATTTGATCGTGGTTAGGATATTGAGAATGCGTTTAGGGCTCTTTTACCAAAATACGTGAGATTTTTAACTTAATTAATGAATTAAGAATTTTAAAACTTAATTTCTAACTTACGTAAAAGCGTGTTTAGCAAACACGCCTTATGTAAAAATACTTTCGACAAATGCATTAGTTTTGAAAAAAATAATATTTAAACGTAAAACATGTTTAGTAAACATATTTTATACCTTAATACATAAAATGTGTTTGTCAAATACGCTTTTATACTTGTATACATAAAGCGTGAATGCGAAACACGCTTTTATTGAAAATCAATTTTAATAAAAAACGTGTTTAGCAAACACGCTTTATTTAGTAAATTTGAAAGTGTGTTTAGTAAACACGCTTTCATTGAAAATAATTTTAACAGAAAACGTGTTTATCAAACACGTTTTATTAATAAACACGCTTTGGTAAAAACGTTTTCTTTGAAAATGGAGAGAAACAGGGAAATGTGTTTACTTGAAAAAAGCTCAATGAAAAACATATTTACATGAAAAACGTTTTCATTAGTTTTCGAATATATTTTTATAATTGAATCTATTTATTATGTAAAACTCGTTGAGTTTCTTATTTTTTTAAAAATTAGATTGATTTGATAACTGTAGCTAAGTTATTGAATAATATTTGTTTACAAATTTTTTTAAACTATAACTTTTATTTATATTATTTACAAAAGAACATTATGTGATTAATTAGTTACAGTTTTCGAGTCAACCTAAATTTTTATATGGATAACAAACTCATAGAATTTTATGTAATAAACGAATTCGATCAAAAAAAAATTTAGAAATTAAATAAAAAATATGAACAATGTTTAAACTCATTGAGATTAACATATTAAAAATATGAAAGTATCACATACTAACTCATCCATGACGAAAACACAAATACCCATTGATTTGATAACTGTAAAAAGCCAAATGAAAAACATATTTACATAAAAAGTATTTTCTTTAGTTTTAGAATACATTTTTATAATTGAATTCATTTATTACGTAGAACACGTTGAATTTCTTGTTTGTAAAAAAATTAGATTGATTTGATAAATGTAGTTAAGTGATTGAATAACATTTGTTTAAAAGTTTTTTTTTTAAATTATAACTTTTATTTATATTATTTATAAAAGAGCATTATGTGACTACTTAATTACAGGTATTGGGTCAACTTAAATTTTTATATAAATAACAAACTTATTGAATTTTACATAATAAATGGATCCGATTATAAAAAAATATTTAGAAATTAAATAAAAAATATGAACAAAATTTAAACTCATTAAGATTAACTTATTAAAAATATGAAAGCATCACATACTAATATTCATTTATGAAGAAAATTTCTAGTTTACACCAAAAGCGTGTTTGTTAAGCTTTTATTTATTTGAAATGGTTTTCGTTATTTTTTCTATTTAAGCTTAAAGTGTTTTTGCTAAATACATTTTTATAGCTTAAAGCATATTTACTAAATACGTTTTTTATTAAATCGTGCTTACTAAATACGTTTTTACGTAGAATGAGAATTTATATAAAGATTAAAGCGTGTTTGCTAAATACGCTTTTATGTAGAATGAGAATTTATACGAGAAATAAATTTAAAATGTATTTATTAAATATATTTTTTATTAAAATATATTTGCTAAATACGAATAAGGATTAAAAATTCCTATTCTGTTAATTAAATTAAAAAGTTGAACATACTTTGGTACCAAAGAGGCTGCGTTTTGGCATGGGAAGTGTATATATATGTATTAGCTATTAGCTGTTGTGTTCGGTATTTATCTCATTTATTTTCTCTCCCTCCACACACTTCGGTACCGCCATGGACGTTGCTTCTAAGCTCGTCTGCTGCGGAGTCGACCCCCTCCGTCCCACGTTGTCTGCTCCTCGTCGCACTGCTCTCTATTCCACTTTCAGCTACACAACAACCAACCATCGCCGTTCATTTCCGTCCGGAGTAAGGGTTGGGAGGCGAAACGGCGTCGTGCGCTCTGTGGCCACCGAGCCCAAACCGACAGAGGAAGGGCCTTCGCGATCGCCGCCGCCGAAATTCGTTAATGGATCGCCGAAATCGTCTCCGTCTAAGGCAGTCAATGGAGTTTCAACGGTCAGTGAGCTGAATCGAAATGTACTGTGTGCAATAGTTTGCCGTGACTTGTTTATTGGCTTCTTTTCATCAATTGGTTGAGTTACTATTCTCAAGCTTCTTCTCATCAATTGATTGAGTTGTATTCTGGAATGTACTTAAAACCTGAGGTGAATTAACAAATAGACGCGTTTGGTTGCTGAGAAAGTGATGGGAAAAACAGTGAAAGAAGATGAAATCTTGATTCATTTTTTTTTTGTATCGGAAAGAAAATGATATTAGAACTGATAATATAACTGGACCAAATGGTTTCGCTTAAGACAGTTGAATAGCCTGGATTTCCTTCCCTCCCTAGCAATTAAGAATCCCATGTTCAGAATTTTGATTCTTTGATTTTTCACCACGTCTTGTCAATCAAACAAAGTGCCATTTGGAAATTATTGTGTTTGCTTGTAATTTGAACAGTCATTTTGGCTTTTATCTGGTGATCCTTTGAGATACTGATTATATGAAACTGAGAATGGCAGAGAATGGGTGATGTTTCGAAGGAGATCAAAAGAGTGAGAGCACAGATGGAAGAAAATGAAGAGCTGGCTATACTTATGAGGGGGCTTAGGGGTCAGAATTTGAGGGATTCCGAGTTTGCTGATGATAATATCCAGCTTCGCCTTGTTGAGGTTTGTCTGTTGTTTTGATTGCATATTGAATCAGCTGGTGTGAAATTGTACTTGCTTTTTTGGGCTGTTTTACTTTTTTCAGAGTTGTGATTATGAGTTTGAGTTTACGTTTTTGTCATTGTCTGAAGAAAAAAGTGTAGGAATTTAGATGCACTAGAAGTTGTTGGCTTTTAAACGATGTGGATATTTTGCTGTTAAAAAGATGAGTTAAACTTCCAGCAATTCCAAAATCCTTATTGTAAAGGAAAGTGGTCTACTGGTCTGTCGTCCCACTAAAATATTTTCAAGGAGAAACAAGATTTAGTCTTGATTTTGGGATTCTTCAACTCTCTTTTTATTTTTTTTATTTTTTTATTTTTTATTTTGTTATGTGATCATTATGTTTTGGGTAAATTACATTTACCTCCCTTGAGGTTTAAGCTTATTTCGAGAATCTCCTCTAAGTACTCTGAAATGACATTGACCTCCCCTGTAGTTATGTCGGTAAATATCTAATACCTCTTTCCATTAGTTGACCGTCAGAAAAGTTAGAAGATTTTCCTGACAATGGCTATTATTACATATAAAATTCATATTTTACCCTCCATGACTCTCTGTAAACCCCAACAACAATTCATGGCTCCACCGACCTCCGTTATCACTACCCCCCTCCATAGCTCCACCCCCGTCCCCTGCCACCACCAACCTCCACAAGGTTTCTTAGGAAGCTCACTGAAGAAGAGATGACGTTTATCACTCAATCAGCCACAAATTACTCCAACCTAGCACAAGTTCATGCAGTTGAAATTACTCCATTGTCTTCTACACACACTGGTGGGGGAGATGAGAGTTGGGGAGGTGAGAGTTTGGGAATAAGCCGCAAAATCAAACTCAAACCCAAAATTCATTTTCATTGCCTAGGGTTTCTAGAGTTCAATCTTTGCGAGTTCCACTGGTTCTAACTAATATGCCACTAACGTACACCAGATTCATGCTTTGAAAAGTCAAAACTAATTACAATCAATTCGATCCGTCTGCATCAACAATAAGAATAAATTCAATACCCAATAGTTCTAATTCATCATAGTAAATTCTCACCATCATCACCATCGCTGAAACCCCAATCTATGTAGGTTTTTGGTCGTGGTGATGGTGATGAATATAGGACCTTGAGATGTGGGCAATCAAAATCACAATCAAACTCAAACCTAAAATTGAACAAACTCAACTCAAAATCGTAATCCTAATCCAAATCCTCATCCACCTGAAGATTGGACGGTGGTGGAGAGAAGGACATTGCGGCGGCTGCGGCGGCATGCGAAACGCAAACCCCTCTCGCAGTGGACCCCCAAACCCATCTAGATCTGAATCCAAAGCACTTTGATTTTGCACATACACATTCTAACGATGGCAGGATTGACGTCGACGAGCTTGGTGCTAAGGTTAACAAAGTCGGTGTAATCGCGGTTGATGAGCTTGATGAGCTCGTGCTTCAGGGAGGATAAATGCGACTGAAGCTCGGATCGGAGGATGTCGAAGGGGACGAAGCTTGGATCTGTGTAATCGCGGTTTGTGCCTTGCTTCTCGCGCAAATCTGTTGTGTGTCTCTCCCGATTTCTTTCTCCGTTTATGGTGTTCTGTGTTCCTTACCCTCTCTAGGGTTTCTTGGCTTGTCGATGAGAAAGATGTTGGATTCATTTCGTTCTTTCCGCGAGGAAGAAGAAGACCCATCTCCATCCGATGTGCACTACCCACACCGCTGGCACCACCACCATCACCAGATTCAACAGAAGACACTGCGGGGCTTTGCCTCCTCGGCAATACATATGCGCCAATATTTTTGACGATCTGAATCTCGACAGGTTTGATTCGATTGAGGACTGAATGAGGTAGAGGGGACGAAGGCGGTGAAGCTGGTGTTTTGTGAATTAGGGTTGGGATTTAATTTTTAATTTTTTATTTAATAAAACTTTAATTAATTATAGGGATAAAATAGTAAATTGTTATTTTTAATTAACGTCGGTTACTCAACAACTCTGACAGGGAAGGTTAGTGTCATTTCAGAGACCTCAGAGGAGGTTCTTGTATTTTCAATTAACTTTAGAGGAGGTAAATGTAATTTACCCTTATGTTTTCTTCAAACTTAAGATTGTCTTTTAGCTAAGATTCTCTTTTAGTTTCTTAATGAATTACACTATTTTTTCCTTAACAATTGTTTACATTTCTGCCAAACATTCTTAGAAGAATATCAATTGACTTAGGCATGCATCCACACGGGGGTAGCCGAATGACTTATTTGTTTGGTTAATAGATCTTTGTGAAAGCGGATCAGCGATTGATATAATAAGATTTGCTTCTCTTGGTGCCCGTCAATGCTTGAACCTAACTAATTGCTTGAAAACTGTATTATTAACTGTTTGAACCTTTTCAACTTTATCATATAATTTAGCCATTCTCTTTTGGTTTATTAGTGAATTACTCTATTTTTTACTTAATAATTGTTTATATTTATGTCAAATGTTCTTAAAGAACATTAGTTAACTTAGGCATGCATCCACATGGGGTAGTTGAATGACTGGTCGGTATGATTAATAGATCTTTGTGAATGCGGTTCAATGATTGATTTAATAAGATTTGCTTCACTTGGTCCCCGTCAATGCTTGAACCTAGTTGTCCTTGTGAGAGTGTATTTTTGTTATTGAGTATATAGCTAAAGGGTAGTTTAGTCATTTTTACTTTATTAGGGTTTTTTTCTATGGTGAGGATAAATTATAGGCTATTAGCATCCGCCTTAATAGAGCCAACTATTTGTATTGGTTTAATGTCATAAAAAAGCTTTCTTCGTGGAAAAGGGCACTGAGGTTATGTAACAGGCTTAACCACTCGACCTACAAGTCCGAAGGCCGAGGGGTATGATGCATCTATTGCCATTTAGGATATGGAGAATGCACAGGTACTTACTTGGTTTCACAACACTATGGAATCTAGTATCAGCATGAACTTCTCAAAATATACGGTTGCCAAGCACATGTGGGATTATCTTCAAAATATGTACCTTCTAATTTTCTTAATCAATATGAGTTGGAGATGGATATTCGAAGCGCCAAGCAGAATGACAAATCGATCCAAGAATTTCATAATGAAATGACAACTTATTGAGTTCAATTAACACTTCTGACTTGCAGATGATTAATAGTTATCTTCAGTATCGAGAAAAGTAGAACTTCTATAATTTTTCATGGCCCTCCTTGATCAGTTTGAGCCACTTCGTGGCACTATTCTTCATCATTCCCCCTGCCCTCCATTGATGGGCTTTTCGTGAACTCATTACAGAAGAGACAAGGTTCAAGGTTGTTCAGATTACTATTCCCTCGTAGTCAGTCTTTGTTACCCTTCCTCATCAATGAGTGTTACTTGTCCTCCACCGCGGCCTACTCCCTCTCCTCATATGATTCAGGTCACGAGGAAGCCAAAGTCATGGGTTGCTGTGGATGAGTGCAGTTCCTGTCACCAAAGAGGGCTATTGGAAGATTGCTTGCTCGAAGCTAGCACAGAAGGGTCATTCTTCTTCTTATACCCCTGCATCATCGTGTTGTCGCCCTGCTACTCCTGTCGCACCTACATCCATTGGCACATCTCTTCTTTCCCAGTCATTGATATACTACTTTCATTAGTTTCAAGCCATGCTTGTCTCTTTTGGGACTCAGTCACATGGTTCTATGTCTAACTCTCATTCAGGTTCGCATAGTTCTTACTTTTCAGGTATTTAACCTTGACTTGGATCTTTGACTCTAGTTCTTCTCATCATATGACTCAGATCTGTCCAGTCTCAGTAATTATCTTTCCATGTCTTCTTTTATCACGGTTCACAGTGCATATGGTTCTCCTATGCATATAGTTTCTATTGGCTCGATTGTCCCTTCCACCCCATCCTCTGTATCTATTCCTAATGTTCTCTACGTACCGCAATTGCCTGTGAGTTTATTGTGTATTAGTCATCTTTTTTATTCTGGTTTTGATGTCCTTTTTTTTTTTTGATGGTTGTCTTGTTCAAGAATGGATGCCCAAGAAGCAGACTGGGATTGGGCGTAGAGCTGGTGACTTGTACATTTTGGAGAGCTTACACATTCCAATGGTTTCTCATGTTGCTATGTTGTCTTTTTCTTTAGATCAACATTCTTTCTCTTTTTACATTCGACATTTTAAGTTAGGACATTTGTTTAGTGAACGCTTAAAATTTTTGATTTAGTTTGGTAGTTTAGGTAAAGTGTCTGTTAGTGATATTTCTGAATGTTGTGGTTGTAAACTTGCCAAAATATTAGCTTTACCATTAGTTGAAGTCTAAAGATTAGATTTTTAGGGTTAAAGATGAAGGAGGAAGGAGATAAGGAGAAAGAAAATTAAGAGAATAAGTTTAGGGTTTTCTAATGAATTCCCTACACCTCTAAGTAGCTATGCTATAGTAATAAAAGTCTAAATTAGATGAAGGTCCTCCAAGTATAAACAGGAGAAATAAAATAAGAAAATAGCTATGCTAACAGTTCCCCTCAAGTTGGAGTATAGATATCAAACATGTTGAGCTTGAAGGATAATTGTTGAAAGGTTGAACAAGGTAAGGGTTTCGTGAAAATATCACCCAACTGATCTTTAGAACGAACATACAAAGTGATAATGTGCTTCTGTAACAATAAATCATGAATGAAGTGGCAATCAACCTCGATATGCTTAGTTCGTTCATGAAAGATGAGATTATTGGCAATGAAAATAACAGCCTGATTATGACAATATTTGCATCGGAGAAGAAACACGAATTCCAAAATGCAGAAGAAGAGACTGAACCTATAACAATTCGGAGGCAGTATGTGCCATAGCTCAATATTCGACTTCAGCACTAGAACGGGTAAGGGAACAACCACTTATTTTTTACTACGCCAAGTAATAAGGTTTTCACCAACAAAGGTGCAATATACAAAGGTAGACCGACGATTAGAGCGACTGCCAACCCAATCGGCATCACTAAAGGTTACCACAGATAAGGAGCGAGAGGCACGATAGAGTAGACATCGATTGGGTCCTCTTTTCAAATATCACACAAATCGACAGACAACATCAAAGTGAAGTTGACGGAGAGAGCACGCATAAACTGACTAACTACACCAACTGCAGAGGAAATGTCAGGACTAGTAACCGTAAGATAAATTAATTAACCAACAAGGCGTCGATAACGGCCAATATCAGAAAAGAGATTGCCAGAATCAACATCATGCTTAACCGTAGAATTCATATGAGCATCAACAGGTAGAGCAACAAGAAGGCCAATTTCAAATAGAAGATTAAGAACATATTTTTGCTAAGAGAGAAAAATGCCCTGACAAGATGGGCAATCTCAATGCAAAGAAATTAGCGAAGGTTGCCCAAGTCCTTAGTGTGAAATGTTTAAGTTAAGTGTCATTTTAAGGTAGCAATACCAGAAGAGTTATCACTAAAAATGATGGTATCGTCAACATAGACAATTAATAAAACAATGTCACTAGTGGAGTGACAGAAATAAACATAATGATCCATATAGGAACGCTGAAAACCATAAGCAATCACAATAGAGCTAAAGCGATCGAACCAAGCACGAGGAGACTGCTTTAGACCACATAGAGCTTTAGGCAAACGATAGATGAGATGCTCACTGCTAGAGGCAATAAAGCCAGGTGGTTAGTTTGTATATATCTCCTCCTAAAGATCATCGTGAAGAAAGGCATTCTTGATATTGAGTTACTACATGGCCAACAATGGCTAATCACGACATATAGAAGAATTTGAATAGAATTAAGAAGTGCGACAGGTGAAAAAGTGTCTACATAATAAACATCATTAGTTTAAGTGTACCCTATATCCACTAAGCCTACCTTAAGCTGCTCAACTAAACTATCGTAAAGATATTTAACGACACATACCCCACGACAACCCACGATTTGTTGACAATGAGGAGAAGTAAGCTCTCAATTCTGATTCTAATGAAGAGCACTCATTTCCTCTTTCATAGCATGTTTTCATCTAGGCAAAGACATAATCTTCTTGTAACAAGGAGCATAAATAGTAGACAAGGTACAAACAATGGAATAAAAAGGATAAGGAGAGATATGATCATAAGAAACATATTGAGCGATAGGATGTTGAGTACAAGTATGTTTACCTCGCTGCAAAGTAATAGGTAGGTCATCAGTCGAAGGAAAGACCGTAGACAGGAAAGATGATGTGGTTAGGCCACAAGGCACAGTAGGCCGATTTTGAGATTAGTGATACACTTGTAGAGGAGATAGTACCTGCACAGGAAGAGTAAGTGGCAAAGGGAGCATAGGAGTGGGGAACTCCCCCTCATGACAACAGATAAGGTAGTTAAATAGTAAAATATGAATTTAGGGTTTGAAGAAGGAAGAAGTGACTTGAAGAAGAAAAGAGACAAAGAAAAAGTTCAGGAGAAGTTAATTAGCCTTTTTCACCCACACATACTTATTATTATTAGGTCAAAGATAAGTACAAGAATGGTCTTAAGGAAATAAAACAATTAGAAAAGAATACTCTTAACATTCTCTCTCAAGCTGGGGCATAAATATCAACCATGCCAGCTTGATAAGCATGTGATGAAAGATAAAACGCTAAAGTGGCTTTGTAAGAATATCACGCAATTGATCATCCGAGTGGATATAAAGAGTGGCAATTTGTTTATGTAATAACAAATCCTGAATATAGTGACAATCAACTTCAATATATTTAGTGTGTTCATGGAACACCGGATTATTAGCAATAAAAATGGCAGTTTGATTGTCACAAAACATCCATATAGGAAGTGGAGTAAAAACATGAAAATCCCAAAGAAGAGAATGAACCAACAACATTTCAGAGCCGGTGTGAGCCATGACCCGATATTCGACTTTAGCACTTGAATGTGCCACAACACTTTGTTTCTTACTGTGCTAAGTAACCAAATTGCCACCAACCAAAGTATAATAGCCATACGTAGACCGCCTATTAGAGCCACTACTGGCTCAATTAGCATCACGAAATTCGGTGATAGTCAAAGAATCATAGGGTTGATATAGCACGCCATGGCCTGTGGCACTCTTTAAATAGCGCAAGTGTAGTTTTGGTTATTTTGTTATTTTATTATTAGTTAATTGGTAGTTTAGTCATTAAGGCTAATTAGAGTTGAGTTTTGCTTTATATGTATTTTTTAATTTTATCTTTAACAGTTATGCTTTTCATTATAGAAAATATAGAGATCTTTTCTTTTGTAACATGGTATAAGAGCCACCAAAACCCTAACAGCAGTCGTCGCCGCCTAGTCCTTTTTTCTCCGTCGCGGGCAAACCGTGCTTCAGCCTTTGTATCTCAGTCTTTTTCTTTGCAACCCTAGCTGCACTACTCCAAAACCCTCACCAACCACCGACGATCACCGACGAGCTAGCCGAAATCTTAACCCTTCGTTTTTCGCAACCCTAGCGTCGAAAGCATACTTGTTTGCAATCGTAACCCTAGCCGAAACCCTAGCCCTTCAGTTTTTGCAATCCTAGCTTCGAAACCCTACCTCTTCGCAATCGCAATCCTAGCCGCACCACTCCAAAACACTTGTTGACCACGGACGAGTTACTGACGACCACCTATTAACCCTCCTTTTGCATCGTCAACCTCTCTTCCTGCGGTGTAGATCGCCGACGACCCTCACCGAAGCTTTTTTGTGCATCGAAGGCTACAACTGAGCTTCGCACGACCCTTATCCTGCATCTACGAGCACTGGCGAACCCACTAGCCTCCTTAATTACCACCGGCGACCTTGCCAGAGCTTTCGTATCTGTCTTTCATCCGATTTGGTCTGTAAACCCTCATCTGGCAACTGCAAGACATCCAAGCTATTTGTTCTAAAACAAAATGGGGAGGTTTATGCATGTCATGTAACTCTATTTGGTTATTGCATATCCTTCTTCAGTAATTTCCAAGTGATATTTGTTAGTCTTGTTTTTGGACTGGGCAGACATTACATCTTCATCTTTCCTGTGTGGATTTTACACCGAAAGGAGCAGGCTTTGTTATGAGAAATTTTGTTCTATTTTCTTCATGAATGTCCTATACGTTGAAAGTTTGATTAATTTGCTATAAATTTGGGAGAGACTAAATATTCGATAATTGGTTTGTTTGCACAATCTGGTCCTTAGTTCTTTGGTACGAGATTTTCAATATCTCACAATATGATATTTTGGGATATTTCTTTACTGGAATCGTGATATTTTTGACTAGGCTCGTGCTATTTTTTACTCATTCTTGCGAGATTTTGGCATTTTAGTCTATTCTCTGCTCTTTGACTTGTTGGATAATAGAATTGCAAGATATTTGAATCATGTTACATGGAAATTATTAGCATTTGGCATGTAATTCGGTCTTTTTCGTCTTTTAGTGGTGCTCCATTTTCTTTATTGCAGTCTTTCTTTAAGCAGTTTTAGACCATGCAAGTATCCTTTGGGCTCCAATCTCATGTGTCAGCTATAACTACTCTCTATCAGGTTTGCATAGTTTTTATCTTACTGGTATTTCTTCTACTACTTGGATATTTGATTCTGGTTCTTCTCATTATACGACACCCGATTTGTCCAGTCTCAGTCATTGCATGTACCCCTCATCTCTAATTACTATTTTTATTGCCAATGGCACTTGTATGCAAGTTGTATCTATTTGCTATGTTATTTTTTCTTCATCTTCTTCATTATCAATACTTAATGTCTTTTATGTGCCACAATTGACTATTAGTTTATTATCTATTAGTCATCTTTCTGATTTGGTTTTGACGTTTTGTTTTCTTTCTCTGGTTGCGTTGTTTAGGATTGGATATACCAGAAGCAGGTTGGGATCGGGCGTCAGACTAGTTATTTATATGTGTTGGAAAGTTTACATCTTCCTTTGGATTCCTCCTTGGCGGCTTTATCTTCTTTTTCTTTATATCAACATTCTTCTCCTTTTTATCTTTGACATTCTAGGTTAGGTCATCTGTATAGTGAATGTCTCAAATAGTTAGTCTAGTCTGGTTGATTGGGTATAGTGTTTGCTAGTGCTATCTCTAGATGCAATAGTTGTAAACTTGCAAAAATGTCAGTAGTACTTTCTCCTAAAAGCACTTTGCTTTCAACATCACCTTTCTCTCTTATTCATACAAGTGTGTGGTCTCCCATTGCAACAAAGGGTGGGTTAGTGTATTACGTTTTCTTCATTGATGATTATAGTCGGTTTTGTTAGGTGTATTTGATATCTCACAAATCTGATTTCTTCCATCTTTATCGCACTTTTCACTCCATAGTTCACACTCAGTTTTCCACATAGTGTTTTCTCAAGATCCTTCGTTCTGATTTCAGTGGGGAGTATTTTCTAACAGAATTCACTGACTTTTTAGCAACATCTAGCATTATTCACCAATCTTCATGTTCTGACACTCCCGCTCAAAATGGTAGAGATGAAAAGAAACACTGGCACATCCTTGACACAGCTCGCTCCCTTCTTCTTTCCTATTTTGTCCCTGCCACTTTCTATCGAGAAGCAGTCCTTACTACCGTGTATCTTCTTAATCGCATGCCTACACTTCTTCTTTCTAGAATTTCTCCTTATGAAAAATTGATGGGTCATACTCCTAATTACTTCTCATTACGTGTTTTTGGCTGTATTTGTTTTGTCCTTCCTAAAAGGGAGTGCACTAAACTTAGTGCTTGTTCTACTATTTGTGTCTTCTTGGGATATGGTATTCAACAAAAACGTTATTAGTGTTATGATCTTGTGTCCTAAACGCCTTTATGTTTCCCGTCATGTTGTGCTTCTTGAGCGTATTTCCTATTTTATACTTAATCTTCCCAATATGCACCTGTTCCCAAAGAGGATTTAATTTTCATTGATCCTTTTTCAAATGATGTGCCTTTTGACGAGTTACTCATACTCTTGACGTTTCTGAACTTACTTCTCGGTCTCGTCCTTCTATTGTTTCGTCTCTTCCACTAGTATAATCTCGTCGGTCGCTTTCTCCTTCTCCACCCCTATTACCCAACCTTGACACAATTCCCTCTATCTCTGTGGATCCTGATCCCTTTGAACGGCGCTATCCTTTGCGTGCTCGTACTCTGCCAGTAAGACTTGGTTTTTCTATTACCTATTTTCCCCTTCTTCTCGTGCTTTTTCTATTTACTATTCATGCTTA
The DNA here is from genome assembly GCA_034768845.1 of Heliamphora exappendiculata. Taxonomy (NCBI): domain Eukaryota; kingdom Viridiplantae; phylum Streptophyta; class Magnoliopsida; order Ericales; family Sarraceniaceae; genus Heliamphora; species Heliamphora exappendiculata. The sequence goes on from JAOTRH010000023.1 coordinate 9,416,827, forward strand.
CTTTGAGTCTCAGTCTTATAAAGAAGCATGTACTGATCCCAACTAGATTACTGTCATGAAAGACGAATTGACTGCCTTTTAGAAGACTTGCAATTGGGATTTGGATTCATTGCCTGCAAGTAAAAACCTTATTGGATGTAAGTGGGAGTACAAAGTTAAAACTCATTACGATGGTTCTCTATAGCGTTATAAGGCCACATTAGTTGCCAATGGTTTCCTCAAGGAGTATGGGATTGATTACGAGGAAACTTTTGCATATGTGGTTAAGATGACTACAGTTTGCACTTCGATTTCTATTGTTTCCACTCGTCAGTGGCCTCTTTTCCAACTAGATGTCAAGAATGCATTTCTCAATGGGCATCTTAATGATGAAGTATATATTCGCTCTCCTTCAAGGCATTCTCATCCTCCTGGCACTGTTTGTCGTTTTTAGCGTGCTCTTTATGGTTTGAAACAATCCCCACGTGCTTGGTATGTGTATTTTCAGTCTACTGTCACTTAGATTGGTTTCACTTCTAGTCCTCATGATTCTGCACTTTTTTCTCTGCCACACTTTTACTGGGTTGGTTATTTTGTTATTATATGTGGATGACATGATCGTCACTGGTTCTGACCCTGTTATCTCGGAAGTGAAACATCTGTTTCATGCATTTGAGATGAAAGACTTAGGTTCTGTGCTCTACTTTCTTGGTATACAGGTTGTTTCTTCACCTAAAGGGTATCTTTTATCTTAGTCCAAATATGCGAACGAAGTGATCCATCGTGCCCACCTCACTGATGACAAGATTGTGGATACTCCTATTGATTTGCATGCTAAGTTCTCTTCTTCTGATGGTGTTCTTCTTGAGGATCCTATTGTTTATCGAGAATTGGTTAAGTTTTTGGTATATCTTATTGTGCTTCGTCCTGATATTGCATACGCCGTACATGTAGTCAATTTCTCTATTCTCCTCGCTCCACTCATTGGGTTGCTTTGTTTCGTATTTTGTGTTATGTTCAAAGTACTATCTTTCAGAGATGGGAACGGTGGATCACCTCATTCGCATATTTTGACTGGGATAAGAGAGAGCCTTTAGGTGAAGAAGAAACGCTTATACCAAGAAAGTAGCAAAGAGGACCTAAGTCCTTCATCTCAAGCTCACGAAACAGATATTTCACTTTAGAGATAACAACAGAGCCAGAGCCAATGATGATCATGTGATCCACATATAATAACAAAATAATCAGCCCAGTAGGAGTGTGGTGGAGAAAAAGTGCAGAATTGTGAGGACTAGGAGTAAAACCAATTTGAGTAATACTAGACTGAAAATGCTCATACCAAGCACGAGGGGATTGCTTCAAACCATAAAGGGCACGCTGAAGACGACAAATAGCACAAGGAGGATGAGGGAGTCTCGGAGGAAGACGCATATAAGCTTCCTTGTTAAGATGCCAATTGAGAAATGCATTCTTAACATCTAATTAGAAAAGAGTCCACTGACAAATGGCAACAACATAAATCAAAGTACAAACTATAGTAATCTTAGCCACAAGTGCAAAAGTTTCGTCATAATCAATCTCATCCTTCTGAGAAAAACCCTTGGCAACTAACCTGGTCTTATAGCGCTCTAGAGAACCATCAGAATGAGTTTTAACTTTGTAAATTCACTTACATCCAATAAGATTTTTACCTGCTGGCAGTGGAACCAAATCCCAAGTACTAGGCTTCTGAAGAGCAGTTAATTCTTATTACATGGCTTTGATCCAGTTTGGATCAGTACATGCTTCTTTATAGGTCTGAGACTCAAAGTAAGCATAAATAGTAGATAAAAAAGAACAATAAGAAGACAAAAGAAAATATTTGGAAAACAAAGTTTTACTGGCAAAGGATAGTGCTATTCAGAGGGATTAGGATCCACAGAGACAGAGGAAACTGTGTTGGGACTAGTTGATGTGTGTTGAGAAGGAGGAGGTAGCTTACGAGAATAGACTAATGAGAGAGACGAAACAATAGAAGGACGAGACTGAGAAGGAAGTTTAGAAGCGTCAAGTGTAATAACCCATACTTTAGAAATCAATAGAAAAAAAAGCACTTTTCAAATCGAACGAGTTCTTGAACCTAACTTCTTTGGAAAGGGCCGACTCAGCCATTTAATCTTCTTGAGCCCGGGACTTGGAATGGACTCAGACTTGTATTACCGTAATAGTGTGGTCAAAAAATTTAAAATCTCTTTGTCTAAAGTTAGTTAAATCAAAGGTTAGGTCCAAAGATTAAGAAATGGACCCATGAAAATTTTCTTGTAATTCTACACAAAACAAAAGAAAATAATTATTATACAAAAAAGAGAGAGACAATGTCGCCGGCCACCTAGGGCCTTGTGCCCAATCTTGGTGGCCAAGTTTTATAGATACAAGCTTTCTATATGTATCAAGTGACCTAGGGTTAAAGTTAACTAACATAGGGTTAACCAAACCAAATGTGGGGGGCTAAATTGACATGAAATGCAAACAAAATACAAATGAGTTTATGTGTGTAGAGACATATATAATGTGTCACTTTTGAAATTAATAATTTAATATAATTCTATGGAAAATGTGACCATTTTCATACATAAAGCTAATTTCTAAGCATTTTTCTCTAGCAATGTCGTATAATTATACCTTTTGAACCATTATAATAACAATTTAAACACAAAGATCAGATTTTTGGGAGCCCTAGGGACACTTTGGCTGGCCACCACCCCCCCCCTTCTCCCACTCAAAGTCTC
>JAOTRH010000023.1:9419673-9442668 GCA_034768845.1 Heliamphora exappendiculata
CTAGGGTTTCAGTGGTCTGTTGTTGTTAGGGTTTCCCAAGGAAGGTGGCAGGTTTCTGGGTCTGTTGCTGGCAGTGGTGTGGCTGGTGGTGACTGTGGTTGGTGGCTGGTGGCTGGAGGAGGGAGGCTAGGGTTAGGGTGGTTCTGATACCATGTTAACCGTAATGGAAAGCCGTACCCAAAAGGATAGGCGAGTACTCTCATTTATAATAAAAAGCTAAGCCACACTATTACATCCCTACACTCGCACACACAGAATAATAGTCAAGATACTACTAAGATACATATATATCTAACATATATGTTTTATCTGAGTTTGGTTGTATTCAAGGTGTATTTTTTATTAAGTGAGCTAAAAAATAATTAAATGAATGCCAAGCTTGCGTGTTTGCAAAAAGAATGAACAGGAACAAGCTTGTGAATGAGCTAAACAAGAGTTCTATATGAATAGCTTGGTTCATTTGTAACCCTAGACAACTCTTAAACTCAAACCAAACCAAATCAAACCAAAGTAAACCTTTTTCTCAATCAGTTTGGGTCGGCTACATGAATTCTTTTACTCCATTCTGCTCTGTTAAGGGCTATATTTTCAGTGAGTTTTAATAAGTTCATATATTTTTTTAGTACATCCTATATCAATTTAGGTCTATCCTTCCCCCTGGCGTTTTATTATCTATCATCTTGTCACTTTTCTTTACTACTGTATCAACTAGTATAAGTTGTATGTATCTAAATTACCTTGATCTATTTTCTCTCAACGTATCCTCAATTTGGTGCGATTCCTACTATTTCACGAATCTTTTTATTCATAATTTTATCTTTTCTAGTCTTACTACAAATTTACCTTAACATTCTCATTTCAGCAACTCATTTTGTTTTTATGATTTTTCTTAAAAGCCTTACATTTTGTCCTATGTAGAATTACTGGTTTAATTGCCTACCGTTGTGTCCTATATAGAATCACTAGTCTAATAGTTGTCCTATAAATTGTCTTTTAATCTTGTAGGTATTATTCGATCAGATGGAATGCCATAAGCACCTTTCCACTTGAGCCAACCAACTTTGATTTGATGGATTTTTTTTTATTTGCAATCTCTCAATCTTTGTTAATAATTGAACCTAGATAACAAAAAATATTTACTTTTATGTATCTCTTTGTTTTGAATATTTATTTTTTCACTATTAATACACCTATTACTACTAAAATTATATTTCATATATTTAGTTTTGTTTTTACTTATTCAAAACCCTTTTGACTCCAAAACTTTTATCCACATTTATAACTTAGCGTTAATTCCACTCTTAGCGTCATCTACCAAGACAATATCATCAGGTTGATAGCAAAGAAGAAAGATAATTGTTATTGCAACTAACAAAAGGCTTAAATCCTAACGTTGGAATACATAACATATACAAAGAAAGAGAAAACCTTAGAAAACCCTAATAATGCTAATAAGATTAAACTACGCTTTAGCTATAGGTAAAATAACAAAAAAACACTCTCACCCCCCTCAAACTCATGATTTGAGCTTGGAGAGCAGTGAGAGTTTGTCCAAAAAAAATCGAAAACGAGTAGCAGTGTGAATCTTCGTGAAAAAATCGGTAAGTTGCAAAGGTGGAGGAAACAGTCGAGAGGCTAATAGTGCCTAACTGAAGGTGGTGACGAATATAGTGATAACCAATTTCAATGTGCTTGGAACGCTCATGAAACACCAAATTATGGGCGATCTGGATGGCACTCTTATTGTCACAATAAAGTGAGGTAGGAAAAGCGGAGAAGACACCTAAATTAGAGAAAAGCCACCATAGCCAGACAATCTCTATAGTAGGATGGGCCATTGCACGATCTCAGGCTCAACAGTGGAACGGGCAATCACAAATTGCTTCTTACTCTTTCGAAAAATTTAGTGTCACCGAGAAAAATGCAAAAGACCAGTAGTAGATTTGTGATAAAAAACATAACCTGCCCAGTCAGCATCCGCATACGCCTGAAGAGTTAAGGTGGAGGTAGAGGACAACGACAAACTTTGAAAAATAGGATGCCGGATATAACGGATGATACGGAACAGAGACAAATTGGCTGACAACATGAACAACATATGCAATATTGGGTCGGGTCACGATGAGATAAACCAAACATGCATTCAACTCTCGATAAATGGAGGGATCCTCAAGAGGCATATCATTAGTAGAATAGAACTTAGCATGGAGTTCAATGGAAGTGTCAACAATTTTATTATCAGTTAGTTGGGCACGTTAAACAATCTCATGAGCATACTTAATCTGGGATAGAGGATAACCTTTAGGGGAAGAAGCTACCTTGATACCGATAAAACACCAAAGAGGGCCCAAATCTTTCATTTCAAACTCACGAAACAAATGGTGCTTGACCTCAGATATAGTGACCGAATCAGATCCAATAATGATCATGCCATCCACATATAATAGCAAAAGAATGAGACCTATAGATGTATGGCAGATGAAAAGAGCTAAATCATGTGGGCTAGGATGAAGTTTAACCTGTGTAACAGTAGACTGGAAATGTTCATACTAGGCACGTGGAGATTGCTTGAGACTGTAAAGAGCTAGACGATAGACCAAGCTCGGAGGATGAGGGAGACCTAGAGAAGGCTGCATATAAACTTCTTCATTAAGATGCCCATTGATAAAGGCATTTTTGACATCATGTTGAAAGAGATGTCAGTGACGAATCGCATCGATAGAGATAATGGTATGAACGATGGCCATTTTAGTCACTTGAGCAAAGGTTTCCTTGTAATCAATGCCGTACTCCTAGGACAAACTCTTGGTAACTAGACGAGCTTTGTAACACTCCAAAGAGCCATCAGAGTGAGTTTTGACTTTATATACCAACTTGCCTCCAACGAGATTTTTACCTGCAAGTAGTGAAACAAACTCCCAAGTACCTGTCTTTGGAAGAGCAAATAATTCATAAGACATTGCATTAACCCAATTAGGATCAGTACATGCTTACTGAGTCTCAAAATAAGTATGAATAGAAGTAAAAAAAGCACAATAGGAAGGGGAGAAACAAGTATACGAAAAGCTGAAGTCTTACCGACGGAGTTATGGGTACGCATTGGGTAGTGACGGTCAAGAGGGTTAAGAGCCTTAGGAGCCACATGAGCAGAGGGAGCATGGTTGGAGCTAGTGGATAAAATACGGAGAAGGAGCAACTGGATGACGAGAGTAAACCAACGGGAGAGAGGAAGGCTGAGAAGGATGGAAGGGGGTGGAAGATGATGGACATCAAGAGTAGAAGTAAACTTCTCAGAAAGCACATTGAGTGGAAAAGGATCAATATGAACTAAGTCGTCTTTGGAGACAGGAGCGTACTTGGGAGGAAGATTAAAATAGGCGAGACGCTCAATAAACACCACATGACGCGAGACATAGGGACGTTTAGAAATAGAATCATAACACCGATGTCCTTTTGGGTAGAGGCCATACCTTAAGAAGACACAGAGTAGAACGAGCACTGAGTTTGTTCCATTCTTGTTTAGGGATAAGAACGAAACAAACGAAGCCAAAGACACGCAGTAATGAGTAATTGGGAGCGTGACCGGAAATCTTCTCATAATGGGAAATCCCAGAAAGAAGAGGAGATGGCATATGTTAGAGAAGATACATGGCCGTAAGAACGGCTTTTCCCCATAAGATAGTAGGAACAGAGGAAGATAGGAGAAAGGAGTAAGTTGTGTCAAGAATATGTCGATATTTTCATTTTAGGCTGGAGTATCAGAATATAAGGATTGATGAATAGTGCTTGAAGAAGCTAAAAAGTCAGTAAATTCAGTTAGAGAATATTCACCACCTAAATCTGAATGAAGAATCTTTGTAGTGATAGAAAAATGTGTGAATTATAGAATGAAAATTACTATAAATGCAAAAGAAATCAGATTTGTGAGATATAAGGTACACTCAGCAAAATCGACTGTAATCATCGATAAAAGATATATAATAAATGGAGCCACCCTTGGTAGCAATGGGAGAAGAGCCCAGACATTAGTATGGACAATAGAGAAAGGAGAGGTAGAAATATACATACTTTTATTAAAAGGTGAAGCTGACATTTTTGGAAGTTTATAACCACTGTACTCAGAAATATCACTAACAGACATTTTACCTAAACTACCAAAATGAACTAAAATTTTTAAACGATCGAACTTAAATTTTTGAACGATCACTATAAAAATTTCCCAACCGAGAATGCCAAAAATAAAAAGGGGAAGAATGCTGATTTAAGGAAACTGAAGGCATGGCAACAGTAGAACCCACTAGAATATGCAAGCTTTCCGGTAGAAACAACGGTGTGGGTTAGGATGGTACTCCGACCCTCCACCTGAAGAGTTAGCAATACATAAACCGTTGTTAATTCCAAGTCTTGGACTCAAAGAGGAAAATAAGCGTATAACCAAACCAACCTACCGATTTGTTCTAAAGGATCTATAAGATTTGACTTTATTGGTAATTGAACTCTAAAGTCCATCATGAATGAACCTTGTTGTGAAATAATGACCTTATTGCCTAGTGTTCAACTTAGCTGTTCCATTCAGATCACAATGGCGTGGTTTAGGGTCGAACTCCGAATTCCCCACCTAAAGAGTCAGTGATGCCTTTGTGCAGAGTTAACCAAAAGTCTAAAATTTGATGTGTCGATTTCTAGGAATTAAAAGGGACACCCCGTTTACTCATAAAAGTACCCCTTTACTCATAAAAGTATGGCACCATTACATTTTCGTACGCTATGTTTCCATACATTACATTCCCGTACGCAACATATTTCAAGAGCACTGCGCATAACATAGCACGGCTCAAGACATAGCACAACTCATGTAGTACATGGTCCAACTATAACTTGAAGATGCAAGACCACCAGCACAACTCATGATGTACATGGACCAACTATAACTTGAAGATGCGAGACCACCCATGGCATGAGACATGCATGTACTATATTCATGAGAATGAAATTAACAGGGTCGATACATGATAGTCCATGACGGAACTCAACATGCATCCCCGTATATATATCAACACTACATGCTTCCACATAGGTAGACACACGTAACACATGAGACATAAGACAACTATTGAAGCACTCCATAAGGAGGTTCATATTCATTAAAAAGTTTATGTTCCAGGTTCTCTCATAGTCGGAAGAAAATACTTTTAACATAGTAAATCAACCCAATAAAGTTTGAATTTTGGACACTAACAAGTTTAAGATGTCTTCTAACTTTTTCATAATAACACTTTTCCAAAATCCCACTATAAAAAGGTGTTTTGATCTCTGTAAGAAAGTGTGTCGAATCTGTTTATAGAGGCAGATTCTGTCCACCTTGTTTGAAAATAGTTTTGACTTATCAAATGATATTCAAAATTTATGAAACTTTCCAGAAAAGTGAAATGACATGTTGGGAATATTTTTCATGAAGAAACCATTTCCAGAAGTACCTAAAATCGGGTTTTACACCCTTGAACAAACTGTGATAAAAAGTACACGAGTTTCGGAGAAAATCATTTTCTCAAAATCCATTCCACCAGATCATCTCAAATAAATTTCATTGGAAAGCTAACATCCATATCTAACTTTGAACAAAAAATTGAGGTCAAGACAATTTTTTTAGAATTAATTAAAAATGATTAAAGTGGAACCTCAATGTTGGAAAAACTTGGTGCAAAACTTAAAATATCTTATCTTGGTTCTTCGTTCATTTTTCATGGCAAGGATCAAACTTTTAAACGTGGATCATACATGATATATCAAACATAAATTCCAGCAACCCCAATTATGGAAGAAACATAAATCATTTATCAACCCATCACAACACAAACACAAGTTTGTGGCTCAACTAGGGGTACTAGGCTCATTTTGATTCATTCCAAGCTTGTTATTTTTGTGTTCTTGTTTTAAGATATTTAAGAATGGCAGAAGAAACAATGTTTTTGATTGAAGAAGGGAGAGGTTAGAGGAGTTTTTTACTTGTTGATCTTGAATTTTGAAACTAGAAGATTGACTTTGCTTTAAACAAACTTTCCTTTTCCTACTTCTTCTTCTTCTTTCTTCTATTTCTCTCTTTTCTTCCTCTCTTATGGCTGAAATTTATGAATGGGGAAGAGAGGGAGGGTGGTCTTCTCTTTATAGGAAAAGGCTAACCAAGGAAGCTTGGTTAACCTTACTCGAGTTTGGTTAACCTATGGGATAAGTGTGAGACTAGAAGGGGTTTAGGGGGGGATGTTTGGGTGGGGAAGATTTAACTTTTGTGCTAGAAATTTTTTAACTTTTGTGGTGAGCTTCCAAGGGAGCTTAATAAGGCAAAAAAACAAAAGAAACATGGCACAAATTGCCATGTATGGCCAGCCACAATTTTTTTTTGAATAACAACAAAAAAATGACTCTTTTTGGTTTATTTGGAAAGAAGAAATTCTAACAAGAAGGATTACTCTTTTTGTTTTATTTGAAAAGAAGACAAAAATTATTCTTGTGGGCTTACTTCTTGGGTTTTGCGCCTAACCTTTGATTTTCTTGCTCTGGGGCTTAAGAATTTGGGCTTACTATTTAACATAACACTAAAGTCGTGTTGGGCTTAGTCCATTCCATGTTTGATCTCAAAAGACTAAACGGCTAAATCAGTCTCTCTTGAGAAAGGCTCGGTTCGAGACTTCGTTCTTAGGCTTTGTCTCTACCTAACCCTTAACTTGAATTCTTTAACTTGAGCTTCTCTCTCTTCATCTATATAACTTGCAACATAGAAACCGGGTCTTTACACAAAGACTAATTGAGAGGGAATGGCCACCTGAGCACCCTTAAACTATCTCTTCCGCAATAAGCTCACAATAGCCCCATCAAAGGAGGGCAATGGGGAACAATGAAGAATGGAACCACAAAGTGGCTCAAAGTGATCACGGAGTGCCATAAGTAATTGCGCTAGCCGCTTCTTTTCTTGATACTGAATATAGCTATTGAGGTGGTGCAAGTTAGAAGGTTCCATAAGTGCCAATTGATCCCAATAAGTTGTCATCTCGTTATAGAATTCTTAAATCAATTTGTCATTATGCTAGGCACTTCGAATAGTCATCTCTAATACATATTATTGGCAAAATTGGATGCAGATACATATTTTTAAGATCAAGACTGGAAGGATAAACAAACCCACCCGGTGGACTTAATGCCACACTTGCGTGGCGGTAGTATATTTTGAGAAATTCATGCTAATACTTGGTTCCGCAGAGTTGTAAAACCAGGTACGTACCTGTGCATTCTCCATCCCCCAAACTACTACATATGAATCATACCTTTTAGCCTTAGGATTTGTAGGTCAAATGGTTGAACATTACATATCCCCATTGTCCTTTTCCAAGAAGGAAGTTTTTCATAACATTGGACCAATACGAGTAATTGGCTCCATTAAGCCAAATGTTAATAGGTTGCAATTTGTCATCAGACATGTCGAAGGAGACAACAAAGAATAATACGAAGCACATGATTAGACTAGATCTGAGACAAACAGAATCAACCAAGGACAACGAACTCAGTTAACAATGCCCCAAATAGAAGGCAACAGCTAATACAAAGATCCAAGAGCAAGTATCAGCTTGCAAACAAAGGTGTACGAAAGCCAGATCTGAAGGAGAGAAAAAGAAAACTCTAAAGAAGCTCCGTTGGTTGTTGGAGATGCAACCGAAGGCTCTAGTGAGAGTCGTTGGAGATTACAGAACTTGAAGGGACATCATCAATGGTCATAGAGGAAGCAAAGAGTGTTGTCGGCGAACTAAGTAAAGGGCTCTCTAGTGGTCGTCGGAGCTTCGTTAGAGCTTCTTCGGTGGTTGTCGATGGTCGCCAGACCTAAGTTGGGGTTCATCGTTGGTGGTCGCTGGACCAGGAGTAGGAAGAGGGGTCGACAAGGGTTGCAAAGCTCGTGAAGTTCCCAAACCAAGGAAAAGAGGGGTTGCAGAGATCTCGGTGGTCGTTAGAGCTTCTTTGGTCGTCGTTGGTGGTTAGGGAGGTTGTATTGGTGGTCACTAGTGGTTGAGGAAGCATTGTCAGGGTTGTTGGACCAAGAAGAAGGGTCGAAGAGCTAGGGTTTTGCTAAGGGAATAAAGCTACGATTTTCTACGAACAAAGGAGAAAAGGAGATTGTAGAGGTCTCGGTGGTTCGTCGGTGGTTGTCGACAATGCTAGGGTTCTAATGGTGGCTCTGATACCTTGATAGCAAAGAGGAAAGATAATTATTATTGCAAACTAACAAAAGGCTTAAACCCTAACGATGGAATACATATATATAAAGAAAGAGAAAACCCTAGAAGACCCTACTAATGCTAGTAAGACTAAACTACTATTTAGCTTTATGTAAAATAACCAAAAAAACACTCACATAAGGGACAACATACTTCATAGAACATCATCCTGAATATGTCTTGTCAGTTCATCTATAACTAAGGCAAAGAAATAAAGATTCAAAGTTGATCCTAAGTGTAGTTCTACTATAATCGGGAGTTCATTTGTTTCTCTTGCGGTTGATCTAATTGTTGTGGCTGCTCCACCATACATGATGTCTCTTACCATATTAGTGAACCCCTTCGTCACTTCCTTTCTCTCCTTGGCTCACCATATGATATCTCTATATCATAGGTATTTTTTAACTCTATAAATACCATATAAAGATTTCTCTTATTTTCTCCATACTTATCTATTACTCTCCTTGGTAGGTGGATTGCTTCCGTAGTTGATGTATTAGGCATAAAACCAAACTAATTCTCTGTCACTATTGTTGTTAACCTTATACAATATTCAATCACTCTTTTTCATAACTTTATCATATGACTCATTAACTTAATATCTTTATAGTTATTACAAATTTGAATATATACATTATTTTTACATATCGGTACGGAATGTTCTTAGTCATTATGATTTTATTGAATAGCTTTATTAACCATGACATTCCCACTTCACCTAGGCATTTCCACACTTCCGCAGGGTGATTTTATTATCTTTATTGCAATTTTCACTTCAAACTTTCTTAAGAAAAATGCCACATGAGCCTATATTAATGCCCAAATAAATCATCCTTGCTCCTGACTTGCTAATAGCTCTTCACTAGCGAATGTACTATATAATTTCCCTATCTTTCGCTACCTTCAAAAAAATGACAGAAAGGAAGCCTGGGGAAATGGTTGAACTCCATTGATATAGACTGATTAAGATTTGACTTAGCTACATACTGCACGGTGCTTAAATTTCATGTCTTTACATGTTGACCGTTCTTCCCAGTATTCTTATATATACTGATTATTATTTCATTTTTACCATATTCAGAATGAAGTTGCTCGAGCAATCGAGTTAAGGGACATTGTCACCTCTTTGGGTCCGGCATACGTAAAATTGGGGCAAGCATTGAGCATTCGACCAGATATACTTTCACCTGTTGCGATGACTGAGCTGCAAAAGCTCTGCGACAAGGTAAGAGTAGCCTTGTATTTAATAAATTTAACTTCCACGAATGCTGTATAATCAATTTCAATTTCACTGAGTTCCTTTTATGTTTTTTATTTTTAAAATTTTCAAGATTGGGATGCACTTTCTCTGTTATACCTAGGACAGATGCCATTTCAAATTCCATTTACCAATATGAAAACCTTATAGTTTTACTTTTACATCTCCTACTGCAACTGTTGCAATTCTTGTATTATTGCCTATATGTAGATAGGTTTCTCCATCACTTAGCTGCCTGGTTTCTTAGAACCTCTGCAAAAAATTAAAAACATGATTAAAAAGTATAAGAATTTCACATATATTTTTCTTGTTTTTCTTCTATTAAATTTTTGATCGTTATTGAGGAGGATTTATGATTACATGACAATTGAAGGGATAGAAACTGAAATAAAAGAAAGTTCAGAAATAAATAATGTATAAATTGATGAATAGTTTGGAAGATTTAGCAAAGGCAGTTGCCTCTTGCTATTTCTGAAAGTCATTGAAGTGGCATTGAAGTAGCATTGAAGTAGCATGGGATGCAATGCCAACATCTTTCCTTGTTGCATTTGTTCTACATACATCATACCCTCCTTTCTCAGTGCATCACATGCAAAGTCACAGACTCGAGCATTTCAATGTAGTTATTAAAATTGTTAAAGTTGCATACCATTTAGAAAATAGTGGTTATACAATTTTAAGATCGTGGCGCAAAAATTATAACATATATGAACATTGTAATTTTTTTCATTGTACATTGCAACTGCTTTAGAAAGAGATTTGTTTTTTTTTTAATTTTATTATTTGACCATATAACTGTAGACACTCCATTTTTATCAGACATAATTCCAAAGCATTGGTGGAATCTTCAAATGATGAATGAATGCGCACGGGTGAACTTTAAACCATATAACCAAATGTTTGAACCTAACCATTTTCTTCAAAGCCATCCAAAAGCCAAAAAAAATTGAAGGCAAGGTTCTAGGTCTATGGCTGCAGGTTCCCAATCCAACGGCCATAGGTTCTGTAACCTTGCATTAGACGGAGGCAAGAATAAAACTTGCAGCTGTAAAATCTGGAATGCCTATATTGATGGTCATCATTTTGTGACTCAGCTGCAGTTTTGACCAATAATTGCGCAATTATAGGGATCTGATTGCATTACCATACGGGGGGAGCTTCTGCTGATTCAATCAGCTGCTCCCACCTCTTTTTTGAGCCATAAGTGATGGGAATCCTATAGGTTCCCCCCTACTCTATAAATAGGAGACATCCCCTCTGATGCTAGATGACCGACAAGATGATAACAAATAAAAGAGAAGGCATTCAAATAAAAGAAATAAAGAAAAGAAATATTGGATTCAAAAGAAAAGAAAAATCTTGATCTCAATATCCAGACTCAATTCATTCAATATTGTAATCTATCGAAACCTATTACATATTAGCTTATTTATAGGCATTCAAAAAAGCCTTAATTTTATGCTACTAAAAATTGAAGATCACAATTCCAGAAAATCCTAATTAAGGCTACTAAAAATAAAAGATGACAAATCAAGAAATTTCTAATTAAAGCTACTAAAATAAAATATTACAAATCATGAAAATTCTAATTGAAGTTTCAAGTTTAAAAGATTTCAATAAAATCAAAATATAAAATATTACTAAAATTAACAAATTCCTAAATCTCGAATTCATCCTCTCGCTTCTCGTTCCTTATCATTTCTCCTCGGCTTAGAAAAACTCTCCTCCGGATAGCTATAAAGATAAAAAGCATCTGACGAAATGATGCTCTTGTTGGCGAAGCACTTCCTCAATTGTGATAGCATGTGATTGGTAGAAAAATCCCTGTACGAGATGGCACTTAGAAACTCCATGAAATAATTGATTTGAGGGAAGCATGTGCTGAAAGTGAGAATGCAAGAGGCTTTGAGGTGCCCCATAAACACCACCAAACAAAACAAGAGGCTTTGGGTGCCCTGATTAAGTATTTCATCCTCCATATGAAACATTAGATTAATATTTAAATCCAAAGAAAATCAGTAAAATTTGCACGTGGCCCACATTGAAGAATGGCTAAAACATGCCCAAAGGATGTCAATGTGAATATTTGATTGGATCAAATACTTGAGGTACCCACAAGTGACAACAATACCTTTATGTCGAAAAATAATTGAGAATATCATCTAAGGTACTGTTGATATCAAGTATTTGAACATGCAAAGCTTCATAATCAAGGGACTGAGTAGGAGAATGATCAAAACTAAAATCGGTTAGCCCCTGATTAACAAGCTCAATAAGATGTGCATCACTGGCAAGAACTGGTGGTGAGGAAATGGGCGTATGATGAAGAATTTTCTTCTTTCTCTAGGTAAACCTCTACCGCTAAAGCATCCTCATGGCTTTCTTTTAAGTCGTTATAAGAGTGTAGCATCTCATCTTAGATTTCTTAACGTAAGCCAAAAAGAAATTGATTACCAACATTACACGGGGCGCAGTAAATGTCTCGCAATTTTAATAAATTTTTGAATTTTACAAAATAATCAAAGACACTAGAATTTTGTTGCATGAGATTGCTGTCAAACATTTGTTACTAATCACATGTTGCTATTCAAGTTTTGCCAAAGAGGGACATCTATAGACACCCCATTTTGACTAGACGTAATTTTTAAGCGTTGGTGGAATCTCTCAGTGATGAATGAACATGCATGAGTGAACCTAATCAATTCCCAAACCATCTAAACAAATGTTTGAACGCAACCATTTTCTTCAAAGCCATCAAAAAACCAAAGAAAACTTGAAGTCCAATGTTCTAGATTTGCGGCCGCAGGTTCCCAAGCCAGCGGCTGTAGGTTCTGAAAACCTGCATTAACAGAGGCAAAATAAACCTGCGGCTATCAAATCTAGAAAGCCTAAATTGATGGCCGTCATTTTGTTCCTGCGACCATTAATCCTGTTATTGGCACGCCGCAAGTTTGTACCATGATTGCGCAATTACAAGGATCTA
The DNA here is from genome assembly GCA_034768845.1 of Heliamphora exappendiculata. Lineage (NCBI taxonomy): Eukaryota > Viridiplantae > Streptophyta > Magnoliopsida > Ericales > Sarraceniaceae > Heliamphora > Heliamphora exappendiculata. The sequence continues at coordinate 9,432,176 of JAOTRH010000023.1, forward strand.
ATTGCATTACCATACAAGGCATGCCACAAGCGTTTGCTGATTCAATCAGCCACCCTTCACCTTTTTCTTCAACGCTAAGTGATGGTAACCCTAGAGGTTATCTCACTCCATGAATAGGAGGCATCCCTCCTCATTTTAGGCCAGATAAAATAACCAAGAAGTTCCTGTAAGCCCCCGAAACCTTGCAACTAAGTGCTGCTTGTGCATTTTCGGTGAAAACTGATGGAGAGACATTCCAACGTGCTAAGTAGTTGCCTTTTTTAGTCCATTTAGGGCTTGGCCACACTTCGAGGGTAGGATTTCAATAGAGTAACCCAACCCCCTTCACGAGACATATGATGATCGAATCGTGGTGGCAATCATAACACTGTAGCTGTGGTTGTCACATGTTATCTCATATTTTCTATTCTAGTACTTTCTTTTCATATTTTTAAGCTATTTTTGAGTCGTTTAACATTTTTTAACCACTCTTTTCAACAAAAATAAAGTTTAAGTGCATGAACCGTAGAACTGCGGTCATATGCGCCAAAATAACGGTCATCAATTTGAACTTGCGACTGCCAATCTAGTTTCTGTTTAATGTATTCTATCTATTTCTGCATTCCTATTTTGAATTATTTCATTGTTTTCTTACTTTTTTGCATCCGTATTCCGATTTATTTTATCGCTTTCTTACTTTTTATCAACTAAAAAAGGATTACACTTGATGTGTATTGAATTGGATCGTCTTGGAGTAATTATTTTTATACTAATTGTATAAAATAATTAATGCCTCGTGATTATTATGAATGCTTATGTTTTTATTCACAAAATAATTAATAGGCACATATATTTAATGATTGTCATTTTGATTCATAAAAGAGGGAGATTTTTTATAAGTTAATAAGCTCAGTGAATTGAAAAATGGCATTACGTGTATAATGAATATTAATTATTAACAGAATTTACGTTCCGGTATAGGGATTGATGATGCTCTCTTGAGAAAATTTATAAGTTTTGAATATGTCAAAACCTACAGGTAGATTTTATATCCAACATATTAAATAAGCTAAGTAGACATTATAAGCGGTCTATTAAATAAAATTGTCAATATTTTAATTTAATCGATAGTTATTCATAATCTTAATGTGGAAAGATAAATATGTATTTAATAACATGGAGCTCGAAATTATTTTTTAAGGTAAGGTCGGAAGTGCAATTATAATTATTTAGTGATATGAATTATAATTTATGAAATTAGGAATTAAATTCGGATTGAATTAGGTTTTTGTAATTACATAAGGAGTCTGAATCTTATTTGCTTATGAGGTCCCTGCCATAGTATATTTATATGTGCCTTAAACTCTCTAGTAGTTAGGGTTTTGATATTTTTGTGATATGAAAGAGGAAGCTGAATTAGGGTTTTTAGGTTATGGATTTGCAGCCCACACTGGATTCGTGATCAGGCATATGAGAATTTGGTAGATGCCTTGAGGCATGATTGAGTTTTCAATTCGTATGCATCTATCTAGTAGCTTCAGTTTGTGTGTTGAGACGAGATCAAACTAGGGAGATCTCAAATGTATAAGCCTTGTTCCATTGTGTAGCGTTTAACCGAGTTCTCAATTTTTTGGTATAATTCATATGCACTTTTATTGGTTTATGTGATTCCGTTTCCCAACAATATAATCTCTTCAATTCCAAGAGTGAAACTTATATCAAGAGTGAGTCATTATTCACTCGTAAGCTATGGTTTCATGCTAAATTATATTTAACCAGCGCCTGTGTATCATATCATATGATGATTGGATACCTAATATAGAGAACCAGATTCCCACACCAATTTTAAAAACTAACTGGCGGGCATAGTTTAAGATAACTAAATGCTAAACTAAGACTTCCAAATAATGAAAAATTATATGAGTCTAATATACATGTCTATACAACTAAGAGTCTAAAACAAATCAATTCCAAAAACAGTGATTTTAAAAAAATAAACATGACATCTGGAGATATGGTTGCATACAAGATCACAATTGACAACATCTACTTGGGTTGCCCATTACTTACAAAGACTAAAACATGACTAATTAACACTAGTGGAAAAGAATTATACCAAAAAAAGAAATCCCTCTCAAATTGTTTGTATGATTTTAGTGGTAATACTAAATCTGCCTTCTTTTTTATTTTCCTTGCTAACTTTTAGTTTCTTTTCTTGATAATTGAAGGTTCCATCGTTTCCAGATGATGTTGCTATGGCTCTCATAGAGCAGGAGCTTGGTCAGCCGTGGTATAACATCTATTCTGAACTGACTTCCTCCCCAATAGCCGCTGGTAATCTCTACAATTGATATAATTACTTGACTGAACTTTATTTTAAATCATAGGATTGTCTAGTTTAGAATAGTGAATTATAATTTCTCATTTATCCGTGCATGCAAATTGCTAAAGATTGAGTCGACACGGCCCTTAAATAATACGCATATGGACATAAATAATTACTACTGTGCTTTTCTCTAACTTACCCTGTAATGTCTGGCCTCGTTGCTTAGTTTCCGAAGTTCATCAGTCGCACATTGTTTATTTTTCTTGTGAAAATCTTTGGCAGCATCTCTTGGGCAGGTGTACAAGGGTCGTCTAAAAGAGACTGGGGATTTGGTCGCTGTTAAAGTACAGAGGCCTTTTGTACTCGAGACAGTAACTGTAGATTTGTACATCATAAGGAATTTGGGATTGGTTCTTCGGAGGTTTCCTCAGGTATTTTTAGTCAAATCACTCTTGTTGCAGTCTTTTTGTTCTTTCTCAATGGAGTTTCTTCATTTTCCCAAGTGAAAACAATTGTTTCAGTAATTTATTCTTTCTATGTAATTCTTATTCTTCAGGTCTCTATTGATGTGGTTGGGTTGGTGGACGAGTGGGCTGCCCGCTTCTTTGAAGAGCTTGATTATGTTAATGAGGGTGAAAATGGAACACTCTTTGCTGAGATGATGAAGAAGGACCTTCCACAGGTAAGTTTGATGACCTTGTTTTTTCCTCGTGTTGATAATTTGTGCTACTTCAGTTTGAATGTTTATATTATTATCATAGGATCACCTGATTGTGTTTGTCAGACTGTAAATGATCAGAAAGCTAGTCATTGTTTGAAAATAATATGTGAGCTTCAAGTGTAATTTCAAATGAAAAATGTAGACTATGCCCAACCCCCTCAACGCGCTACTGGCTTTCTGAGAAGAATTTTTGTATGTAATGGCTTACCACTAAGGGGGATAGCCTCATATATTTGTACTAACCAATGTAGGTTTACAAAGTAAAGAAAATAATGGAGAAACAATGAAGGGCGGTAATCTTATCTAGAAAGGAAAAACTAAATTAAAGGACAAACAAAAAAGGAATCAAGATCAATTCCAACACTCCCTCTCAAACTGGTGGGAAGATGTCAATGAAGCCCAACTTAACAAACGATTGGTGACTGGAGTAGTAATGACCCCACTGATTTAGTGAATATATCTGCAGTCTATTCAGATGAAGAAACAAAAGAGGGAGTCATAATACCTGCTCGAATCTTCTCCCGAATAAAGTGAATGCCCACTTTTATATGCTTGGAGCGCTCATAAAGGATTGAGTATGAAACAAGCATAATAGTTGATTTGTTGTTACAAAATAATTGGGATGATTCCTTATCTACAAAGCCTATTTTAGCAAAGATAGATCGAAGCCAAAGAATTTCACAAGTATCCTAAGGCATAACCCGATACTCAGCTTTAGCTGAAGATCTTGAGATAACTGCTTGTTTCTTATTTTTTCATGATATAAAGTGGTCACCATAGAAAGGACAGAAACCAGAAGTGGAGAGTCTATTAGTCTTCGACCCAGCATATTCAGCGTCAGTGAAGCATGGAAGGCTGGATTGGATACCAACAGAGAAAAACAAGCTAAGATCAGGATAAGTCTTATGATACTGCAAAATATGAAATACAACATCCATATGAGCCTTCTGGGGAGCATGCATAAATTGACCGACAACACTTACTACAACTGTTAGATTTGATATTGTATTGGTCAAGTAAATTAGGCGACCAACTAGACGTTAATACATAGACGGATTAGGAAGGAATTTGCTAGATTCAGCCAGAGGTTTAAGACTTGGATCCATAAGAGTAGAGGCTAGTTTACACTCTAACATGGCGGTATCCTGAAAGAGATCAAGAGTGTATGTTAGGATTAATGCAGAGAGAGGGAGAGGAATGGAGAAAGAGAGACAATGAGAGTAGCGGTGAATGAGATCACCCAATATTAGGGTTTACTCCCTACTTGTTATTTATTTGATAAGACCAAAAGTACCAAAAGTACAATTATACCCCTATCTTAATACTCCTCCTCAAGTTGATGTATAGATATTACTTGCATACAATGGGTTGAAACATTTTATTACTAAGTCTTTTAGTAAAAATATTTGCTAATTGATTTGTAAACTTCACAAAGGGTAAACAAATTGAGTCTTGACACAATTTCTCCTTGATGAAGTGTCAATCAATTTTTATATGCTTCGTTCTGTCATGTTGGATATGGTTATGAGCAATATTAATGGAAGCCTTGTTGTCACAATACAACTTCATAGGCTTGTCGCACTCAATTCCCAAATCCTTTAATAGTACTTGGAGCTAGATGAGTTCGCAGATGTCATGTGCCATAGCCCTATACTCAACCTCTGCACTTGATCGAGTTACCGTTGTTTGCTTTTTACTTTGCCAAGTAACCAAGTTACCTCTTACAAATGTGCAATACCCCGATGTAGATCGCTTGTCATCAACTGAACCAGTCCAATTTGCATTTGTGGAAGCTTCTAATATCATGTGGCCGTGACGAGAGAACAAGAGCCGTTTGCCAGGAGCAGACTTAAGATATCGCAAAATACGATAAGAAGCATCAAGATGTATATTACAGGGATCATGCATGAACTGACCGACAACCCTCACAGCATATGCAATATTAGGTCTAGTGTGAGATAGATATATTAATCTTTCCAGAAGTCTCTGAAATTGACCCTTGTCGACAGGTTTTTCATCACCACTACTGAGACGATGATTAGCTTCAATAGATGAATCTGCAGGTCGACAACCTATTATACCATCTTTCTTTAAAAGGTCAAAGAATATACTTTCTTTGGGAAATAAAGATCCCATTATCTGATCTAGCCACCTCAATTCCAAGAAAATATCGTAGCGCTTCCAAATCCTTCATTTCAAGTTCTTTTGCTAGGTTTTCCATAAGACGGGATGTCTCCTCAGTATCATTACCTGTCACAACTATGCCATTAACATATACAATAAAAACAGTGATCTTACTATTGCCTTGCTTGATAAATATAGTATGGTCTGTATGACTCTGTTGGTACCCAAATCTTAGCATGGCCTTGAAGAATCTATCAAACCATGCTCGAGGGGATTGCTTTAGCCCATACAAGGCATTCTTCAATTTGCACACCTTTCCTTCAGTTTCACGAGATGAGAAACCCAGTGGTACATTCATATATACCTCTTCTTCTAGATTTCCATAGAGAAATGCATTCTTTATATCCAACTCCTGGAGAGGCTAACCCATATTAGCAGCACAGGATAAGAGTACCAAAACTGAGTTTTTTTTGGCTATTGGAGTAAACGTCTCCTGATAGTCAATACCATAAGTTTGGGTAAAGCCCTTAGCAACTAGCCTTGTTTTGAATCTCTCAACTGATCCATCTGCCTTGTGCTTTCCTATAAAGACCCATTTGCACCCATCTTCCCTCTCTCTTTTAAGAGCAACTAACTCCCAAATACCATTCTTTTTCAGGGCTATCATCTCCTCAACCATAGCCTTCTTCCACTTAGGATCTTCAATGACTTTCTTCTAACCCTGTAGAATTGATATAGAGGACAAAGACAAGACAAAAGCATGATATGTGGTTGATAAAGAGTTATATGTGACAAAATGAGAAATTGGGTGTTGATTACATGTCCTAATGCTTTTTCGAAGGGTGATAGGTAAGTTACAAGTATCAAGATCAATAACAGATGACTCATTACCAGGTGGATCAATGGGAGAGTCTGAATCGGAGGACGGAGGTAGTAACTACCAACTGGCAAGATGGTAGTGGCACACGAGCTGTCTGATTTTTTGAGCGTCGAGTATAAGTATGTAGATCCTTTATATCTAATTATCCACCATCCTACTCTGTTCCATTCTTACTGGGTTTTGTCTCCCCCTCACTAGGAATAAGGGCTTGCGGGGTAAGATTCAGAAAAATTAAATCTTGAGACTCATGAATCTGTGTATCCGATGGTAACATCTCTTCTAGTCTAGATGGCTCCCCCTGAAGAGATGTCGTAGGAGAGAGAAAAAAGGACTCGGACTCCCAAAAGGTAACATCCATACTGAAAAATCTTTTGTGGGTGATCGGATCATAGCATTTATAATCCTTTTGGGTAGCAGAGTAGCCAATGGAGACACATTTGATAGCCTTAGAATTCAATTTGCCACTTGAGTGTTTAGGTGTATGAACAAAGCAGGTGCAACCAAAAATCCAGTGTGGAAGAGAGGAGACAGGTAGAGACCTGGGAAGAATCTCCAAAGGGATTTCAAACTGAAGAACACTAGATGGAAAATGATTGATAAGATAAGCAGCGGTAAGGACTGCTTCACTCCAAAATGACTTGGGAACATGCATAGTAATAAGACGGAACGAGCAACCTCAAGAAGATGACGGCTTTTACGTTCGGCAATTCCATTTTGTTCAGGAGTGCGGTCATAACTTGTCTAGAAAAGAATACTATGAGCCTTTAGATAGGCACGAAAACCACTATCAAGATACTCAATCCCCTTATTAGTTCGGAGATTCTTGATGTTGGCATCAAACTGGATGCGTACCATGCGGTGAAAATTTTGAAAATTGGAAAAGACTTCTCTTTTAGTATGAAGCAAGTAGACCCAAGTAACACAGGAATGACAATCAATAAATATCACAAACCATCGATAACCAGAATAGAAGTAATAGGTGAGGGACCCCATACATCAGAATGAAAAATTGTGAAGGGAGAATCACTGTGTTTATTCACTGAAAGATAAACGGATTATTTATGTTTTGCAAGTTCACAAGTCTCACTCAAAAAATTATTTTTAGAACAATGTTTAACTAAAGAAGAAAAAAGTCACAAACTCTGAAAGAGAAGGATGCCCCAAACGGTGATGCCACTGAATTAATTGTAGGAGGGTATCTGCATGGAGAGCCTGGTCAGACTGTGAAGGTGAAACGGAAAGTACTTTAGACAACTCAAATCCTTGATATCAGGTTCTGTTTGTCTGAGCAGTGCTTGGAGTATCATCTTTTGTAACACTAATGTTATCAACATACGCTAATAGACAAAGTCTATTGATAAGATAACCTGACTAAAGTGACTAAACTATGCCCTTAGTGACTGTTTCGATCAATAAAGAGATTTAAGGAGGCAACATACCTTCCCATAGACTTCCCTCAGCCCGGAAGCCCTGAGGGATATCCATATAGATGGTTTCAAGGAGATCCCCATGAACAAGGTATTTTTGACATCTAGTTGGTGAAGAGGCCAAGAATGAGAAGTAGCAAGAGATACAAAAAGGCAAACAATGGCCAACTTAGCAGTAAGAGCAAATGTAGTACCAAAATCTTTGCCTGGAACCTGTGTAAAGCCTTTGACCACAAGGTAAGCCTTATTCCGATCCACAGAGCCATTAGCGAAGTAGTTCACATTGAATACGCACTTACATCCCACGTTCTTCTCACCAGGGGTGAAAGGATACACTCCTATGTATGATTAACTTCCAAAGCAGTCATTTCACTTTACATTGCAGCGACCCACTTGGGATTTCTGAGAGCCTCAGTCATAGATCGAGGGATAGGAAGACTTGAGTTTTCTTTAAAAAGCATGATAAAAAGCTGAAATACCATCATAAGAGACATACTAGGAGATAGGATGGTGAATGCTACTAAGCCAACTGTAGGGTTTATCGTATGAGTAGGATAACGAGATGAAGGACTAGGTGTAGGAACTAAAGGAGAAGAAATACCTGAACTACCAGAACTAAGATCTGAAGAACCTTCTGGCTGAGGAGGAGCCAAGCAAGGGTGGTGAGAGCACTGCTATTGGACAGGGGAAGGTTGTTGGGAGGGGATCCACCACTGAGGTTGAGCCAAAAATGGGAATTGGACGAGCACTTGATGAGGAATCAACAACGGAAGGACCGGGAATAAATTCCTACAACACATAAGTAGGGCTATAAAATGAAATATTCTCACGGAATGTGACATCAAGAGAGTGAAATATGTGATTTGTAACAGGATTATAATGCTGACAACCTTTGAACTAGAATGAGTGGGATGATGATTTTTGGCAAAACAAGTACAACCAAATACTTGAGGCAAAAGAAAAAATAAAGTAATATAAGACTGAAGAACTTGAAGCGGGGCAAAACTAGGCAGGACCTGACTACGAGTGCGATTAATGAGGTAAATTGCCGTAAGGACTACCATATGCCAATATGATTCAGGGATATTGATATGATAGTTCTTACATTCCGCGACACCATTCTATCGGGGGGTGTGAGGATATGTGAGTTGTCGCAGGATACCTTTTTGAGTAAGTTGGACACAAAAAGCATCGTATATGTACTCCTCACCATTGCAAGATCTGATTTGTCGAATAATAGTATTAAATTGGGTTTTGGTCATTTGAAGAAATTGATTAAACAGCAGTAAATCATTTGATTTTCATTTTAGTAAGTATATACCCAAGTACATCTAGAATTATCATCAATAAAAGTCACATAATACCGATAGTTAGAGAAAGCAATAACCGAGGAAGGCCCCCCCACACATCGTAATGAATGAGGTCAAAAGGACTTGACACAGTGCATGCGAGAGATATAACTGGTGTGAATATGTTTCGAAAGTTCACAAACCACGTACTAAAATTTATGATTCCTTACAAGCTTTATTTTGTGAAGGAAATAATAAACATAAGTATTGACAATTTACATGTCCTAAACAGGCGTGCCATAAGTTCAAGGTTTGAAGTGAAAAATAATAAGGGCTAGATGTAGGCAAGATGCAAGCTTAAAGGCGCGAAATCGAAGGAGGTAAAAGTGGCGGCTCCCCAAAATAATACAGCCCATTTTGCTTATAACCCCAACCAAAATTTTTCTTAAAACTCAAGTTTTAAAGTAGACAATGACTAGGTAAAAAGATGACAGCGCAATTAAGATTTTTGGCAATATGACTAATAAGTAGCATGGACACGGACACGGACACGCGATACGACACGGACACGCCAGCGCATCAATTTTTTGAAAATACAGGACATGACACGTCTTGGATATGTTAAAATTTCACATTTTTATATATTTATTATTTGTCAAATATGTAAATAATTTATTCAATGGTATTTAAAAATATACAACATATTACTAATAAAATTAAAAAGTTTTATATTTCTTCTTATAAATGTTCTAAAATATATTTAATGTGCATAATTTGTGTTTTGAAGAATGCAAAACATTGTTACTATAAAGAAATTCATTCTATCAGAGAGTTCAAGAAGTGTTATTGAAATGTTCGTTAAGTTTTCAAAAAGTGTATGGCATTATAATTTTAATTCTTAATTAAGACACATTTAAAATATGTTGAATACGATTTTAAGAGTGTCCAAAAAGTGTCGTGTCCGACATGACACGCCACTATCGTAGAAGTGCCCACATTTTGTAGTAGTACATGTGGCAAGAGTAGCGGTGGCAGTCGAAGAGATTCCTTGAGCCATAGAAGTAAGAGAGCCAATCTGCTCTTGGAGTTGGCCAATCTGAAACAGGAGATGGCTAATCGTTGGAACCAGAATTACGATTATGAGCAAATTATTGTTTCGACTCCAGATGAAGTTTAAAGCATCAGGCTTTAGTGTGCCCAACTTCAACATAATGATAACAGATAACCATTCCAGTCTAGCCACGAGATTTAGAGCTAGTAACAAGTGCCATCTGATTAGTCATAGTAGTAGGCCCAAAGACAAAAGCAAGACTGGGCTAAACAAGGTAGCGATGACGCTCCTCTCTATCATTAGTAGCAAAAGCCTCATATAAAGAGGGCATGGGAGATGTGTTCAAAATCTGAATGCGTAAAAACTCGAATTCAAGTTTCAAACTTATCAAGAATTAATATGTATGATGGTGAGTGAGCCTTTTAATCACAATAGAAGCTATTTCAGCTGTGAACTCACTCAAGGGCTCATATCCCAGTGAGATTGTAAGTATCCAAAATATTTTGTAACAGAGAGTCCCAAGGCCTCTTGAGAAGCATGACAAATATTGTGACGCCTCGAATCTCGAATAACATCCATAGCGACAAATACTATAAATGTGAAAAAGAGACGGAATGATACTGCTAGAATTATTGAAAAGTGTGGAAGAGAAAAGGAGGAAGAGAGAGAGATTGAGAAGAACAATGAATGAGAGCA
>JAOTRH010000023.1:9448611-9463421 GCA_034768845.1 Heliamphora exappendiculata
GGTGTTTTGTCACTCTTCTTGCGAGGTACCAAATTCAGGATGTGATTAGCGGTGAGAACCGCTTCACCCCACATGTTATGAGGCAACCCAGAACTCACCAACATAGAATTCATCATATCTTTTAGGGTACTATTTTTACGTTCAGCAGTCCCATTCTACTGAGGTGAGTAAGGTGCAGTGATTTGGTAAATAATTCTGTGCTCAGCACGATATCCACCAAACGAGAATTCATATTCACCACCTCGATTACATCTCAACACCTTAATTATTTTGCTAAGTTGGTTTTCTACTTCATTTTTGTACAGAATGAATTTGTCCAAAACTTTATCCTTACTCTTTAGTAAGTATACATAGCAGTACTTTGTACTATCGTCAATAAACGTAATAAAGTACTTATTAGCACTGGGAGTCTGAATATATTTTAGATCACACACATCAGTGTGAATTAAACCCAGTAGCTCGATGCTTCTTTTAACCAAGTGAAATGAAGACCAAGTTAACTTAGCATCCACACAAGTTTCGCACTTGTGAGTTTTATCAATATCAAAATCAGGTATGTGCTCCAAATTAATTAATCTACGCATAGAATCATAATTAATATGACCTAGTTTACCATTCCACAAAATGGAAGACTCAAGCACATAACCAACATGAGATTTTATTTTATTAGCAGTGGGTATGACAGTCATTATATTCATTTTGAATAGACCATTGATCACATATTCTGTTCCCATATACATTCCTACCTTAAGACAGCGTAACTCTGTCTGCCTCAAAGACCATCCAAAATTCATGCTTGCTCAACAAAAACCTAGATATCAGATTCTTCTGAATATCTGGCACATAGAGCACATTATTTAATGTCAGCTCTTTTTCGGATATCATCTTGAGAATCACCTAATCTTGCCCCAACACGTCTAAGGTAGCTGAATTCTCCATATACAGCTTCTGACCATGGGCCACCATCTCAATGGTGTTAAACATCTGTCTGTCACAACAGACATGGCGAGTGGCCCCTGTGTCTATCCACCATTCTTATAGATTTGAGCCTACCATATTCACCTCAGATACCATGGCCGAGAGATTAATATTTGAGACACCCTCAGTTGCCTCTGCCATATGAGCTTGAGCTTGGAAATTCTTTGGCTTCTTGCACTCTGAAGCACGATGCCCAAACTTGTCACAATTAAAGCATTTTTCTTAGAATTTCTCCTTCTGCTTTTTGGTAATGTGAACTGTTGGTCCTAGTTTAACTTACTTGTCAAACCTTGTGTTGGCATGCCTGTCATAAACACTCTTATTTTCTCTTGAAGAGTTTTTAACTTCCGTCACATTGGCCATGTTGGAGTTGGACCTGACACTCTTGCTCCTTGCTCGATTTTCTTTCTCAATATTCAGCTTGAAGAATAGAGCCTCCAGAGTCATCTCCTCGTTCTTGAACATTAGATAACTCTTGAATTCCTTTCATGTTTCAGGAAGCTTGTGGTTGACTACAGCCACTTAGAATGCTTTACTCGGTAACATCCCTTCTACTTTGATCTAATTGATCAAAATCTGAAGCTCTTGGACTTGAACCATCAAAGATTTTGAGTCCTTTATCACATAATCAAGAAACCGATCCACTACGAACTTCTTGGACCCGGCACCCTCAATTTTGTACTTTCGATCTAAGGACTCCCACGGTTCCTTAGCAATTTTTGCCTCATTGAACACAGAGTACAATGAGTCATCTAAAGCATTCAGAACATAGTTCTTGTATAGATAATTGGCGTTCTTTCAATTATTAACTGCCATCAATTTCTGAGTGTTTACATCCTCATCAGCAACTGGAGCTTCCGCAGTCAGGCATTTGACCAGATTTAAAGTGGTGAGATAAAATATCATTTTCTATTGCCATCTCTTAAAGTCAGCTCCTCCAAACTTTCTTGGCTTATCCACATGAGACAATGGAACAGTTGAAACTCCAGGCATAGGAGCAACTTGCTTTTCAGGAGCACTTTGTTTTTCAGTTGATATGTTTTTCGAGGGTTCCAACTCAACACCAACAGAAATGTGTCGACACAACCATAGAAAGGTGTGGACACAAATAAATCGAGAGGTTCAACGATGAATACACGACACCAACAGAGGAAAAAGGATCGACACCAACAAAGAATGTGTCGACACAAGTAGCCAAAAGTGTCAAAAGTGTCAACACAAAAGAAAATGTGTCGACACAAACATCTAGAATTCTCATAGATCAGGAAAAACAACTGGATTAATGACGAAAAGCAAATCACAATTTGGATTATCTTGAACAAGATAATATTTTTCATACTCTAAAGAAGATATTGAATCCATAAACCTGAACATACTCGCAGAAATGTTAGAAGCATAAACATGTATTTTATGGAGAAGAAAAATAAGATCCAAACTGAGTAGGTTTTTAAAACTGAGTTATTCTTAAGATTGCTGGGAGAAATACAACGCCACAATATATACATGCTTGGTGATCTAAAAAATACATCTTTATTAACTTTTAACAATTACAATAAACAGAATTTACAAAAATAAAATTACAAAAAATAATATGAACAGAATATGCAAACTGAGTCTTGCAAACGCAGTTTCCTTAAGAATGATTCACCGCCTACCGAGGGTGTTGTAGGTTTTTCATCGGCGTCACTCTCCCAGGATAAAACGACTACACGATCGTTGGAACACCACCAAGGATCGGCTACGAACGTATTCCGTCTTTCTTTCTCTCTTTTACAGCTTGTAATATAATCTAAGAATTGTATATCTCATTTTTTGCCTCTGCTGTGATTTTCTTTGTTCTGTCTCCTCTTCTCTCCTCTAAATACTGAAAAGAATGACAGCATATATTGACTTTCCATCATGGAGGGTGTTACAGGGGAATCAATAGTCATGAATGGTATTAATTTTCAGGATTCAATTGTCAATTGAATGGCCAATTCAATTGTAATTAAATTCTGCTATTGAATTCTAGAATTCAATTGCCAATAAATTCACAAAATTCTAACATTTGTTGAATGTTTCTATTGTATATTTTGTGTATCCATATAATTAGAGTTTTATAATTATATATGAGCTATAGTTTTATAATTAATTATATAAAGAAAAAAATTTCAGGATTTATCTATAAATATAGACTTTATAACTCTAGTAGGTGAGTAGAGAGTTGAATCAAAGGGGTACAAATATAGGGAGAGACAGAAAAATACTGAGCACTAGGGTGATCTTGAGCGTGAAAACATGGGTTGTTTCGAGACTCGAATTGTGGGTGTCGAGTTTTAAGGTATTTTTGATCTATAATTGTATACTCTACAATTATAGTAGAATATTTCTCTCACCCGTGAACGTAGACAAGTAGTGCCGAACCACGTAAATTAAATCTTGTGTGATTTTCTCTAGTGGTACATGTTTTTGTAATGAAACTACTAGGTCTATATACTTTTAATCACATATATTTGGTGATGATGTTTTTTCTCCTACTAACACTATTTAGGGATGAATTTAAAACTTTTTGTGACAATATGAATTCTTCCTAATAAGCAATTTTCTTGAAGTTGACTTCACTTTTTACTATTTTTTTGTAATTGTGAATTTTTGTTGTACTTGAGAAAAAAAAATTGTGCACTTAACATATATTTTGTACCCATACCAGCATAGTATTATTTCATATCGACACGAGTACTCTGCCAAAAATAACAAGTTCGCGTAAAGTAGCTCTTATGTAATAAAGATGGTAGTAGATGATAACTGCCGACTACAAGAGCCATGCCCCCATCTGCCACCCTAGTTTTCGCCCAATTACATGTAATTTGTGACACCACTAGTACTCCACTGAATAATGACTCCAAAATGAAGAAAAGCCAGAGCCCACTCACTTGTGTTTGGAGTAATTATTCCGTACATTCATAGTATTATATAGTAAGTTTATGTATTATTTTTACATAATATGGTAATAACAAATTTATGTGTTGTTTTTACATAATATGGTGATAGCAAATTTTATTATAAAAATATGATGACACATATTTATTAGGTGATTAGAAAACAAAAAATAACTTATATTATATAAATTATAATTATTTATTTATTTATTAAAAATATTATATATCGTCGCCTAATAAGCCGAGAGTACCTAATAATTTGCCCCGTGTTTGAGTTTAAAAATGGTGGATGGAGAACAGATAGAGACTTGGCCTTGGAGCCAAGTGCCCCCCTCACACACACTTACGTTTAGTGATGGCGTCAAAAGAAATTAAGAAAAGAAAAACAGAAAAACAAAAAGCTCAACAAAACAAAATTATTTCTGACATATACAAACCTTTCAAGTTCTTAATTTCTACGAGTAATTATTAGATATTTTTAAAATATTATATAATAATTTTATGTAATATTTTTACTTATTATTTTAATAATAAATTTTACAATAAAAATTTAATAACTTATTTTTTGTTGAGTGGTTATAAAATATAGTATGAATTGTGTTTATTTATTTGGCAAGAATACGACATAGTATTGCATACATGATATTACGTGAGTACTTAATAATTTGCCAATTTCTTTTGTTTTTGTTTTTAAATTGATTTATTTTAATAATTTAAATTATTTATGTTATAAAAACAAGCGATAAAATTATGTATACACAAATTTAAAAGGAAATAATTTTTATACTCTCCTTTTTGTAAACACACTCTCGTTTTTATCCATTAATATTATGCGAATTTACAAATTTAAAAAAAAAATGTATTGCATTAAAGGATAATTTTATAACTATTCATGCTAAAAGATAAAATGTTAAATAATTAAATTTGTATAAAAAATGAGTGTGAGAATTATTTTTCAATTTAAATTGATTGAAATTCAATAATTATATGGTGTGAATAAAATTGATTCCTAAATAATGAACAAGTACTATGCTAAGAATAAATTTTATATTTTTTAATAATGTGATTTAACTATTAGTTATTAATCTTATATTAAATTAATTTTTTATACAATTATTTTAATAAAATTTATAATATGAACAACTTAAATCATCAAATTAAATCACTATAAACATTATAAATTTTTATTTATTTATTTAAGAAATTGAAAGTCCTCCAATCTAATATATATCCATCCTCGTAGAAGCACTTAGGTCTCGTTTCATAATTATTGTAAATTGAATAGAATTAATAGTACTTAGGTCTCGTTTCATAATTATTGTAGATTGAATAGAATTAATAGCGAGGTAGAGTTAAGAATGAGATGTGATATGATTAGTAAAGAAGTAAGATTATCAAGAATAAGAAGTTAATTTTTTGTGTTTGATTTAAGTAGAATTAAGTGATGAATTATGATTAAATATTTTATGAATTTTTAATATTATTCTTGTATAAAGAAACTAACAAATAAATTAGAACTAATAATTTATTACTTTCTAATTTTACTCATGTATTAAATAAATAATAAAATAATTTTTTCTCTTCTCAAATAAATAAATAAATACTTTTTATTTTTAAATAAATAAATAAATAAATATTTTCTCTTCTAAATTTTATTTTTGTTTATTTTTATAAAATTTTCAACTATGACCAAAATAATAATAATAATAATAATAATAATAAAATTATAACTAAAAATAAAAATAAAAATAAAAATAAAAATAAAAATAAAAATATGCTCTCCCATTGACGAAAACACAGGGCAGAGAAGACATGAATTTATGAAGGGTATTAATTTTCCAATTAAGGGTAGTATTGTAATCTAAGCACCAATCCAGTTGGACTGGATTGATAGTACTACCTTCAGCAAGGTTTCCTAATCATTGAGGTTTTGTGGGATTCATAATTCCATTGGCATAACAGTCCCACTGAAAAAGCTCCAACCAAACATGTTTATAGCGGGCCTACTCCTTCCTATTCCAATTCATCACTCTACAACGTGGATCAAACAAACCCTTATATTAAGAGTATACAAAAGATCTAACAAACTCAAAAAGCGAATCAATTTGATATTTATAAATTCAATTGATTCAATTTTTATAAGTAATTAATTTGATTCTGAGTTTTAAAAAAGACAAATCGATAATATTAATTTGATTTTTAAATTAGTTTAGAATTAATTCGAATCAATCCAAAAACCGAATATATATATATATATAAAATTAGATTAATATATAATTATTATGAGATTTATATAGAAAAAATAAAAAATTTCTAATTTTAAAAATTAGAAAAAAAGAATAATTAGATTAGATAATTATTATTAATTATTATTTATTTATTATATGTCATTTATTTTTATGAATTTTTTTATTAGATATTTGTCATTTTTTTTACTAAATAGATTGTAAAATAATTATTTAATTTTTTATTTCATATTTTTATTATAATGTATGAGTCTTAGCTTTTATTTATTATTTATTTCAAAATTTTAAAATTTATACATAGTGAATTTTTTAAGTGCGCAAAATAATTTTTAAAATTTATAAAACCGTGGTTCTAAACCGAATCAATTCGATTTTTATTAGTTTGGTTCTACAATATGATTAAGTTGGTTCTGAGTTTAAAAAATTAAAACCAATAAAAATTAAATTGATCCTAAATTTAATACGAAATCGAACAAAATTGACCTATGTGCATTCCAACCTTGTACACTTACTATAAAGTGTAAGATTCAGATGCTCTCTATTTTTATTTTTAGTTTCTAAAGTGAGTCTAACTTATTGATCTCAGTCCATTTATATTGTTAAAGTGATTGAAAATATTATTTGTACAAAATTAGAGTAATAATCACATAAATTCATAAAAATTATAGAGTTTATTTTCAAAATCACATGTGTAGTCTATCTTTGAAGGGTAAATATTTTCCAACTATGTAATTACCGCTGTTCGATTAATTTAATTTTTTATATGTATAATATTCTCGATATAATATTAATAGTTCATATCATTAAAATAATCTACCAAAATATTATAAAATATAAATAAAAAAATTTGTATTTATTTAAAAAAAATGAAGAGAGACTGAATCCAAAAAAGTACTACCTAAACCCTATCCACATGTTTGATATGCTAAATGAAATTGGATAAAATAGATAAAGACAAATATACTGTGGGTCTCACATATTTATAAGATAGATAAAGACAAATATACTGTGGTCTCACATATTTTTTTTAATACTAGGAGATTATGAAATAAATTATTTGTATAATGATAAATTTTGTTTATATTTGGTTAATATGTGATAAAAGAATAAGATAAGAGTTATATAGTTATTTTTTACCGTTAAATAAAAAAGAAAGATAATCTCGAGTCTAATACTAATAATACCAAGAGAGCCTATTATTAACAATATTATAAATGAAATATTACTAATCATTTATTTGCTGAATTATTAGTCCAAATCCCGCAATACACAAACACGAGATAATTAATTTAATGAAAAAAAATTTAATTTATGGACTCAACATATTTTTTTAATCAGATTCAATTCAAAGCTTGTTCACCAATTCAAACATGCCCCGTATATATGTAATTAGTACACTCAATGTTGCTAGTTTGTATCCAAAAATTCTAGTTGATGTAGTGATCGTGGTGTCGCAACGATAATGTATAAAGAGAGAATAGAGAAAAGAAGATAATGAATTTGTTATAGAGTGAAATTTAAAATAAAAATGAATTTATCGAAGAGAAAAAAATTTGAAATATATTGATCAAAATTAAAGAGAGAGAAAAGAATTACCCATAAAATAATAAATTCTCACCATTAAAAGATTAATAATACTATGGACATATAATTCTTATCTATAAAATTACCCATAAAATAATACATACGAATAAGATTTACTTAGTATATTCCTTACATCATATTAACTTTGAATTTCAATTACATACGTCACTTTATGAGTAACTTTATTAGTAAAAATTATGAAACCATAGTATTGCTATTTAAAAAGGTAAGTGTTTGAAGTTAAGTGTTTAAAGTTTATGAATATATTCTTTTGAAAAGGTGAGCGTTTAAAGTTTATGAATATATAAGGAGAGAGAACATATATTTTCAAAAACTATTTCTGTTTTATTGTATAGATATATAATGTTTTTTTCATAATTAGCAATTATATACATATTTTAATAGATGGATAAATATATAGAAAGAGCGGGGCAGGCAGGCATCATAGGTGGGGGGAAGGTGGTGGTGCAGGTTGCCGATCTCTAGGTATTCCTACCTCCATTTCTTTATCATATTTTCTTCCAAGTTTTCGTTTTCGCTTTGTTTCTCATCACTTTAATTAGTACAATACTTATGGCGTCTTGAGTTCAAACCAAGCTAAAACCAGAAAACAACTTATTGAGAAGACACGGAGAAAGAGAAAGAAAAACAGCAAAAACCCTAATTAAGTGCAAACCCGAGAAGAAAGTTTTGGAAATTGAGTCCAATGTCGATCCCCAGCTCGAGGCATTCCCACTTCTTCATCCCCCTCTCATTCACTCTCCTTTTTACCCTTTTCTTCCTCTCCGCCCTTCTCCCCACCACCACCGCCGCCGCCGCCAACCACGAGGCCTTAACTCTCTTCTCATGGTTACATACCTCGCCGTCGTCATCACCACCGCCGCCACCTTCGTTATCATCTTTCTCAGACTGGAACATAGTTGACAGCACCAACCCATGCAAATGGACGTCCATAACTTGCACTCCACAAGGCTTCGTCTCCGAAATCAACATCCAATCCATTCCTCTTCAGCTTCCGTTTCCATCCAACCTCTCTTCGTTTCCTTACCTTCAGAAGCTCGTCATTTCCGGCTCTAATTTGACCGGAACAATCCCCGACGAGCTCGGCGACTGTCGTCGTCTTACACTCATCGACCTTAGCTCAAACGGTTTAATGGGTTCCATCCCTCCGAGCATTGGAAAGCTTAAAAGTCTCGAAAACTTGGTTTTGAACTCCAACCAGCTCACCGGAAAAATCCCACTCGAGCTCGGCCAATGCCAAAGCCTCAAGAATCTTCTCCTTTTCGACAACCGCCTCGCCGGCGCTATTCCGCCGGAATTAGGCCAATTATCGAGCCTTGAAGTCCTCCGTGCCGGCGGCAACAAAGACATAATCGGTAAAATCCCCGACGACCTCGGAAACTGCGGTAACTTGACGGTATTAGGCCTCGCCGATACCCAGATTTCGGGTTCGATTCCCGCCGAATTAGGAAAGCTCAGCAGGCTTCAAACGTTCTCCGTTTACACTTCCATGCTCACCGGCGAAATCCCGCCTGACATTGGCAACTGTTCAGAGCTCGTGAACTTGTTTTTATACGAAAATAGCCTTTCCGGGCCCATTCCGATTGAAATTGGGAAGCTTTCGAAGCTGGAAAAACTGTTTTTATGGGAAAACAGTTTTGTTTCCGACATTCCCGAAGAGATTGGGAACTGCACTAGCTTGAAGATGATTGATATTTCTTTGAATTCACTTTCCGGGTCAATTCCTTCGTCTTTCGGCGGCCTCGTTCAGCTCGAAGAACTCATGTTGAGCAATAACAATGTGTCTGGTTCGATCCCTTCGGTTCTTTTTAACGCTACGAATCTCTTGCAGCTTCAACTTGACACCAATCAGATCTCGGGTTTGATTCCTCCCGAGCTCGGAATGCTTCCGAAGCTTCTTGTCTTCTTCGCATGGCAAAACCAGCTCGAAGGAAGCGTGCCTTCAAGTTTGGGAAGCTGTGGAAGCCTCCAATCGCTGGACTTATCGCACAATTCCCTCACGGGGATCATCCCTCCCGGTCTGTTTCAACTGAAGAACCTCACAAAGCTTCTTATGATCTCCAACGACATTTCGGGCACGATCCCGGAAGAAATTGGGAATTGTAGCTCGCTGGTGAGGCTCCGGCTCGGGAACAACCGGATCGCCGGTGAAATTCCTAGGGGAATCGGGGGGCTGAAGAGCTTGAACTTCCTCGACTTGTCGGGAAATCGGCTTTCAGGGTTTGTCCCGGAGGAGATTGGAACCTGCACGGAATTGGAAATGATGGATCTTAGTCAAAATGCATTGGAAGGTCCCCTGCCTAATTCATTGTCGTCTCTGTCTGGCCTCCAAGTTTTGGATGTTTCGAGCAATCGATTCGTCGGTCCGATTCCTGCAAGTTTAGGTCGGCTTGTTTCATTAAACAAGCTGGTTTTGAGCATGAACTCGTTTGCTGGCTCGATTCCTTCATCGCTCGGCCTCTGTTTAAGCCTGCAATTGCTTGATCTGAGCAGCAATGAACTCACCGGGGATATCCCGGCAGAGATTTGCAGAATTGAGGCCCTGGAAATTGCTCTGAATCTCAGCTGCAATGGCCTGAGTGGGGTAATACCATCTCAAATTTCTGCTCTCAATAAGCTTTCCATACTAGATCTTTCGCACAACCATCTTCACGGGGATTTGAGTCCCCTGTCTGGGCTCGACAATCTCGTCTCTCTCAACATCTCTAACAACAACTTCACTGGTTATCTGCCCGACAACAAGCTCTTTCGACAGTTATCTGCCTCTGATTTAGCCGGGAACCTGGGTTTATGCTCTTTTGGCCGCGATTCGTGCTTCATAAGCAGTGTTTCAGGGACAGGGACAGGGATGGCAAAAAATGGCTACGAAGTTAGGCGGTCGAGGAGGCTTAAAGTGGCACTTGCATTGCTAGTCACTATGACAGTTGCAATGGTGATCATGGGAACAATCGCGGTGATTCGAGCACGAAGGTCTATGAGAGGTGATGATGATTCAGAGGCAGGAGAGTCATGGCCTTGGCAGTTCACTCCATTCCAGAAGCTAAATTTCTCTGTGGAGCAAGTGTTGAAGTGTCTAGTTGACACCAATGTGATAGGAAAAGGGTGTTCCGGGGTGGTTTATCGTGCTGATATGGACAATGGGGAGGTCATCGCTGTGAAGAAGCTTTGGCAGCCGACAATGGCTGCCTCGACCGCCTGCAACGACGATGACAAGTGTGGGGTTCGGGACTCGTTCTCGGCAGAGGTTAAAACTCTCGGTTTGATTCGCCACAAGAACATCGTTAGGTTCTTGGGTTGTTGCTGGAATCGAAACACGAGATTGCTCATGTATGATTATATGCCGAATGGGAGTTTAGGGAGTTTGCTCCATGAGAGGAATGGAAACCCTTTGGAGTGGGAAATGAGATACCAAATACTGTTAGGGGCAGCACAGGGCCTTGCTTATTTGCACCATGATTGTGTACCCCCAATTGTTCATAGGGACATCAAGGCCAATAACATCCTCATTGGCCTCGAATTCGAGCCTTACATTGCGGATTTTGGCCTAGCCAAGCTCGTCGATGATGGTGATTTTGGCCGGTCCTCAAATACAGTTGCAGGTTCCTATGGATATATTGCTCCTGGTAACTATTTCTTCTATGTGAATGTGCATATGAAAATCTTGAATGTTTTCAAATTTGTTACAGCAACTTTGCCTGAAGAGAATTGTTTAAGCAATTGTTTTGAAACAAACAAATATTATTGACTCTGTTTACACAATCCCAAGTAGGCATTTAGAATGAAAAATTGAACCCAATTCAACAATCTTGTGCTTATCTTGGCTATATTTTTTTAGAATACGGGTACATGATGAAGATTACAGAGAAGAGCGATGTTTATAGCTACGGTGTGGTGGTATTGGAAGTGCTGACGGGGAAGCAACCAATCGATCCAACAATACCGGATGGCCTACACGTGGTGGATTGGGTGAGGCAGAGGAGGGGGGGAATTGAAGTCATCGATCCAAGCTTACTGTCCCGGCCCGAATCAGAAATCGAAGAAATGATGCAGGCACTGGGCATTGCCTTGCTATGTGTTACTTCATCCCCGGACGATAGGCCTACCATGAAAGATGTCACGGCAATGCTCAAAGAAATCAAACATGAAAGAGAGGAGTATGCAAAGGTTGATGTGCTTCTTAAGGGTTCCCCAGCCACCACCCCGGCTGCCACCGCGGATGTTTGGGAAAATAAGATCTCCGGTGGAGTTCTGGCAACATCCTCATCGGCACAGGGAATGAGAAGTTTTTACACAAAAATCAATGACACAAGCTTCTCAGGGTCCTCATTGCTTTACTCCAATGCCAAGATGGGTTTCAATTTCAAGTGATATATATTCATTCTGAGATGGCTATGTATCTAAGCACTTCAAGAAAAAAGTGTCTCATTTCATTAGTTTCTCTTTAGTCTCAAACTTGTTTGGCTTTCAGTTTGATGTAAAGAAGAGAGGTTTTTGATATTTGTTACCACTTGGTGGAGAATAACAAGAGAGAGCCAACACCACATGCAATTTTGGCTTTTGGAGTATCTGTTAATAACTGTTTCTGGTTTTTTCCTCCAGGTTTTAGGTTTCCATTCACAGGTTACAAACACAAAAGTAGGTCCCACTATTTAAAAAAATAGAAATGCTGAGCACCCGTAAAACTTACTCGCAAAATGACCCATAATTTAAAATGAATGATCAAAATTAAACTCTTTATGATGTCAGTCATACCCTAAATAAATCTAGACCATTTATTAATTTTGAATTGTGAATAAACTTATGGATATCTTTTATGAGTTTTAGTATTGCTGTTAAAAAAAATCACGTGAGAATGTCTTTTAGGCAACAGATAATTGCATGTTTTTTTTTAATCGTCAAAAAAAAAAATTATATATATAAAAGAAGAATAGCATCTAAGGGGAATGAATTCCCTAACAAAAATACGGCAAGCTTTCACAAGATCTATAAAAAAATCTCAAAATTGATAAAAGACCAACCTAATGGAGTCAAACTAGGGGGAAACAAGCACCACAACTTAACACGAGAATGTATAGAGCATCAAAAGATAACAAAGCACATGGCTCCCTAAATTGATCAGCTGCACCCAAAGTATTAAATGTTAACACCAACACGGCATGGCAGCGAGACTAAGCACAGCAGCAATGGTAGGCATATCATACTATAAACTAGACCTTAGAACAAGCACTGCATCAAAACTTTGCCACTGTATCAAAAGTTAACACCAGCTAGGCCCTAAATCAAAGCTGTGGAGCAATGCATCAAAACTTGGCTTAGTACCAATCAAAACTACTAGCAGCAGCACCCAAAGCAACAAGAACAAATCAGCAGCAAGCAAGCCATCAAACAATAAAAACAAACCAGCAGTAGGCAACCAACAGCATCTCAGCGAAGCCAGCAAGAACTGGCAAGCAGCACCCAAAGCAACAAAAACAAACCAGCAGCAGGCAAGCCATCAAGCAACAAAAACAAACAGCAACAGGCAACCAGCAGCATCTCAAATCCAGCAGAATCAGCAGAGCTAAGGCTAGAAAACCAGTAAATTCAGCAGAAACAACTAAACCAGAGCCAATCGCATAGAACTATCCCTTTAATTACCCAAAGGTTATATAAGGATCTGATAGGCTTCTGGAGCTTCATGCACCGAATCACATCAATCTTGAACATGAATTCTTTGACAGAGAAAGCAGGGGCCCCTTTCTATCCTCTAACCCTAGAAGCTGATCTAAGCATGGCTAATTCCACTTCATGCTCCCAAACAATCTCTTTTTGGTTGAGAGTTTTGTCCTTCCTTGCAAGCCACAATGTCCACACTCCTACGAACAAAATGCTGATCCAAATTCTGCCTTTGAGATTTTTATATTTCATCCCCAGCCACCAACTGAACAGATCAACTAAACTTTTTGGGCAAGCCCAATTAATGTCCCACCATTGTAGTATCTTACCCCAGAACAACCAAGATTTTGAGCAATTAATGTACATATGGTTGATAGATTCCATATGATCCTCACAAAAGACACATGTTGCAGAGGCAGAAGGGGGAAGGATGTTCCATCTAAAGAGCAGATCTTTAGTTGGCAATCTGCCTATTAGACCCAACCAAGCATGCATTTGAACTTTAGGGGGGATGAAAGAGATCCAGGCACATCTCTCGAAGGAATTGGATAACCCCATTGTAGAATCACAAGCTTTTGAAAATGATCTGACAGAGAAAAGCCCACTGTTATTAGCCCTCCATATGACCCTATCCACCTGATTTGTGGCAACTGGGAAGTTCCTTAAGATCCCAAGGAGTTGATTTAACTGATCTTTTTCCCATACAAACAGAGCTCTACGGAATTGGAGATTCCAAGAATAATTGCTTGGAAGGAGCAGCCTTAGTGATGCTGTAGACTCCTCCTTTTGAGTTGATATAGAAAATAGCCTTGGAAACTTTTCCTTGAGGGTCTCATTATCAATCCATTTGTCATTCTTTTGGTGGTTCCTTCATTGGAACAGAATTGAAGAGCCAAATCCTACCTTCAAACAGCAGTTGCAAAGAGCACTTTTTTGGTGGTTCCTTCGTTGAATCCAATCTCCAAGATACCTCTCCAAACAAGGGAGCCACTCTTTCCTTTTAGGGGTTTAGGAAACCAGTCTGTGACTTGGCCCTTGTATTTAGAGCATATGACATTCTTCCATAAGCTGCCTTTCTCAGAGCTGTATCTCCACCACCATTTTGCCAGTAGTGCCTTATTTCTGGTTCTCATGTTTGCCACTCCCAAGCCTCCAAATTGCTTTCTAAGAAGAATTTTGGACCAAGATACTAAATGAATTTCTTCCTTTGATCAGCGTCTCCCCGTAAAAAGTTCCTTTGAATCCCGTCGAGCATATTGGCAACCTTCTTTGGCAACTTAAGATTGAAAGATAATAGGTTGGTCAACTAGATAGAGTGGCTTTAATGATAGTGTTAGTAAACAGGCAACCCAAGAGGGGGGGGGGGGGGAGAATCGGGTTTCTTTTGTAACAATTGAGAATTAAAAAA
>JAOTRH010000023.1:9463521-9479258 GCA_034768845.1 Heliamphora exappendiculata
GGAACAAAGAAGAGTCATATTGGCTTTGCTGAAAGGAAAATTGAAGCAAGGTAGTTCGAAACTTGTCAAACCATGCTGGGGGAGCCTGTTTCAGCCTATAGAGAGATCGCTTCAACTTACATACATTTGAAGAAGAGGAGGAGGAAAAACCAGGTAGGAGAGCCATGTAAATGTCTTCTTTGAGATCACCACGAAGAAATGCATTTTTGACGTCCATTTGATGAAGTGGCCAGCCTTGGGAAGCAGCAATAGAAATAATCGTACGCACTGTAGTCATCTTGGCTACCGGAGCAAAAGTCTCCTTATAGTCCACCACATACTTTTGCTTGTTCCCAAGGGCAACCAACTGTGCCTTATACCGGTCCAGAGTTCCATCAGAGCGGAGCTTGATAGAGTAAACTCATTTACAACCAATAGCCTTAATGTTAGACGGGCAAGGAACCACATCCCATGTAAGATTGACCTAGAGAGCCCTAAGTTCTTCATCTATCGTTTTTTGTCAACATTCATGTTTAACAGCCTCAAAAAAGCATGTAGGAATGGGAATAGAAGTTAAAGTAGTATTAAAACCATACCAATCAGGAGGGCGCCATACTCGTGTAGAGCGTCGAAGACCAGGGGCAGGAGCCATGTCAAGCTCAGGAGACGCAGATGCCGGTGGATCAGGTGCGGGGGAAGGGTTAAGCTCGAGAGAGGGCAAAGTCGGTGGACGTTGAGTGTACACAATTCCAGGTTTGAACCGTTCAGGAAGAAAAGACAATTCATCATAACAAGGATGGACACTAAGATTAGGCAAGGACTCAACATGGGTAGAAAAGTAATATTGATTTTTAAAGAAAACAACATTACGAGAAGTACGAAATTTATTAGAACCATAATCATAGCAAACATAGCTTTTGTGAGAAATACTATAACCTATAAAGACACATTTAATAGACTGAGTAGAAAGTTTGTGACGTTCATATGAAGATAAATGAACAAAACAAATACATCCAAAAGCATGCAAATTAAGATAGCTAGAATGCTGATGATTCAAACGAAAATAAGGACAATCAAAATTCAAGACCTGAGAGGGCAATCTATTAATTAAGTAAACTTCGGTAGATAATGCCTCAACCCAGAATTTAGAAGGAACAGAGGACTTAAGCAATAAGATGCGAACAACGTCCAATAGATGGCGATTTTTACGTTCGGCCACACTATTTTGCTGTGGGTTATAAGGACAGGAGCGTTGAGACACAATGCCTTTGTGGTGTAATAAATCATGAAATTCGCGGGACATGTATTCCCCACCAGAATTAGACCGCAAAATCTTAATATCTGTATAAAATTGGATCTCAATATATACTACAAAGGTTTGAAAAACAGACAGAACCTTAGATTTGGACCGAAGAAAATAAACCCAAGTAAATCGACTGAAATTATCAATGAACGTCACAAAATATTTGTATTGAGTATGAGAAATTACAGGAGAAATACCCTAGACATCACTATGCACAATATCAAAGCATTTTGCAGCATGACTACCATGAGAAGGAAATGAAAGAGTTTTATTTTTACCAAGTTTGCATGCCAAACAATTAAATGACAAAGCTTTAGAAATATGTTCTTTATTGCCTAACAAACTAGAGCTTAACATATGAGACAGAACAACAGAGTTCGGATGCCCCAAATGTTTGTGTCATATTACACTTTGAGAATGAACTGTCATACAAGCCAAAGAGAAACTAGGAATGGAAAAGTGTAAAGGAAAAAGTTTGCCAACTTTAGGCCCCTTCGCGAGTATTTTACTCGACACTTGATCCTGCACAAGATAACCATCACGGGAGAAATGAACATCACAGTTATTATCAACTAACTTGCCAATCGAGATAAGATTAGTAGAAAGTTTAGGAGATACAAAAACATCTCTGAAAGAAGAATTAATATCCCCGACTTTATCAATAACTAAATGACTCCCATTAGCTAACTGAATCTGGGATGAACCATGATAAGGGCGAACATTGCAAATAGAGTTGGACAATCTAGTCATATGATTGGATGCAGCAGAATCAACAAGCCAAGATTGAGAGACAGTAATACCATTACCTTGGAGCCCGAAGGCAGAAAATGCTGATATAATCATCTGCTGAACCATCTCTGGAGTAAGAACAGTTTGATCATCAGGTGTAGAAAGACCAGCAGAAGAAGAAGGACCAACTGCAGCCTGATAGGCATGTGCTGGACGGTTCTGAGGACGAATAGGACATTCTTTAATAATATGGCCCGGCTTCTTGTAATAAGTGCAAAATTTCTTTGAACAGTAAGCAGCAATGTGTCCATACTCCTTGCAACTGAAGCATTGAACCTTTCGCATATCCCTACCCTTGCCTTTCCCATGAGCGGCATATGTAACGGCATTAGATGCCATTTTATCTTGCTGAAAAATGACTTGTGTTGCAAGACGCTGCTTTTCTCGAATTAATTCTCCAAAACACATATCCAATGAAGGAGAAGGATCACGGTTCACCAAATTACACCGGGTTGCCTCGAATTCAGGCCGTAATTTCATCAAAAATTGGTCTCTCTTGCTCTGTTCATGAACTTCTTGAATAGCAGAGAGAGATGCTGCTGGCACCTTAGCATAAACTATGTCAGCAAATTCACCCCATAAGTTTTGAAACCCAGAAAAATAATCTTGAATGGATAGATCACCCTGAGTGTAATTGGCAATCTCATATTCCAACTGAAAACGTCGGGCTGTGTTGTCCTGATTATGAACTTTTTTTAAAAAAAATTTCCATAGTTTTAGCAGACTTGTACGATATCAGATATAAGACAATCTGGGGATCAATATATTCTAAGATCCATGACATTATTCTAGCATCTTTGACCTTCCACTGAGCCAATTTAGGAAGCTCAGTTAGAGCCGGGTCACTTCCATCAATATGACTCCATAACTCTTTTCCCATAACAAACAATTGAACTGAAATTCCCAAGCAGAATAGTTTTTGCCAGTAAAACGAATCCCAAGAAATTCGCTAGTAGACATGATAAACCACAAACACCAAAAGAAAAATTGGTGACCAGAGATACGAGAGACTCACGAGAAAACCAGGAAAGCAAGACCAGAGAGAACCAGAGGCGACGAACCAGAGAGATCCAGAGGCGACGACCCAAGAGAGTACCAAAGTTGCGAACCAGCCACGAACCAGAGTCGGCGCAACCAGAGAGGTTGCCGACGAGAACTAGGGAACTAGGAACCAGAGTCGCCGACGAGATCCAGAAACGACGAGTACTAGAGTCGGCGCGACCAGCAAGGTTGCCGACAAGAATCAGAGAACCAAAAAAAACAAACCAGAGTTGCCGACGAGTGAGGACGAGGATTTTGGCGAGGCTATCTTTCAGGCGACGCCAGGAGAGCGTCTGCTAGGATTCCGGCGAGTGAAAACGAGGGTTTAGGCGAGGCTATCTCTCAGACAACGCTCGGAGAATGACGGCTTTTAAAGGTTTGGCTCTGATACCATGTCAATTTTATTGAATACCTTATTGTGAGGGTTCTTCTCATTATATAACAACGTTAGTGCTAATTAAGAGCTAATTACATGGTTGAATTTTAGCAATTACATAAATCCTATCTAACTAAATTGGAAGCTAAAATATACAACTAATCACAAGATATATAAAGTTATAATACAAGAATCATGCCATAAAAAGATAGGTTAATTATGGTTTGATATAATCTGACTGACAAGTGCCTTTTAAGGTCATTTATTTTCTCCGGAAGGAGTGCATAATGCCTTGCATGTTTTCTTCAAAGAAATTCAATTTTTTTACTCCTTTTTTTTTTCAATTCCCTTTTTTTTTGCCTTTTCTTTCTCCTTTTTTTTGTTTGACTCTTTTTTCCTTTTTTTGACTCTCCTTTTTTTTCTCTCTCTTTTTTAAAAATAAATAAATAAAACTACGGCTCAAAGCCTTGCTCTAGGAGTTCCTTCGGTGATGCAGATGTTGCAGCAACGGATTTTTTTGGGTGGATGGGCAATGGTAAAGATTTCGTGTGGTAAAAGAAATGGTTTTTGGTTAATGGTGAAGAATTCGTGTGGTAACAAGCAATGTTGAGGAAATTTGCTAGGTCTGACAGAAGTAGAAGATGGAGACATCAAACAGAAATGAGATGACGGAAAAAAAAATTTTAAATTTTTTTAGGGGATTATGGGCTTGCGCTGTTAATAAGGGTTTGGAACTAAATGGGTTATGGGATGGCTGGAATTAAATGGTCTGGGTTTGGAATTAAATGGGTTGGCTTAAGTTAAGTGGAAGGGGAAGCTAGTTGTATGGGCTGGGTTAAATGGCTTAAGATAAATGGGCTGGGTTTAGAGTTTATTTTTCTAAGAAAATGGACTTGAGGCGGCGGTAGCAACCAGGAAGGCGGCAGCAACTAGGGAGGTGACAACAATGGTGACTCGAGCTAGGGTTTTGGACTCGAGACGGTAGTTGCAACTAGGAAGGTGGCAGCGACGATGACTCTGGCGGCAGAGATGGTCGCGATGGTAGCGGAAGAGATGGTCGTGATTGTAGCGGCAGCGACTATAGTTGACGCCGACAGTGGTGACTCAGGCGACGGGCTTGGTCGACGTTGGATTACAGCGGTGGCACGAAACTTCGGAGATGGATCGATTCGGTTCTAATACCAATGGATGCCGGACGGCCGGCGATTAAAGAACTAGAAACTAAAGAACATAAAATAAATTCTAAAACTAACAATCTAAATGTAAAAACTCAAATTTTTATTCATTCAAAGTCCCCGTAATACATTGGAGGACCAACTTATTTATCGGCTTAAACTCTAATTTAAAAATAGAAACTTGAATTCTTAACTAAAGGAAACATCATATAATATCCTAATTAATTAAAAAGAAAATGAAATAATATCTAAATAATATAATATCTTAAATAATATCTAAATAATATAATTTCTTAATTTCGTGGGTTGACATTCCTTATGTTGACCGCATCAAATGGTCCTTGCCTCTTTGGTTCTTAAGGCGAATGTATTCCATGGTCTAAATTATTTTATAATTTATTGCCATGATGATGAGTCTTTTTCTAATTTGGATAAAGGTTTAATTTGGTTTGTTTTGATTTGATTATGATGAGTTTTTTTCTGTCTGATAATATTGCTTTAGATTTTAGAAAATCATCTCCTAGAATTCTGAGCATGTTAGTGTTAAAGAAGCAAACTTTAATGGATTGTTTACCAGTGTTATTGTCTAGAGAAATCTTGCTTGCTGATAAGCACCTCTTCCTTTCAGTATGAAATTGAAAAACTCTCCGTAGTTGCATTGATGGTATTTCAGTTAGTAATATTTACTTCGTATTTTGTTATTTTTTTCTGGCATGCTTTCTCAACTTGGATTCCAATTGGGAATTTAACTAATACTGTTGGGTTTGGAAGTTATCATAATGAACATTGGAGTCTATGACAAATGCCTAAATAGTGAAACATTTTGTGTGTTAACAAATTTATCTGTTACAGGTTGTTGAGAATCGTGTTCAACTGCTTACCAAACTTGGAGAGACAGATGTGTATGAGACACTTGACTTGACTTCTCTTATTGCATCCCTTACAGTATCCGGTTAACTCTGTTAGACAATTTTTGCATGCCATTTATTCTTTTGGATATGAATCCGAATGATAACCAAATCTGTTTCCTTTGTGACTTTTATGGGTAAAATAAGTAGAATCATGAATTTGGTTGTGGCCAAAGGAAGAAATGACAGCGGTTTAATACGAGAGAAATTGACATTTTGTATTTTGTGAGTTTGAATGTCCTCAAATTTGAAGCAGCTGCAAGATACTTATAGGTATTCCCAAGGCAACTTCCTATTCTATTTTTTCTGCTCCTTGTCCCAAAATTTATTGGAATATCAATATTTCTACTAATGGGCCCATGGCAATCTGAAAATTGGACATTTCTGACTTCATGGCACAGTGTATTTGACTTGCTGAGAAGATTTTGCTTGTCATTTTTGAACTGATTTTTGGCTGATTATTCTTTTAAATTTTTTCTTATCCCCCCTCCTCTTTTTTTATTTTTTTGTAAAACATTTACTTCTTTGTGTCGCTTTCATTCTTCAGAAAAATGAATTTTCCTATTTATATATCATGTCTTAATACATAGGTTGCTTTTTGCATTTTTTATGTTGTACGTAGGTTGGTTTTTGTATTTTTGTGTTTCTTATATTTTTTATGTTTTGAACAATGCAATTTCTTATATTTCATATTTCATACATAAGTTGCTTTTTTGTATTTTTTGTCGGATTGTTCCATATCGCCCAGTTTGAGCCTCTCTGTACAATTTGTAAGGCTCAGTTTTTCTTTTTCTTAACACTTGGGTTTTAAGGAGTTGTGTGCGCTGGGCTTTTTAACTTGGTATCAGAGCTGGGTTACTCGTTTTCCAGTGTACCGAGTATCTAGCTGCTATGGTCCAGGAGTGTGTTGGATTGTCTCGCATGGCCTAGTTTAAGTCTCCTCTGTGCGGTTTTTAAGGTTCAGTTTTTCATTTTTTTAACACCTGTATTTTAAGGAGTTGTGTGCACTGAGCTTTTCAACTTTTTTATGTTGTCCCTCAAAAGATGCATGAAGAAGTGATCGTGGGTTTATATGCTAATAAATTGCTAGGTAAGAGAGCAGTTTGGCTTCTTGTGAGGCAGATTTGTTACGAAAATATTTATTCTGTGTGTGACGAAAGGAGAACTCAAGAAAATAATGAAAAAGCAAAAGTCGGGACCTGGATATGTCTCAGTTTCAAACCGCAGAGTTAAATAGAGATTGGAAAAACAAGAGATTCTACCAAACTTAGTTGCAGGGTCATATATATGGCACCCTCCCTGGAAATTGGAATAAGATATTCTGCTTCTCATTCCTAAGTTTGGGATAATCACAGTTCTCTTCCAGAAGAGAAACCGCTTGACAAATTTTTTGCTCCCATGACTAATTTCAACATTAAAACAATCTGAAGGAAAGCAGCAGGCAATCCAAGTTCAAAAATCCAGAAAAGCTTAGATGTTCTTTGTTAGTAGTTGGGGCAAGAAATCTATACCAATTCAAAAGGCGTATTTGAAAAAAATACCATACAGTAATTATCTAATAATTGAATTCCTTCTGTTCCTAATTTCCATCTAGGGAAGGTTGTGGCTCTGGTTGCATTATTTTCCACAGCTTTTTAATTGCTTTATATTGTATGTCACAATTCTTACCTTAACAAGTGACTAGATGTTCTGGGAAGACTTCACATGTTTGGACATTTCGCAGTGTGTGTTAAACAAAACTATTTTGCATGTAGCTGCAAAATACCTAGATTCAGACGTATCAGGATGTTTGGGTCACTTTCTTTCCCTTGGGATCAAGGTATAATTCATTTCCGTCCTCCGTTTACTTCATTAGGTTACCAGGTATTTTTCTTAGAGCATATATATTTCAGTTTCTTGAAGTTATCAGAAATAATTTGTTGTTGGATATTTTCTTATGACTAGGCAAGCATATGGTGTGGAAAGCATTTGAAAATGACACTTATGTCGACTGAAGAGTCTGAAGAAGAGCATTGCAACCTCTTTCTTCAGGTAAATGATGCAATTGGACAGTCTAGTCATGTAAGACTAGTTATGCACATGCACACATTCATAACTTTTTTCTTCTCTGATTTATCTTTCCTCTGCTAAGTGAGACTTTCTCCACTTGACTTGTGATTGAGTATAGACCTTTTTACAGAAATTGTGAAATGAGAATTGCAACCTTTGTGCTTCATATTGCATATTTGAAAATCACATTAAGCAGTTTGTTGAAACGTGGAACGTGCAATGTGCAATCGTGCTGATTATTGGTTATTGAATTGCTGATTTAACTTATTTAGATTAGAAGTGTGTATTTCCCAATTGAATTTGAACTGTAAAGAGCAAATGTCAAATAAAATCACATAATCCGAATTTAGTATTTCCCTCCTTGAATTGTTGGCTAGTGTTAATATGACAACCATGTAACAGGATTTTGAATTTCTTGAGATTGTTTTGTTGGTCACCTGTTCATATTGGATGGCATAAAATTTGATGACTGAGGTCATGCATCCATTTAAACTTTTTTTGTAAGTTAACAAAATGAGCTATATATAAAGATGATTATGAATCTTGGCCTGATAGTGGTTCAAGACAGAAATTTATCATGTTAAGAAAACTATTGTTCATCAGGATCGGTCTAAAATTTGCAGATATTGTGCCTTTTTGTCGTCACTTTTTCCAATCATCTCCGTGTTGCTTTTCGCAATACTTTGTTTTACATAGTAGTTAACTGCAACTTTATTCTTTCTTTCTTGCCATAGCCTGTGCATGTTTTCTTTGGTTTCTGAAACCATACAAGATCTGGCATTAAATTCTCTGTATTAAGGTTTTTTCCAAATGGCTTAAAACATTCTGATTTCCCTGACAGCTCTGAATGTTTCTCTTTTGTAGTTGCTTTTGGATCTGTTGAGGTACTCTGCTGCTTGTTTTTCAGCTTTGGCAAGATATCCTGTTACGGAGGACAAGGAGTTGATGGTTATTGTTGAGAAATTCACCTTTGAACAGTTAAATGTGACAAAAGTTTCAATATCAGAGATCAAGGTATCTCATCATAAGTATTGAAGTTTTGGTTTATGTTTCCTTTACCTGTTTGTAATGAAGCCTCACAACTCAGAAAATTCAGTAGAACTGTTCTTTGAAATTAGGCAATCTTTAATTTTTTGCTTGTTTTCTTTAAATGTGAAAGTGTTTTACATAAATGGTGAGAATAATTTGCAGTCGGCATTGTGATATTAATGAGTTTGCTCTTTGTGTATTGTGCAACTTTTAAGTTTTAGAAAAACAGCCTTAGAGAACCAGCCAAGGCAAGCTGAATTCTGGACAACCTAATATAGCTTGTCGAACTCAGAAGTCTAAGATCCTATTTAGGTTCATCTGAAGTTTGAATGGGGCGTGTGAAGTCGAGTTGATAGCAGAATGTATTTCAAAGAGTGGGGAGCTACACATACACATGGAGGTGTCTTTGTGAATCAACATCCAAATTGAAGCAAATACTATTATTTTGTTATAATAGGTGAAAGAACAATGGATATCAATTCAATCTTTAACTGATACGCGAAACCTGATTACTTCCCCACTCCCTAGTTTTTCCAGATTTTTACCAACTTTACTCATGAAGCTTGGGTCCTAAACTTTGAGTTGAGCTTCTGACATACTCAGTTCCAATTCAATTACTGCTCAAGCTGAGATATTTCAGGATGTACTTGCTAGCTATGGGTTGGCTTAGCTCAATTATCATCTACTCAGATCCTTGTATTTAACCATGTAAAGCATCTTATTATTATCATTATTATTTTTGACTGGGGTAGAACACTTGAGGAGTTTTTGCTTATTTCCTTCGAGTCAATACAGTATGCATGTAATGCTTCAGCATTGTTTATTGTAATAGTTAGGCATTTGTGTTCATTTGCAATAGTTTGCACTTGACGTCACTTATTAACTATGGTTATTTGTCGTTATTAAATAGAGAATTCATACTTTTGGTTTGGAAGTACTGAAGGTGGCAGAGCTGGTCCTTGATGCTGTCATAAGATTATGCAAGGTGTATTCCAATGCCATAAGCTTTGATTTCCTTGATGCAATAACTGACAAAGATAGAAACAGCATAGATGGTGGAGAGGTTGATAATGCAAATCATGTTGTCAATGTAGCAAAATGCGCTGTAAAGCAATTGTGTGAATTGGGAGTCCTTGCAGCTAATGGGGGTGGGAGTCTTGTGGCCATGCTTAATTTGTCCTGGAAAGGAGTGGTTACCTTACTTCAGCTTGGCAGTGGGGCTTTTGCAATAAAGTTCAATGTAGAAGATATTCTTCTGACTCTAGTTTCACTGGCAAATGAATCTTTGAGATGTGCCGCTGAAACTTGGTCTTCTTTGCTTACGGAAACAGTTTCTGTGTCAGAAGCTAAAAGGACATTTCTTCCAGTAAAATTTTATCTGATAAATGCCGTAAGAATATCCTCCCAGTGCCCATGCCAGGCATTTTCAGTATACAAGGATATAACGCTCTGTGTTGTGATGATCTCAACATTTAGAATCTTATTGAGTAAAGAAGAACTTTTGAAGTCTGCAAGTGAAGTTTTGGTGGAACTTTTGGAGCCAATATCCTTGCATTTACTTAATTCTTTATTAAATTCAGCTCAACTAAAACAGGAGGATAAGTTCTTGATCCTGGACTGGTTGTTCCCTGATGAAAATGATTTAAATTTTCTCCTTGGAGATCCAAGCAATGGGCATAAGACCACTAAGATGGATGCAATCTTCTCCCTAAGTAGTGACAATATTCGTGGGGCAAGAATATTATTGCTTGGTCGAGTTGCCGTATTTCTTAATCTTTTGAAAAATGCTGCTGATCTCGAAGACATAAGACTTGGTATTGCTAGAAAACTTGGGTGGCTTTTGATGATTTTAGTCGATGAAGATGTATATCCTTCTTGTCTGTCTTTGCAAATTCCTATAGCATATGGTTCTGGTAAAACCCCAGAATTAGCTTATCAGCCTATGTACTTCTCTGTTCTGCATGCATTGAAAACCTTCATGATTGTTGTCTCTTCAACTCTAGCTTGGAGTGAAATGGAGTCTTTTCTGGTCGAAAACATCCTCCATCCTCACTTCTTTTGTTGGGAAGTTGTTATGGAACTTTGGTGCTTCCTGGTGCGACATGCTGAGGTAGACATGGTGAACGATATTATTGATAAACTTTGCTTATTATTGATGTTTGTGGCATCTTCAGAATCAGTTCTTGTTCCTGGTAGTGGTCTACGAAAAATTGTGAGATCAATTTGCATGCTTCTTATGTACGTATCACAGTCCACAGTCGATCGAGTGTATAGTACCATTGTTGGCAGTAACAGATCTCAATTGTCATCCATAGTGTTCATAGCTTTGCTCATGGAAGGATTCCCACTGAACTTTCTTTCAGATCAGATGAAAAGAATTGCTATGCAGAGAATTGCAACCGAGTATTTTGAGTTCATGGATTGCTTTGACGATGCATCATTGAGCACATCTGGTTCTGGCGTGTTTGGGGCACCAGTCTTTGCTCTGTCTGCTGCGCTGCAATCTCTGTAAGTAATGAGTTCCTTTAAAGGGCTCACCCCGTTTGGAGTAATGGCTTCTTTGTTTATTTTATTTTGTTTATTTTCGTCTTTATTGAAATCTTTTTTTTTATCGTTTGATCAAATTGTTATATTTTTCCAACACATTTTCTCGAGACGAGTCGAAAAAGTTATTCTTTTTAACCAAAATATAAAAAAAGTTCAAAAAAGAAAAAATAAGCAAGAAGCCAAATTATATGTTGCTTATTTTTGTTTTGAAATTTTTTCATCTTTTGATCAAATCTTTTATTTTTCCGGTTCCCCTCATCGAGATGATCCGAATAAGTAAAGACTTTTAGCCAAAAGATGAAAAAGCCCAGAAAAGCCAAAAAAAAGAAAAAATCTCAAATTTTATCCCAAACAGGGAATGTCAAATTCTACATGCAAAAACGAAAATTGACACTGCTGTGTCATCTGTAACTAAATATCATCATTATTATTATTATTATTATTATTATTATTGTAAAGTAGAATATGTTAACTTGAATGCCAGTAATTGGCTTTACAATCTAAAATCAGTAGTTCACAATGATTTGTGGATTTTCTGATTGTGACAAATGGCTTCATGCAAAATTTAATGGGTATTTTTCTTTTCTCTTCATTATTTTTGGAAAATTCTTGATGAGTTAGCCAATAATCTTAGCTTGTAAGCCATTCTTTCCAAGTTTAATTTCCTTTAATATACAAGTGTTTTCATATTCTTCCTGTCGAATGTTAGCAAATTTGTGGCCACACACCAAGTGGCAACAATTTTTAACAAAGCCTTCTCGCATGTTTCTAGCCAGGTCAGCGTATCTGAAATTGATGTGAAGACCATCAGATTTCTAGTAGCTGTTATTCATAGATACAGAAACACAATGGAAAGCTTAATGAAAGACCATTATCGCAAGCTTCTGAGTGAGACTTTACGGATCATCTCGAGCGTGAAACATTTATATGCATCTGACGGGATGGAAGAAGTGATTTTGGAACTTCAAAAACTTTTTATCTCTGAGCCAGCCGTATCAGACACTCAATTGTACGAGTGTAAACCAAATCTAGCCACTTTCATGGCTGGCCTTGGTAACACTGAATTGGCAGAAAATGATAATGGCGCAAAGAGCTCTGCCGTATGGGAGCTATATCACATGTTATTGAGAGAGCAGCACTGGGCATTTGTTCATTTGGCAATGGCAGCATTTGGATATTTTGCTGCGCATACTTCTTGCAATCAACTTTGGAGATTTGTGCCTCAAAATGCAGCTCTTTCATTTAATTTAGAGTCAGGGAAAGAGGCAAATGAAGAGAGGTTTTTGTCTGAATTGAAGGTGTTTCTGGAGAAGGAAACGGCTCTTCTTACAATGACGCCTAGCACTGATCAGCTTGGGATGTTAGTAAAGGAAGGTCATATGCTAAAAGAAATGGTTCAAAAGCATCAAAACTTTGATATGGAGACTCGGAAATGTGAAACTGTGGATCTTAATCTTGAAAACCAAGCCAATAAACGTAGAAAACTTCCCGATGGAATTAGGCAAGGGGTGGAACTGTTGCAGAGCGGTTTGAAAGTTATCGGTGATGATCTCCCTCAGTTGCAGCAGAATCATTTTGATTGCGCTGAACTGCATGACAAGTTCATGATGCAGTTCTCGTGCCTTGAAGAAGCGATTGGCCAATTAGTCGGCTTAGCTGGTAATGTGTAAGCAACTGTTTTAAATGCCTAGCTTGTAAGCCACTGTCTTAAAATTGCAATGAAATTGCATATTGCTTGGCTTTCTATTGATGATATGTTGTGTATGATTCTGCTGTCATTAACAATAAATCTGCATGACTGCATACTGTTATAATAATGCTTATTGTTTAAAAACACGCTTCCGTGCGTCCGACCATGTGTATGTGTGTGCATGCATATGTGGAGAGATAATTTTGTTGTGGGCAATGTGGTCGAGAACATGTGACAGAAAATGCCTTTCGTGGAGTGATATGAAGACACATGGCAACACAAACTTTTCAATTTTTTTTTATGCTTGGTGAATTTGAAAGTTCTCTTTATTGAGGCAAAAAAGAATTTTCCA
Organism: Heliamphora exappendiculata; assembly: GCA_034768845.1. Classification (NCBI taxonomy): domain Eukaryota; kingdom Viridiplantae; phylum Streptophyta; class Magnoliopsida; order Ericales; family Sarraceniaceae; genus Heliamphora; species Heliamphora exappendiculata. Next base: position 9,476,760 of record JAOTRH010000023.1, read on the forward strand.
TACTTTTTTCCTGGTTTGATTCTTGGCTGAAATCTCTTTTGCTGTTGTTGATATCTTGGTGTATAGTTCTGGTTGTCATCAATGGTAATGCTGGATATTGCTCTTTACATTTATAATAATGCTTATATATATATATACATTTATAATAATGCTTATATATATATATATATATAAAATAAGATAACTCATACTTTTTAAATGTATACATTCTTCAAGAACAAATTTTCAAAAGAACGATTGTGATTAAGTTTAAAACCTACAATTGGAATCTCACATTTTTCAAAATATGTTCTCCCTCAAAACATTTTGAAAAAAGTTGAGATTATTTCAAGTTTAGATTGTTTAATTAGAATAGCGTATTTTTAAAAATATCTTATTATAGTAAGAATTTACTTACTATAAAATATTCAGTATTGAGATTAATTTTACTATATTTTACTACGTATAACTTTTGTCCATTTTTTTATGTCTCATTTCAAGTCACTATATCACTCATTTAAACAAGTTCATTTCAAACTTTTCTTGTTATATAAGACAAATTCATTTATTCTATCTCTTTCTATTTTCATTTTTTTTTATGTACTTTGTTGCAGTACCATTGTCGCTCTAAACAGTTACTGCATTAGTACCGTTAAATTAAGTTTGATTGTACTTTTAAATATGAACAATTTATACAATCTCTTATGTGCTACATCCAACAATTCACCAGGAAGCATAAACATGAGCAAATCATGAACATCTTTTATTTAATAGGAAAAGTTACCTGAGTGCAAGTTTGTGAGAGTAAATAGCTATTCTCTCTCTTAGGTGCAGAAATTTTGTGCAATGGGTATTGACTCTTTTTATGAAGATTAGAGAAGTGGTAGACTCACCAACTCTCTTTGGTATTGACTCTTTAGGTCACAGGATTGAAGATGGCGCTATCCCATATGAAAAAAGGGCCTTGAATGTTTTTTTAAAATTATTATTAAAAAAATTTGCCATAAAAATTTGGTTGGATTGAAAGTAAGTCATTTAGTAAATATGCTTTTTAAGCTAATTTTTTCGAATTTAGTATGTTGGATTTTTTTTAAATAAATAGTTTTATTTTGTGGAAATTTTTGAAAATATTCCTTAGAAAGCTTTTATATTTCTTTTTGGGAGAATTTAATATGGAGAGTTGGGAGAATTTAATATGGAGAGTTATGTTTCTCCGCATTTTTATATTCTAGTAGCTTTGGGTTCTGTTTAGTTGTCTGAAAAAATATACGAAAAAGTAATTCACGAGAAAGTAAAGTGAACGAGAAAAAAAGAAAGAAAAATGTAAAGGAATTAACTTCCGTTACTTGTTATTAGTTTGCAAGAAAGTTGATAGAAAATTCAGTTCTAACTTTTCTGCGATGCATAATTTTATATTTTTTACAGGATTTGTTTTGTAAAAAAATATTTCTCGCAAGAATAGTTTTTTTTCAAGATTTATATTTTTTTATATCAATTGAACGCACGTGCAACAAAATAAAATGGTTATTTTTTTTTCCTTTCTTTCCTGATAAATGAATGAAGCCTTCTTATTCTTTGATATTATGTTATTTTGCAAAAATAGAATATCATATCTTCGTTATTTTGATAGTATTTTGGTATGTCTTCATTTATGCAACCACAAACAGATAGATCTTTATGATTGGGTTTCGTTGTATTTTGAATGCAGGTTTACTGTAAGTTAGTGCATACCTTTTGGTGTGGCAAATATTGCCTTTAAGAAAATGATTTTTTAATATGACTCTGAAACTGTTTCTATCAAGTTGTTAATCACACAAAGTTTTTCATAAAGAAGATTCTCACTAACAATCTAAAGAGTATTTATGTGACAGTCAGCAGAAAATAACACAAGATGTAGGGACCGATCCCTTATTATTTTATAGAATTAATAAAAACGAGTTATGATAAACGTGACGGAAAGCAGTTAAATATATAAATTATATGTAAGAATTAAAACTTGAGCATAATAACATTGGCTAACGATGATTGTATGTCGTGTAGCGCATGAGAAGGGTGTTGTGAGGTGAACAATTGCATAAGATTGAACCCATCCTAAGTAAGTTTCAACAAAAAGACATGGGAAGATGCATGAATCCATCATAGTGTCCTCTATTATAGATAAACTTCCTTCATCATGGGAAAAGACTGTATAGAAAGTCTCAAACACCAAACTGAGGATCTTACACTTGAACAGTTGGCTCAGCAACTTTGTGATAGGAGGAAGAGTCACGACTTCAAGAGAGTAAGGAAGAACTTGTGGCTAACAACTCTAAGGTTCATATGAATGTGAATGAAATAATTCCAACAAAGGTAATCGAAAGCGGAAGTTCAAGCAAAACAATGAACCAAAAGAAATGGAAAATTTTTACTAGTAATTTAAAATTTTTAATTATTTAGTTAAAATTTTTAAAAAATAGAAATATAAAAACATAACATAGCTCGGTTAACAAAAAGTAAAAACTTAAAAAATTAATTTTACTA
>JAOTRH010000023.1:9479358-9507194 GCA_034768845.1 Heliamphora exappendiculata
ATGAACAATGTACTTGTTTTTGTCCTCCGAGCCACTACCATGGCTCCCTTTGTGACCTTCCACCTGCTACCAACGAAAGTCATTGAATGTCCTTCAGTGTCCAGCCTAACAGATTTTAAATTTCTCATCAGTTTAAGTACGTGCCGTATTTTATGTATCTTGTATACTGACCCATTTGACACTCTAATTCTGACATCACCTGTACCCACGATATCTAAAGCCTCTCTATCTACTAAATATACCTTGCCAAAATCACTAGTCATGTAATTCTCGATGAATTCCCAGTGCGCCGTAGTGTGAAAAGAAGTCCCTAAATCCAACACCCAGGAGTCAATGAGACTATCCACTGATAGGAGCAAAGCGTCCTGTACGTTCTCTGTCATGACATTGGCTGACTCGTTGTCAGCCTTCTTCTTCTGTTCCCTACCGTTCTTCTTTATGTGGCCGATTTTGCCACTATCCCAACATTTAGGTTGCCGTCCCGATCTGAACTTGCTTCTGCCCCTCTTGGACTTCCACCTGCCTCGGTTCTGATTTCTGTCAGTACCTCTGTTCCGTGTTTCAACATTCAATGCCGTACCAGCATTCAACCCAGAGTTAAACATCTCACCGAAATTCCTTCTGCAAACATCTCACTGAAATCCCTTCTGCAAACATCTCACCGAAATCCCTTCTGCAAATCTCCTTGCTCAATATCAAATTCCTAACGTCGTCATACTTCAATTTGTTCTTCCCGGCAGAGTTACTCACTGCCGTTCTCATTGCCTCCAACTGTTTGGCAATGAGGTCAACACAATCAAAGCTCTAACTTCATCATTAAAGTTGATTTCAACCGAAGATAACTGATTTGTGATGGTGTTGAACTCATTCAGATGTTGTGCAACCTGTGTATTCTCAGCCATTTAAAGATAGAAAAGTTTCTTCATAAGATGTACCTTATTATTGGCGGATGGTTTCTCGTATATTCTTGACCACATTGCCATCATATCAGCCGTAGTCTTCTCATTGATAATGTTGTGCATTACTGGCCGGGACAACGTCAATTGGATGACTCCTAGCGCTTGTCTGTCAAGTAAAGCCCATTCCTCATCCTTCATACCCTCCGGTTTGAAACCCGGGAGTGACAACTGCAACTTCTTCCCGTACAAATAGTCCTTTATTTGCATCCTCCAATAGCCGAAGTCCGAACCGTCAAACTTCTTGATTCCTGTCAATTTTCCTTCTTCAGCTATGCGTGTTCTTCAACTCTCCTAACCCGAAGCTCTAATACTAGTTGTTATCTTCTTTCTTCAGCTATGTGTGTTCTTCAACTCTCCTAACCCGGAGCTCTGATACTAGTTGTTAGGGATTAGAATGCAATCACTAATCCCGTCCAAGATCAACCAAAGAATGTACAACCACGGAATAAAAACGAAAAAGAAAGAAACAGAGACAATCACACACAATACACAAAGTTTACGTGGCTCGGCAAGTCGCACCTACATCCACGGGATCACACTTTCTCTATATTGCTTGGAGATTACAAAGGAAAGAGAGTAATGGGGAGAGAAAACAAAAGAAACCACGAGAAAACCTAAAAACATAACGGTTGTTGCAAGCCCTAGCAGCTATAACAGGGTATTCCACGCACAGACCGATCGAACGGTCTTCAGACTGATCGATCGGTCAAGATAGATTCTCAGTTTTTCCTACAGTCTGTACAAACTGTTGCGAGCTGCTTCAGACCGATCGATTTGTTCTTTCCCTGAAGAGGGATTTTCTTCATTCTCAGACACAACTGTTACATAAAAATTCGTAGGCAGGTTTCTTATACGGCATGTATTTTGTTTCCGTATCCTGCAATATGATCCATATGCTATTTCAGTTCTAATTTTTTACACTTTTTGAATTTGTAGTCGCACTGTCTAGTTTGAATGGTTACCCTCTTGGTTGAGAGAGAACAAAGAAATAATGGAAATATAAAATTTTATTATGAGTAAGATGAAAAAATAGAAATTGAAGCATCAAGTTCGGGTCAAAAACCTCTCCCTAGGTACCTTTTCTCTCTCTTTTCTTGCTTGATCTTCGAATTTCTATGGAGAAGAAATCGAGAATCAAAAGTAGTTCTTTTACTAAGTATACTTTAAAGAAATTTCATGAAAGCTTAATCCAAAATCGACTAGAATTGAAGGGTTTAGCCATAGATTTTCATCCCATAATGCACAGGGGTGCACATGGTCCGGATTGAACCAGTTTTTCAAAAAACCAAGAATCGGACCGTTCATAATGATTCCAGGTTTTTTGGAACCGTCTCCGAACCGTTCAAGTAATGGAACCGGACCGGAACCGATCCGTGACAACGGATCAGACAAGGTTCGGTTAACGGTTCCAACCAAAATTCAGCAAAATACATTCCCAACCAAAATAAATTCATTTTGATGATATAAACCGTTTATTTTATTGTTCTTAATTTATATATTATTACTATAAAAAATCAAATTAATCGGATATTCTTAACTATCAAAACAAATCACATTTGTGATAATAAAATGAATAAATAGACATCACAGTTTGTTTTTATTAACACAAATGTGATTTGTTAAGGCAGTTAACGATATCCGATCAATTTGATATTTTACAGTAATAATATATAAATTAAAAATAATAAAATAATCGGCTTAAATCATCAATATATATATATATGTATATATATATATATTAATATTAAGTAAGACCGGTTCAGTTTGGTTCGGAACCGTGAAATTAAACCAGAACTGAGAATCGGACCGTTCAAAATGGTTTTTAGAAATCTTAATCCGGAACCGAACCATGACAAATAAAAACCGGACTAGACCAAACAGATCGGACCGGACCGGACTGGATTATCGATTTTTTTGGTTTTTTGTGTAGCTCTAATAATGCAGTTGGAAATGACACAGCAGATTTAGAGGTTGATTTTGTTGAAGACATCCCATGTGCTTTTGAAGGGTTATGTATGAGGTAATTTTGGTACCCTTGAAACTCATCGAGTTCTTGTTGGTCTATCAAATGGGTTAATTCAGGGTTTTGATTTGATCTGTCTCTGATTTGATCTTGTATCACCAGTCTCAGATCTGTGCGCTAATGGGTTTGTAAATGGGAGTTCTTTGACTTCTAATATTGAGAATGGGTTTTCGATGGAGTTGACCAGATCTTTTTTAGTGGTGAGAGTGGGGCTATTATACGGAACGCTCTTCTTGTTGGTTACGATGTGAGTGATGTTCAGCCAACGACAGTGGTGGTGACGTGGGGTTTTCGTTAGATACTGCTCCGGTCCTGCCTTGTAATGCTGTTGCTGAAGCGGTGAGGCATTGAGTTGATGCTTGTGGGATGTTTTCTATGTCCTATCTGAGGAGGGCTAAGGAGGAGTTAGTGCATGGCTGAGTAAGGAAAACTCTTGATTAAATCTTATGAAGAATACTCTTCTTTTGACAAAATTTGTGGTAATTTTAGCTCCTTTAATGTTGAATTGATAATAAAGACTGAGGGTCCCTCTTGAAGTTTTCAAAGATCAGTTTTCTCTATGGGATAATGCATTGGTGGGTTTCTTCATTGATTTAACAAAAATTATCTTTTCATAATATTAACATTTGGGTAGAAAATTTGTGAAAGGAAAATCTCAATAATATTGTTACTCTTGGTAATAGTTTTATTTTTTATTTTGTTTTCAAGATTAAGTAAAGAAGCTATTGGCAAAATTTTAGACAGAGATCCATACTACTTTAGTATTGCCAAGAAATGGTCCTCGAGAATGCAATTGTCTAAAGAGGAATTTTTTAGTGTGCTAATTTGGGTGAAGCTTTATAATGTGCCACTTGAACTTTTGGACTAATGTTAGTTATAGGGTAAGTGTAATTGAGAACTCTTTGGACCTTGATGAGTATACAAAATTCATGATAAAGCTTACTTTTGCTTAGGTGTGTTGAAATTCAGGCAAATAAAAATATCTAAGAATCTTTCATGCTAAATTTAAGTTATGGCATGCCCCTATGAAGTTAGAGTGGAAGTGGCATAGAAGGCCCTAAAGTGTGATAAGTGTATAATCTTTGGTTACTCTAATAATTCTTATCCTAACAAGTTAAGGTCATGAGTTGTACTTCACTGCCTAAACAAGAATGAAAAGTGAAAGAAGACAAAGTAGTGGAAACAAGTCAAGGAGAGACTAGTGAATGGAAAGAAGTCAAGAAGAAAAAAAAGTAAAGGTATTGTGAATGCTTCTCAGATTTGTGAGGTTTAGTCCTCGTCTTCTCTTCCTTCCTCCTCATATTTATTTAATGTTCTTGAACCTTGTGTGTTGTAGGAGGTGGAGATGGTGATGAATGGGAAGGGTATTCAAAATCTATGTTCCCCGTGTGTGGATATGACCATTTGTCTTGGCGAGGAGGGTAGTTTGGATATTCCTCTTGCGGATATGGTGGCTACCCATATCAAAGCGGCCCTTGTAGAAAGGAAAGTTAGTGCTCTTGTCTTCTAGTATTGAAAACAAGAGCTTAGAGGTGCATTTACAAAACCCCTCTCTCAAAAAAAGGGGGAGAAGGAGAAGTTGGTTACCTCACCTGAGGAGGATTTTGAGCTCACTGTCTGCGGATCTACTTTCTTGAAAAAGCCTCGAAAGTCCGTTTTAGATAGAACTCTTTTTTGGTCTATGGAAGATTCTGTCTTTGAGTGGTAAGAATAAGAAGAAGCTCCTTCAGAAAATTGAAATTCTTAAGCTTGTTAGAGAAAAAATTGTAGCTATTCCCTAACATGTCGAATAAACCGTGTGTAAAGCCTTCTAAGAAGCAGAAGGTTGTGTTTTCTTGGATTGTGTGTTTTTGTGATTAGCTCTCCGGTTGTGAGAATTTCTAGGGTTAATTTTATAACTTTTTTTTAATTGATCTGCTCTACCATCATCTTGTTTGCCCCATTGGGATTGTATATCGAACCTCGTTGTATATATGTTGTTTTTGTTTAATATACGCTTAATTACTACCCCCACCCTAAAATAAAAAGATTGGATTTTTGTCTCTCTCTCTCCCACTTCCCTTTCGGGGCTGGGGTATTTGTAGGTTTCACCTCATTTGGCATTTGCATTCAACATAATCGTATCTTCACCTGGAGCTTAATCAAAGGCATGTTGTATATGCATTTTTAGGATGAGCATTTTAGACTAAAATGTGGCTGGCAAGTTTCAAAATGATTTACCTCAGTTCTTACCAAAACAACAGAAAAAAGAAGATTAGATTTTTGTTTTAAGTTGGAACAACGAAGGGAGATCAAGAAATGAGCTTTCCTTGGAGTTCAAATAATTTCTTGGGGATTTTTCTCCCTCTGTTTAGGATCAGAAAACTTTTTCTGGAGTGCAAGAGCATTCTGCTTAAATTAGAGTGGCCATGGTACAAAGCTAATTGACGCAAGAAAACCGGGGAATTTTGTATTCCAGAATGGTGCTACATGGGAGGAGTGGTGGGTTTAGGGTTGGAAAGAACGGGTTATCTGGGTGTGTAAATTTGTGGAGACCAAACAATGGTTCTGATTCTGGAAATTGAAGTGCAGAAAACCTATTAAAAACTAATAAATTCAACATATAAGAGAGGTAAATAGAGAGGAATAAGAACCCTACTCCATGAGGGCTGTTTGGGATCCACCCACAAATTTTTAGAAAGCCCATCCTTTTTAACTAGGAGTCTAGGACATAGCTTTCATTCAAATCTTAAATTTGTATTTCAACGAATGGCCCTTTGTATAGATACTAAAAAACCAATTAAAGATAGTAAAAACTTCCTAAAATTTTTCCCATGCAATGTAAAATGGTTGATTTCTAAACAAATGTGGGGCTGGATTGCAACCCAAGACGGTCCTGCTCAATCTAGTCCCTTGTAAACAAACCCATATATGTTAAACCCAAGAGGTTGGCGGCCCGGGACTTGGGAGTTTGCTCCTTCCAAGGTTATAGGTTCGAAACTTCTTAGCTGCTATCAACTTTTGTGGAGCTAGTCCATACGGGGTTTTTCCTTAGCTTTAATTGGGCTCCTCGCCAGTAGATGATGCGATTGGTTCCCAGAGATTAGTCGTGGTGCACGTGAGTTGGTCCAAACGCCCAGAGATATCAAAAAGAAAAAGAAAAAGAAAGAACACATATCTCCCTAAGAACACATACATGCCATCATTTTGCTTATAAGGGTTTGATGGTACTTCTCTAAGTCATTTCTCCCTGAAACTAATATTCTCATAGACTTTTGATAATTTCCAAATAGTTGTTACGTATATTTGAAGATGACTGCTCAAAGAACCAATTGAAGTCCAGTGGGGCTGGATTGGACTGTATGAGCCCAACAATGGAGTTACATTTTCTCAGACCATTGGGCACCTCAATTTGTGTTTCTATTGATAATGGATATAAATTTTCACTTTGGAAGGGAAGAGGTTAAAATTTCGTCTTCTCTCAGCAATCGGAAGCATAGGATTTGAAGGAACCACTTTAGGAAGTAGTAAAAAACTTCGCACTGGTTCAGGATATGCTTGGATCATTGCATGTTGTAATTTGGATATGCTTGAATGATTGCAATGGTAATTTGGATTTTCCCGCTATAGGATATAGAGAGAGAATCTATTCTGTTTTGAGTATGCAATCATTAATTTTGTTTAATTGTCCAGTCAAACTTTTGGTAAGACATATGTCCCCACTGTATACCAATTATTAACTGGTATCTAACGAAATGTTAAGAGGAATGAACATGCTATTCTGTCTGGGTTCCCATCAGTCTATGTTCTTAGTAGAAGTGGACGGGGTATATGCCTATCTCTCAGCTTTCTTTGCATGAAATGACTGCTATCTGACTGAAACCACTTCCATTGTTCACATCTGAACAATTTCTGTTATAGTATGCCCTTGCTTATGTCAAGATCTTCGTACACGGTGCATAGGAAAAGGATTCTGTCTTGGTTCCATTAGTTTGGGTTCTCTGTAGAAGTGATACTGGATATAGACATAACTTTTGGTTTTCTTTGCATGAAATGTCTGCCATATGACTGAAACCAAGTTTTCACTTTTCACGTCCGAACTATATGGAATGTGTTTGTGTTACCAACGGTCCTCGTTTTATCAAGATTGGCATGCATACCTGGATGCATATGAAGTATCGCATTAATTTCTAAAATTGTGTTGTGTGAAGGAGCTTTAATTTTATTAAATTTTCCATATATTCGTTCTATTGTTCAAGCCTATCAATTCATGCAGAATGGTTAACCATGATGAGGGATTGATATATTCAGTTGGGAGATGATTCCTTCTTGTGTTGAATCTGTTACTAGAAAAAAGAGCTTGATCTAATTTTGTGATAATATCAGAAAACCTATGAATCCTTTCTCTGAAAATTGATCATCTGTTGGCATTTGCAATTGTACAGCTTCATCCAAAAGAAATTTCTTAACTCCTAGAGCAATAAATACCGTTTTGCTGACTTATGTTTAGTAAGATGTAGAGAACTATCAAGGTTGAAATCTGCGTGCAGCACAATCATAGCACAGGCATCTAATGTTGGTATCGGATCTGGGGGCTATGAAGCGGGGGAGGAGAATGACAACCAAAAAATATTTGTTAATGATGCACAAAGTGACAACTCACCTCAAATGTGAGTTGTATCATGTTAAATGAACTATTGTGATGCTACTATTGTGGATGTTTGTATGATTTTGTGATGTGTGGAACTCTCAGTCCTGTATTGGTAGTGGCCAGTTAAATGACTTTCTGTGTCATACATACAACGAGTTTTACTATGTACAATTTGCCTGCAAGATGAGGAAGTAGGTTACTGTAATTCACTTGACTTATTCATTTTATTTTCCAATGTACAAATTCTTGCATTTGAAATTGGGAAAGTTAGTAATGCCTTGGTAAATTGTAAGTTGTGAAATTATGAGAAGTATTTCATGTACAAATCATGTGGGACGTTACATGAAATTTGAATGGAGGAAGTTAAATGACATTATCATCTAAGTTAATTCTTAAATTAGAGATTTTGGGGTTTGACGAAAGAAGAAGATGAAGAGAGAGAGAGAGAGAGAGAGCTTAAGGAGACTTAATCAGTCCCTACACTTCACATGTATTGATGTTATTATTATTATTATTATTATTATTATTATTATTATATGAAATACAATTACAAGAATATCCTACTCAACATAAAAATAAATAAAAATAAAATAAAACTTCACCACTCCCCTTTAAGCTAAAACGTAGAGGTCAAACATACCTAGCTTAAAGAACAATACCTAAAACATAAAATTAAGCTAATGCTTTGGCAATAATATCACCTAATTGATTCTTTGAGCAAACATGAAGAGTGACAATTTGCTTCTTTATCAATAAATCCCGAGTGAAGTGACACAGAAACCTCAATATACTTAGCACACTTATGGAAACATGATGATTAACAATAAAGATGGTTGCATGATTATCACAAATCATCTCTTAAGAAATAGAAAGTGTGATGTCAAACTTTTGATGAAGAGAGTGCACCCAAAACATATCGGAGGTGGTATAAGCCATAGCACGATTATCTGATTTTGCACTAGAATGAGCAACAATACTTGTCTCTTACCAAACTAGGTGAGAAGATTAACTCTAACAAAGGTACACTCATTAGAGGTGTCTACTGTAGGCACCTTGACAAACGGGGGTGTCCTGGATGGCATGCGATGGCACATTGCACCTTTGCTAACCCTTGGCGGCATGAGGAGGGCATGCCTTATCAATCGAGGTGGCTATATGGCAACAAGTTTGTCACTCGACCCTTAGACAAGAATGACGCAATACTTGGCACGTGAAGGCGCAATTCTCGATGCATGGATGTGGGTAATTCGTATGCCTTGTGGGTCAAGACGAGCAGTCAACGTGGCGGGTACATGACATACATGAGCTGGCGCTAGGACGAGCTAGGCAACTGAGACTACTTCAGCATAGTCCCAGTGGCATGGCACACATGGGGCATGCCTCGCACATGATAGGGTAGCTATAATTGCTGACCTATGTCTGTGCATGGCCATGCCCGTACGCCAGCACAGAATGGGTAGTTTAACTCCTAAGAGCAAGACTTAGTCAATATGCTATCACAATGTGGCATGTTTTAAGCACATCATGAGTAGTTTGGCGGTTTCAGGAGCCATTTGCTAAAGACTCTCTACACATGACAAGTGTCACATGGCAGTTATCTACTGTAGAGAGTGGGGGATGTAGGTCCCATTATATTTTGTACTTGCCTAGCAGTTGGGGATGTCAACTACAAATAACTACTTATAAAATAGGCATGGCCCGGCTACTCTTTGCCCACAGAAAGTGGCATGAGTAAGCCTAAGACATTCCTCTGTATTTTACTTGGTGTTAAATCAAAGGTTGAGGCTTGTTCTTGTAATTTTGAGTGCTTATAAACAGTTCCTCTGCGTGTCTGCATTTGTCATCAATATTGGCTGAGACTAAGTTTTGCAACTTAGGCTATCACCGGCAAATTCGTGGCTGAAATTTTGAGTGACAATTGGTATCAGACCGCGGTTGATCTAATGGCGGGCGGAAAAGGTGTTGGAAGTAATTTGTGAATGGATCACACATTTGGAAAACTTGGTTGCCCAAGCAGACGAGTCCCTCTCACTTGTCGAGAGGATGGATGATGTTGTCACAGGGGTTGTCTCTTTGAGAGCCGCTGTGGAACAACACACCGCTGCTACGATTGAACGGTTGACGGAGATCATAGGCGATTTCGTTGCCTTGTCCAATATGTGAAAGCCAACGTGGAAGACTTGGAATCAGAATTGTCCCTCATGAAGAAGGCCATCAGTGGCCATTCGGGTGTTGCTCCTGTGCCTATGAATGTGAAGGTCCCTAAACCGAAGGAGTTTAGTGGAACTCGAAGTGCTAAGGTGTTGGAGAACTTCCTGTGCCTTGTCCAATATCTCTCTAGAGACGCAGAATTCTGATGGAGAACACGGGAGGAAGATGACGCTCGTCCAACGATAGATTCGTGGGAAATACTGAAGGAGTTGAAGGATCAGTTCCTTCCTTGCAACATGTCGTGGGTAGTAAGAGATTCATTGAAAAGACTAAAGCACACAGAAACCGTGAGGGAATATGTTAAAGAGTTCAGTTCTTTGATGTTGAACATCAAGAACATGTCGGAGGAAGACAAGCTCTTCAATTTCATGTCGGGATTGCAAAACTGGGCACAGTTGTAACTCCATCGGTTAGGAGTCAAAGACTTACCCTTTGAATAGTTTGGCCGATTAGAAACTAGGGAAAGGAAACATGACAAATGCTGGTACTTCGAAATCAAATGGAAAGTTCAAGAAGAACGATGATAAGAAGACCAGCGACAAGAAATGGAAAAATGGCTAGAAGGCCAAGCCAAAGGTGGATGAGAAGCAAAGTAAGGGGAAACCCAACGTCGGTTGTTTCATATGCGAGCATGCGACGGTCCTCATCGTGCCAAAGATTGTCCAAAGTGGGAGAAGTTAAATGCCTTGGTTGCTGAGGAGGAACAAGGCGATAATTCATACTCGAATGGTCCCACTCGAGTCAATCCTCTATAGTTGCTGAATGCCCTACATGCAGAAAAGAACTTGTCACTAACATGTTTGCTTTACATTGAGTCATTTGTCAAGGATCATATAGTCGCGACTCACAACTTAGTTGTTAAGCACACGGTGCAGTGCCTCAGTTTGAAAGTCGTCAAGAGCCCAAACAAGATCAAGGCATTAAATTCTAGTGCACAACCTATATGTGGCATGGCGTACAGCATGCAACTACGAATGGGAAATAGGACCGCGAAGGTGAATCTGATAGTGGTCCCTTTAGATGACTTCGACATAATCCTCGGTATTGATTTCTTTGTGACTGCAAAAGTGGCGCTGATGTTATATCTCGGTGGGTCGTTGATTGCTGGTGATAAACAACCTTGTTTAGGCTGCAACCGGACAAACAAAATGGAAGAGCACAAAGAGGGAAAACGAACCACTGGCGGCTATTCAAGTGCCCAATGGGCTAAAGAAAGGTGCTGAAACCTATCTTGCTGCATTGGTGGAGATCAAACCTGATCTTACAATCGAAGTGCCTAATGAAGTTGCCAACTTGCTGCAAGACTTTGCAGACGTGATGCCACTGGAGTTGCCTAAGTTTCTCCTTCCTCGATGTGCTACCGATCACAAAAATCGAACTAGTTCCTGGTGCCAAGCCTCCAGCTAAAGCACCATACAAAATGTCCTTGACGGAGTTATTGGATGCAGGTTTGATTCAACCATTAAAACTCCATACAGTGCCCCTGTGCTGTTCCAGAAGAAGCAAGATGGTTCTTTGCGGATGTGCGTCGAATGTACCTTGAACAAAGTCACGATCAAGAACAAATATCATATTCCATTGGTGGCTGTTCTGTTTGACCGTCTGTGTAAAGTCTCTTACTTCACGAAGCTGTATTTGTGCTCGGGTTATTGGCAAGTGCAGATTGCAGAAGTGGATGAGCCAAAGACCACTTGTGTAACTCGATACGGTTCTTTCGAATTTCTTGTTATGCCATTTGGTCTTACAAATGCTCTTGCCACATTTTGTAATTTAATGAGTGATGTTTTTTTATGACTACATCCATCGATTTGTTGTTTATCTCAATGACATTATCATCTATAGTGAATCCTTGAAGGATCACTTAACCCATTTGGAACTTGTAATGTCCCGACTGAGGGAACATAGGCTTTTTGTCAAAAAAGAAAAATGTGAATTTGCCTAACAAGAGATCAAATTCCTAGGGCACGTAGTTAGCATGGGCATGGTAAAAATGGATAAATGGAAAGTGTAGACAAATCTGGATTGGCCTCCACCCACCAAGGTCCCTGAACCTTGATCTTTTCTTAGTTTGGCTAACTACTATCAGAAGTTCATACAAGGCTACTCGAAGAAGGTTTTAGCCCTTATAGATCTATTGAAGATAGATCACCAGCGGCAGTGGGGTGCAAACTGCTAAGATGCTTTTGAGAAGCTAAAAGATGCTATCGCAAGTGAGCCTGTGCTGCAGTTGCTGGATTTCGTGTTGCCCTTTGAAGTGCACACAGATGCCTCAGACAAAACCATTAGAGAGGTGCTAGTGCAAGAGGGATATTCTGTTGCTTTTGAAAGCAGGAAACTAAATGATGCCAAGAAGAAGTATTTTGTCCTGAGAAGGAGATGACGGTGGTTGTACATTGCCTTCAAATTGTGTCTATTTGCTGGGAACAAAGTTCACAGTCATGGCATTGTTGTCATCTATAGTGAATCCTTGAAGGATCACTTGACCCATTTGGAACTTGTAATGTCCCGACTGAGAGAACATAGGTTTTTTGTCAAAAGAAAAAAATGTGAATTTGCTCAACAGGAAATCAAATTCCTATGGCACGTAGTTAGCAAGGGCATGGTAAAAATGGATAAATGGAAAGTGCAGGCAATTCTGGATTGGTCTCCACCCACAAAGATCCCTGAACTTAGATCTTTTCTTGGATTGGCTAACTACTATCAGAGGTTCATACAAGGCTATTTGAATAAGGCTTCAGCCCTTACAGATCTATTGAAGAAAGATCACTAGTGGTAGTGAGGTGCAAACTGCCAAGAAGCTTTTGAGAAACTAAAAACAGCTATTGCAAGTGAGCCTCTGCTACGGTTGCCAGATTTCGAGTTGCCCTTTGAAGTGCACACAAATGCCTCGAAGTTCACAGTCATGACCGATAATGTGGCAAATATGTTCTTCATAGTGCAATAGAAGTTGTCCCCAAGGCAAGCTCGTTCGCAAGAATTCTTAGAGGAATACGATTTTGTGTGGGTACACAAGCCTGATCAGTACAACCAGGTTGCTGATGCCTTATTTTGGAAAGGGGTCAATGAATATGTTGCTGCGATTTCCCAAATTGAGATAGACTTCATGGCAAGAGTTGTCGAATATGCTGCTAGGGATACTGAATATCAAAGGCTTGTGGAGTAAGTCAAGGAGGAAATAGTTTGACGGTATTAGCTCGAAAACGATCTACTCCATGTTGAAGGAGATCGACTGTATGTTCTTAGTAGCAGGGGACTGAGATTGGAGCTGTGTAGAGAAACACATGACCTTTAGTTGGCCGGTCACTTGGGTAGGCAGCACATGCTTGCTCTATTGTCCAGAACATTTTATTGGCCAAAGATGGAGGATGATGCGGAAGCCTTTGTCAAAACCTGCTTGGTGTACCAACAAGGCAAGATAGAACGAAGGAGTGAAGTGGGTTTGCTGCAATCTCTACCGATTGCAGAGAAGCCTTGGATCTAAGTGTCCATGGACTTTATTCCGGGTATGCCTAAGGTCAACGGTATGCGTTCTGTCATGGTTGTCGTTGATTGTTTTTCTAAGTATGTTGTGTTTATCCCAGCACCACATGCATGTGCCGCTGATGTTGCTACTGAATTATTTTATAAGCATGCGGTGAAGTATATCGGATTGCCCGAAGATATTGTGAGTGATAGGGACATTCGATTTACTGGTCGGTTTTGGACTGTGCTATCCAACTTGATGGTTCTGAGTTGAAATTCTCCACTGCCAATCATCTGCAGACAAATGGTCAAACGGGAAGGATGAATGCGCTGTTGGAAGAGTACTTGCAGCATTACCAAGGTTGTCAAGATCGAGATCCTACATAGGATCGTTTTGGGTTTTATCAGATCGGATCGTAAAATCGTAAGATCCTACTCAAAACATTAAGAAGTCTATTAATTTTAGAAAATTCATAGAGAATAAGATTTAATAATACAAAAGTAAATTAAAATTATCATGAAAAACAAGATGCGTCCTATAAACATTCACAGATTGATCCATATTGAAGTAACATACAAGAAAATAGAATTGAAGTGTTGAACAAAACATTTACGATCATACTCCCGATCCTACTCTTGATCCTATGATCCCGAACGATCTTTCTACGATCCTGCTCAGAATGTGATTCATTATACTATCTGGATCGAATTCGCAAAATTGAGTCTTAGGATCGTACGATTCTACGATTCGGATCGTGATTTTGACAACCATGGGCATTACGTGACAGCTAGTCAGAAGAACTGGTTGGAATTGCTGGACAGTGCTCAGTTTTGCTACAGTTTACACTGATCCTCAACTATGGGCATGAGCCCTTTCGAGTTGGCTATAGGTCATCAACCCCTCACTCCCCATGAGGTGGCAAGGACGACGACAGGAGGGCGTTGTCCTATAGCATACCGATTCACTCGAGCCAAGCAAGATTTATTGGATGAAGCACGTGATAGCTTAGCAAAGGTAAGCAGGAGAATGAAGAAGTATGCCAACAAAGGAAGAAGGTCGCTAAAATTCCAGATTGGGGATAAGTAATACTGAAATTTACTTCCCAGATTTGGAAGAAGATTAGCAGCAAAACTGCGCATCATGGCTTAATTATGAGATTTGATGGTCCATTTGAAATCGTGAAGGTGGGGGAATGTTGCCTATAGATTGAAGTTGCTAGAACGGTTGAAAGTCTATCTAACCTTTCATGTCAGTTTTTTGAAACCGTTTCAAGAAGACTTGGTGAACATGGCAAAGAAGCAAGTTTAGAGGGCACGTCCTGTGGTTAGAAAATAGTTTTAGCGGGATGCTGAGAAGATTTTAGATCACCGAATGAAGGGCCGAAAGTAAGAAGAACACGCGGACTTATTATCTGGTCAAGTGGAAGGGCTTATTAGAGTCCGAGGCAAATTGGGAAAAAGATGTGACATTCTGGTAGTTTGAGAATTAAGTAGAGTAATACCTACAAACCCTACTAATGACGACGTTGGCTTCTTCTTGTGGGGGTGATTTGTTAACACCCTGACAAACGGGGGTGCCCCGGGAGGTATCAGGTGGCACCTTGCACCCATGCCAACCATTGGCGATATGAGGAGGGCATGCCTTATCAATTGAGGTGGCTATGTGGCAACGGGTTTGTCACCGACCCTTAGACAAGAATGACGCAATACTTGACACATGAAGGCGCAATTCTCGATGAATGGATGCGGGTAATTTGTATAGCTTGTGGGTCAAGGCAAGTAGTCAACACGGCGGGCACATGGTAGACATGAGCTGGCACTAGCACAAGCTGAGCAACTGAGACTACTTCAGCATAGTCCTAGTGGCGTGGCACACATGGGGCATGCCTTGCACATAACAAGACAGTTATAACTACTGATCCATGTCTGTGCATGGCCGGTCCCATGTGCTAGCTTAGCATAGGCAGTTAACTCCTGAGAGTAAGACGCAGTCAACATGCCAGCACAATATAACGTGTTTTAGGCACATCTTGAGCGGTTATTGGCGGTTCCAGGAGATTTGCTGAAGGCTCTCTGTGCACAACAAGTGTCAGATGGATGGCAGCTATCTACTGCATGAAGTGAGGGATGTGGGTTTCATTATATTCTGCACATGCCTAGCAGTTGGGGATGCCAATTGCAAATAACTGCTTGTAATTGCTCTTTGCCTATAAATAAGCATGCATGGCTACTTTTTGCACACAGAAAGTGGCATGAGTAAGCCTAAGGCATTCCTTTGTATTTTACTTGGTGTTTAATCAAAGGTTGAGACTTGTTCTTGTAATAGTGCCTATATACAATTTCTGTGTGTGTGCGCGTTTGTCATCAATATTTGGTTGAGACTAAGTTTTGCAACTTACTACCATCTCAAGCAAATTCGTGGATTAAATTTGACCATGTGACAACTACCATCAAAGCGGTCAGCAGCCTAATCAACATCACTAAAGCCAATCAAACAAAAAAATTAGAAGGGCAATATAGCAATCTGCAACCTGCAACCTGGTGCACGTTTTAAATAGCATAGTATATGACAAACAGTAACAAAATGTTATTGACAAAGAGCATATATAAACTAAGTAGTCACTAATATAATTTGTATTAGGGCAGTAATAGTAAAAAAATTAATTTTTTTCTAACAAATTGCCGGTTAACGACTAATATCAAGAAAGGGTTCTTCATCTTCAATATCAAGCTTAATAGTAGAAGGCATTGGAGTGTTAACAGGTTTAGCCCCCAGAAGGTTAGTGTCATAAGAAGGTTGAGATACCCTAAGGGGTGAGCAACTTTGTTAGCAAGAAAGTAACAAAAAACAGAGTTGACTCAAAGGCAGCATTTACATTAACGTAGTATCAAATAACAAAGAATGGAGTTGACTCGAAGGTGACATTAATATTAACAAAGTATCATTGATATTCTGGATGATAACAATGATATTCTTTCTAGGTATGAGAGTACTTAAGAAAAATACACTTATGAGTTCGAGGGGATAACTTATCACAACCTGGATTGATAACATTTACGAAGGTAGTCCAACCATAAACTTGAGTGAGTGAAAAAAGTGAAAAATTAGGATATAGCAAAGAAAATGAGGACTAACCATTGAGAACATCAAAATGTATATGATTAATGAGATGCAAGCCATAAGCATGGTATCACTTCAAAATTGTTTTGGTAATTGCACATGGAGTATTAAGATACGAACAACATTTAACAAGTAACAATACATGCGTTTTGCCACATTATTTTATTGAGACGTGTTGAACACAATTAGTTTGATGAATAATATCACAAGAAATTGACAACAAACTATATATTTTGATGCATTATTCAACTAAACAACCTTAATATGCTTGCCAATCTCAGTAAAAATTCCATTAGAAAGAATATAACGTAACTCAGATATATATTTTAACAAAAATAACCAAGTGATAGTACTCATCAATAAAGATAGAAAAATAATATAATCATTAATACTTGGAGTTTGAGACGCACCCAGATGTTTGAATAAACTACATCAAAAGACACTTCTTGATGACTATAGCTACTACTTGGGGAAGAACTACATTGATGTTTTCCTAACTGACAAGCATTACACTCAAAACTAGATAGAAAATTCAAACTCAAAATGGCCAACTCAAGCCTAGCCATAGAGAGAGGCTCAATTGAAAATGTAACTGAAGAGGAGAATTTGTAACAGTCAAAGTAGAGAAAAATACGAAAGAAGAAGAAGAAGTAGTAGATAATAAAGATGGTACTTCTCATGCCTGGACTAATCGTCTTCTAGGTCTTGAGGTCTTGAAAGATAAGAAATTGGTGAAAAGGCTATAATGTAATGTTTATAGAATAATAGAGAGTAAATCATAGGAAAGATTAATAGTATAAAGATTAGAATATAAGAATAAGTATGAATATGGATGAAAACACCGTTTCCAGGTACTGGTCAACATGAACAACTAGTTAAGTTTATATGATGCTTAATATTAGTCACATAAAGAAAAGATAAATGAGACAAAATACCATACATGTGAGAGTTAGCTCCAAAATGTATGGCCATACTTTGCCAGACAATAAGGTTCAATATGATTAGTAACACCATACTTTGTCCAATAATAAGGTTTAGTATGATTAGTTACACCATAATAATCACAGTTCCAATCACAACTTCCACTAGTATGACCACCACCTCAAGAACCACGATCACAACATCCAGTATCATGATCACCACTGCTAGAAATTACAGGAGAAGATTAAAAAGCAGGATAAGAAGGGCTAGGCTTACCATACAGCTGCCCCAAAATGAATACAGCAATCAACAATATGCATTAACTACAGTAAGTAGGGTCTCGCTAATAAGAATCTGATTCTTGAACCCACGAAATTGTGAATCCAAACCAGAGAGTAATGACTTAATCATGATATCCTCCCAATAGGCTTAATCTCGTATTGCAAAGTATTGGTATCAATTATTACAACATCATCCATTCACTATCGATTTACAAAAACAAAAAAGAAAATGGCAGATAATTTTCTTTTTTGATACCAATACCCCCCCCCCCCTCCCAAGACAAAAAAGAATGAAGAGAAGCAGTGGTGGAGCGAGGGTCCAAAGGAGATAACGAAGTCTTGGAAAAGGATTTTCATACAGAAAAGAGGGATTTCCGGAAGGGACTTGACTTATTCGAACCGAATGATAGCGGCTTAAATCTAAGCCTATCGCGAGTAGTGTCTCTGCTTGATCGGCGAGGAGGAGCATCTCAAAGTAAATGGCAAAAGTTCAAGCGCTTTTACTTTGTCTCTCGGGATCTTAAGTTTATTATGATACTCAAATAAGGGCCTTCCAGTCAATTTAGTTGTGAAAATCTGCTCATATAACAATTGAAACTACAGTTGTGAAACATGGTTGTGATTTGATAAATAATCTACAAGAGATTTTAAATCTGCTTGAAAATATCACAAAACTCTACAATGGTAGCAATATGGGACTCCAAACTAAACGGTTATGCCGCACCCATTCAAGAACAATTGAATCTATTGTCTTCCAATTAGACTGAGGGATCCCTTTTGGATGGAAGAGAATCTGTTATTTATTTCAATCATTGTTTACTCTTGAGAAAAAACACTAAAGGCATATGTTCAGGCTAGATAATTGAATCAATTCAGCCGCTTATAGGTAACACATTTGGACAAGTCATTATCCTTGATATTTAAACTGTTTACTTCAGTCATATCAGATTAGTCCAACAAGAATTACAGTGGAGATGGATAACAGAAACTAAGAATCAAACTAAGTTTGATTAAGAATCAAACTAAATCCAAAAAGTACCTGTCACAATTCAAAATCTACTAAAAAACTTGCCAAACCTGTACCAAATCAATGCAAAACTAAGCTAATTACAAGCCCTAAAAAAGTCGTGTTACGTAAAATACGAGTCATTTTGGTACGAAGAATGGGAAGGAGAATGTTGTACATTACTTGCCCTAAATTATGATACGATAAAGGGTAGGTTTCTATAGATTACAATATTATAATATACTTATTTCAAGCAATAAATGTTTCATAAAAATTGTAGTAATATTTTTCAAATTATTCATGTAACACATATCTAATAACCATTACAAGAAGTTTCTTTAACATCGTGTCTTCCCCAAACTCCTCCCTTTTTAGATTTTAGATAATTATTTTGTTTTTTTTAATATAGAAGATGTTAAGAAAATAAATAGAAGATACTTGGGGGATCACTTTATATTACTAAATTCATTATTTTGGAACAAAAGGTGTATCATGTTTTGAAAAATGCATTCCAAAACATAAATCGTGAAGTGGTGAGCATTTTCTAGGTACACAAAGGCATACTTCGAGTGCTGCAAAAAATATATTGTTGAACCCTATTTTTGAGGGAAAATGACTTCAAACTGAGTAAAGCACAAAATCAACACAAACGTGATCTGCACTAGACATTTTGGCACCCGTTGTATGCATTGCAATAACAAAAAGCAGTGGGTCATGATTTGAATTTCCTATAACAAACCAGGGGGTTCCAAACCTTAAAAAAGATCGAAAATTGGGAAGAGGCATCAAATGATTATGCAAAAATCACCATAATTATAAGAGGCCAAGACATGCTAAACCATGCAGTCGATGACGATCGCCATCCGTATGAATGCTGATGTCATTTTATGGATGATGACTTCAGCACGTTGCAATCACCTCGCAATGATTTTCAGAATTTTTCGGCATGTTCTTTGGTTGGATTGGAGTGCTTTGATTCCAAGTTGAATCATAAAATAGGGATTTAGAGTTTGAGAGAGAGAGAGAGAGAGAGAGAGAGAGAGAGATCAATGAAGTTTACTTAGCCCCTTCACCTCACGTGTATTTACATAATTAGCATATCAAAAACAATTATAAGAATAACCTGGTCAACATGAGGGAAAAAATAAAGCACACTAACGACACATATTATGAGAATTTACAATGTACCATCTGTCTGCGTGATGAGGAAGTACGGTATTGTAATTCTCTTGATTTGATCATTTTAGTTTCCAATGTACAAAATCTTGCCTTTTAAGGGTGGATGTTAATAATGCCTTAGTAAATTGCCAAGTTAAATAGATCCTGCTCAAACTGCTGAAGTGCTTGATTATATATATAATTAAAAGGAACTCTCCCAGCATGTAGTTACTCTCCTCAAATAAGAATTAAGAAACAGAAACATGGTAATGCTAAATGCATAAACAAAGTATCCTTCAGCCCTTTTATGTTTGTAAATACATAAACAAAGCATCCACTAGAGCCACAGATAATAATTGCTCCCCAAGAATAACAATTTGTTCAGTTGGAATTTTTGTTTTTTCTTTCTTTGGTTTAGGTTAAAGTCTTAGTTGAATCCAGAGAACGGAACTTTGTTTTCCAATTTTGATAGATCCTTCAAGTTTTTGAATACTTGAATTTTTCTTGTTGAAAAACTATTTATCATTTAAATGTCGCAACAGAAGTAGCCAATAGACCAAGTGAGCCTCCTTGATTGCGTCCAAACTGATGTATACATCTTTTATGATTTGGCAGTGGAAAGCCTCCTAATCAAATTCCTTACCTTCTCTCTCTAGCCTCTGTGCTATTTGGATGTGCTTTTGTATATTCACTGATTGCCTTTGTGAAAGGAGGACCTTCATCAATTTTAGCAGCAATTGCAAAGTCAGGCTTCACTGCTGCATTCTCATTGATATTTGTATCCGAAATTGGTGACAAGGTAACTATAACAGAAAGGAGAGTTAATGTTTGTTTTTTGAGCTTTTATAAATATAATTATTTTGTGGAAGCTATATTCCAGTTAGTGTTGGTCAATCTCTTTTTACATGTCTTCCTCTGTTTTGGTGGGTGCATTTTTACTGAAGTAGTGTATTTCTTCTGGATTTTATACCTGTTGTTTGTACATGTCTCTGTGTGAAGGCTTCTTGAAATTTTCTGCAGTGAATTTTCTGTTTGGCATATTCAAATACTTCAGATTGCCACCTTTTCCGGCTGCTTGAGTTTTGTTGTATAATTGACAAGGTTTTTCTACCCTTTTTCATTTTTTTTAAAAATTATCCTATATTTTCTCCATTATTAGAAAGTTGGAGAATTTGTTGTTGCCAATCAAAAAAATGAGTTACTCAAAATATATCAATTATATCAAAGATTGAAGTTGAATGTTTTTGTGCTAATATGATGAAGTATATGTACTCTTCCTATACTTAACATTTTTACATATGTATATATGCTGTGTAAATGCACATCACCATTTAATGTATTTATGTCAGAAGAGGAAAAAACCTGTTGCCAAGTTGGCGCTTTGTTGAAGCTTTCCTAAAGTTGCTATATACATGGACATCACTCTTTAATGTATTTATGTGAGAAGAGGAAAAAGCACATTTTTCTAAGTTGGCGCTTTAGTGAAGCTTTCCTAATGTTGGGAAATTGGGTCGGCTTTTTGTATTTCATTTTTTTTTTCTATATTTTCTTTTTAACTGGTTGTATTTGGGTTCCTTGGCACGGTTTCTTTTTTTCTTTCTTTGGTGCTGATTAGAGAAAAAAACTACATGAAATTCCATTCTAAGCATAGGCCATACAGAGAGTAGTGCTAATGCAATAGTATGTTTTCCTAACCATGTCAGTTGTCGAAAACCCTGCCAACTTCTATGTACTTTCTAGTTCTCGAATGCAGTTTTTCTGAAATCGATATCACCAAGCATATTTGACAAATTTAAAATTTGGACTATCTTATTGGTTGACACATGGAGAATAGAGCGATCATGGTTGTTCATTGATTTTATCCATAAAATCAACCCTCCTGTCTTTTGAATTTGAGTTTAGTGACTTTAAGACTGATGGACAGATAATTCGCATTTGCCTGTAATGCATGACACCAAGATATCCTTAATTTTTCTGAAAGCTATGTAGTAATTTTGCAATCATATTCTTTAGAAGTCTTGCATATCCAGGGTATTTTGTAATGTACAATGAGTTATGGGTTGGAGTCTTGGTACAGGCCTCTTATTTGTGGCCAGCCCACTTTTACTTCATTTGTTTTTTTGCTGCACCAGGTTATAGTGTTGATAAGGATTGAAATTGGTTGATGTCATACGTGGGTTGGGTCGATGTAGTTCAGATAAACAGCCGCAACCTTAGCACCTTTTCCAATAATAAACAGAGGAATCGCTCACAGTACACAAAAGGATTTACCTGGTTTGGCTTGACAAACTAAGTACACGGGCAAAAATCTACAGAGAATAACTATGAACAAGGAGACAGGCAGTCGGCAATATTCGTAACCCTTACACCACAAACTCTAGAGGCCGCAAATGCCCCTTTATATAGGAAAATCCTAAAATAAAATTGGAATGAAAAATACCCAATATAATAAAACATGTCAGAACCGTAGACTGCCTACACTCACACGTCGTGGTCAATCGGGTCGAGTAGGTTCTTAATTGGTTATAGGAGTCATCCGAATTAGATTCAATGCATCACTCACAGCAAATAATCACATGAGATTGAGTTTCAGCAACTTGGGTGTATGAAAAAGACTTAAAATAAAATCAAAACGTAAGAACAAAATATTTCATATGAGTTATTCTTGCAAATATAATTGTGGCCAAAAGAGAGATTATAGTACACCCCCTGAAAAACGTGCATACTATGTGCACCTTTATAACTAAACCATAATAGTACGTAACTAACACTAAATGGCCATAATAAAAATGAAAAATTGGTGAACAGTCCAATTTATAGGCCGTTTACTGCTTTTCATCAAGTATAAGATTTTTTAACGAGTAAGGTTCATCCTCATAAAAGTTTTAGCGCACAAAGTTCTTTTGGAACAAAAATACCCTAGAACAGATAAATTTATCCGTGCTTTTTCAAAACATGTATAAAGAACACAAATAAATTTATCTATTTTTTATTGAAAGCACGTGTAAAGAACACAGATTAATTGATCTGTCTTATTGAAAGCACGTATAAAGAATGCAAATAAATTTATATGTGCTTTTTCAAAATATGTATAAAGAATACAGATAAATTTATCTGTTTGCATTATCTGTGTTGATATACAAATAGATAAATTTATCTATTAGGCATAAATATGCAAATATATAAATTTATCTGTTTGCATATTAAACAGATAAATTTACCTGTTTTTTATGCAAAACATATAAATTTATCTGTTTGCAGGGTATTTTCGGAAGAAATCACGCAATTGAACTTTGTGCGTTAAATTTTTTGTTAATGGATTTTGCGCATTAAAACTTAATTTTTTGAACTTTTGGCTAAAATTCCCTAATAAAAACACCATAATAGTCCCTAACCGAAACAACTATAAAAGCACATAATCAAGGCCAAAATAGTTCATTTACCAAACACCAAATGATTCATAACAAAGCACCAAATCTTCATACCCAGATTTGATCACATTTGGCACATTATCTTTTTGATACCATAATGGTTCATGACTAAAGACCACAAAAATCATAACTAAGGCCAGAAAAATGTACAAGAGGGCAAATGGTACACAATTTTTGGGAGTTGTACCGTAGGCTTTTCCAACAAAATATCTGCATAGTAAAATAAAGAAGAAAAAGCCATCACTCATTTTCATAATCATAGTGTATGATGAAGTTCATCACCATTTTTTCCTTACATTTTTCTTTCTAAACATAAAATGTAACCTGCCTCTTTTTTTTTTTTTTTTACTTTTACTTACATTTTTGCTCTTTTTTTTAAGAATTTAAACGATTGCAAGGTGAATGCTAAGGCACTTTGTTCTGATGTCTACGCCACGTAGTATGCCACAACTGATGGTAAAAAAGGACTTGTATAATTTCTGAATCAATGCTATTGTTAAAACAATAATAAAGGAATGTGTTACTGGAAATCCTTCTAGAAGTATTAAACTTTAAATAGTATATTTCTTAGGTGCAGCAGTGTAGGCCAATATATAGAACCTATGTCAGCCTATGTGTTCAGATGGATGAAATTGTTATTCTTGTTGAGCTACTAAGAAAGATCACATAAAGAAGATGAATGTTGCGAAAATGAGAATGTTAAGGTGGATGTGTGGTAAGACAAGAAAAAATAAAATTAGGAATAAAAAAATTTGTGGAATGGTAGGAGTTGCACCAATTGAGAACAAATTGAGATAAAATAAATTAACGTGGTTTAAACACATACAATGTATACCAGTAGATGCAGTAGTAAGAAAAAGCGATAAGATCATAAGTAATGAAAATACTAGGGGGAGGAGTAGATGAAATAGGATGCGGTATTAAGAAAATATATGAACTTATTAAAACTAACTGAAGATATGGCTCTTAACAGAGTAGAATGGCGTAAAATGAGTCATGAGCCGATCTCAATTAATTGGGACAAAGGCTTAATTTGATTTGGTTTGGTGTTTGTTTGGCATGCCTTAGCCTAGGGTCCTTTCCTCCAAGCATGTGGGTATATAGAAGATCATTTCCACATGGCACTTCAGATAATGTCTTCGATGAGCAAGCCGATTAGCTCAACGTGTAAGGAGCAAGCCAACTAGCTCAGCGTGTAAGGAGCAAGCCGACTAGCTTGACTCGAACCAAATGAGCCAGTTTCACCTTGCCTCATAAGTAGAAAGCCAACTAGATCGCCTTAGAGCAAGCAAGCTAGCCGACTCACCTCAACACTCGCGAATCAGTTCCTTGGCTCCTCAAGATCTCACGAACAAGTTTTGGGATCACGAGCCTAGCTTTATTTGAATCTTCTATGCCCTTTACCTAAACTTGGCCACTCATGTTCCCAGCGCATTGGTATCCGTTAAAGTATGGGATGGCTGCACAGTTTAGTACAACTTGACTCAGTCAGCTCCGCTAAGTTGTATCTCCCACTCCTCATCTATAACCAAGAGAATTATTGCATCTCAGCGTTCTGAGTTGCTCGGCTACGCTCTAACTGAATGCGTATTTTCACTCAGTAAACCCTCCTAAAGAACCATTCAAAGTACCCTAGACTGGGAGAATGGTCTAAGTACCTCTGCTCGGGATCGACGTATGCATGTGATTTGAAGGCCCACTCAGCTTGAAGGCTCACTCAGCAAGAAGGGGTATGTCAATGGAGTTCGACTCACCCTCTATGATGACGGTCTCACCTTGAGCACTCATAGATGGAGAGGGACGTTAACCAAGACACTTGACACCTGAGAGCACATATCGTACCTACCAATTGGTGGTCCCCACTTATCATACTAACCTCTGTTGCTCCAATGATACAAACTACGAAGTCTTAACCTGGGACTTATAGAGGGGTTTATCGCCTCCAATTTGTCAAGCAAATGAGGAGGGGTCACCTGTGCTCAAGTGAGTTGGACCCTTGGCTCCCACCTACAAGGAGTTTACCCTTAGCTCTTGAAAAACACACGTTTCTCAAGCCATCTACCTACACTCTGCTACTCGGATCTATGTGCCACCCTCTCCCTCTCTCTCTCTAAAGTTATCTTGAGCTCTCACCTTCACTTTCGGCGGTCTTTGGCCATTAGAGTGCATGCCATCTACCTAAACTCCACTACTTGGCACCTACAAGGCATAATCTTGGCCCAACCCATAGGCAGGACTGCATGCATAGACTGAAGTTTTTTATCCTGCATTCTCCCCTTCACATTTGGATACACTGACACTAGACTACAAGAAGTTGCATCTATGGGGCTAGATTTTCCCTTGTTCAATTTATTCTTTATTTTGTTGAAGTGTAGGGTCTAATATGTCCATATAACTAGTCCGTAGGCCTGAGGACAACTATTATGATTATTTTTGTTGTATCTAGTTTACCATAATGCCCTTGTTCTCTACACTTCCAAACTAAGAGTACCATCTACTCCTTTTTCATTTGTGGAAGAGGATATTAATATGGCTAAGCCAAGCCGAGAGAAGGCACAACACACACACACACACACATCCAGAAAAAGAATGTCACGGTTCTGGTCATAACACCTAGTCTAATGCTAAAGTTACATGATCATATGTATTCTTGCCCACTTTGATATTTAGAAAACATCTTTTAATGTATTCTATTGCTATGGTTGTTTAACATTGCTTCCTCTTTATCAACAGACATTCTTCATAGCTGCACTCTTGGCCATGCAGTATGACAAAGCACTGGTATGTATCCTCTCCTGGCAATTTTCTTAAAGTGCACCTCTCTCTCTCTCTCTCTCTCTCTCTCTCTCTCTCCGGGTTTCTGCATGTTTTTCTTTGTGTTCCATGCAAGTTGAACCCTTATTGTTCAATGTGATATTAGCTTGTGAACTCTCTCTCTCTCTGAATTGAGGAGTTTCTTTTGTTTGCTGTGTCTGTGTCGCGCACGCACATGCATGCATGTGAAAGTGAGGTGAGATTCTTCCCTATTTTGGATAATCAAACGACAAAAGATGAAATCTGCTTCTCTGCACTATCACAGAGGTTTATCAGATAAAATAGTTTCCTACTGGAGGTCATATTCAGAGCTGACTCTTGAGAACTTGGGCCTCCAAAAAACAACTAGTTCAGTGTGATAAAACCACAAGACATCAAAGCTACATAGGATATTGCAGAAAGTCATGGTAATAGAAAATAATGTTTAAAAAAAGGTGACAATCTCTTCATCTGACAGCTGCTGTAATTCATTGATGAGGAGGATGAGTGGGCTTCTTTTCTATTGAGAGAATGAAGAGTGTAATGTATACCAATTGTAAGATTGTTGTTACCAAGGGACATGGCACGCAACATAGGTCGATGTATGTATCTGTTGGTTGAAGAGATAGAGAATCTAACCACAAGGGAATGGGTTGCTATTAAAGCTGTGTTTATCTTGCCTCTATGGACTTGAGCATCTAGGGTTTGGTAAACCTACTGGGTTGTATTTTATGTAGGAAATCATTAGTTTATAGTCAAACTGATTTGAACAAGAATTTCCATATTAAGCCGTAATCAAAATGAGATGGTTGGAATCATAGAAGTAAATTTCTAGTTACATTAGAATCACACCAATCTTCATGATTGAATGCTTAATTATTTTCGCCTATGTTGTATGTCATTAAACTAGTTAACAAGCCCAAAGCAATGTGAAATGCAAAGTTAAACTATCATGGTATTCTTAGAAATATGAGGACACAATAAAAGGAAATGGATTTAGTTTTTATAGAAATAACATGGGTGAAGAATTGTCTAATTCGGAGGATATGGTAGATTGTAAGATTGATTATAAAGAGATATCCATCGTAAGAATTTTACATCATGGATCAATCATCAATGTGTTGAGGTGTCAAACATGATAACTACCTTGATGTTGACATTATGTTGTTGGTTTGCGCTTGTAGCTTGTGCGGCGACGGAAATTTCCCCTTTCTTGCCCCGCATGTTCCCGTCTTATTATGTATAGATTTTTTCTACTCCTGATAACAAGTAAGACGGAAATCCCCCCTGCACCACCCCGCATGTTCCCATCCCCTTACGTACAGATTTTTTTCGCTCCTAATAACAAATTAGATGGAAACGGTATTTGTTTCCTCAATCCCATTTTATTTCACCTTGCCCTCAGTTACGTAAAATTAATATTTCTATATTTATAAATTTATATAACGCATATTTCTAAAAGATATCATGGATAAAAGATAAAACTATTTTCTTTCTCATTTTTTAACTCTATTTTTTATATTTTTAGCTTTAATGATTCATCAACTATTATTTTTTATTTCTCATAATATTATTTATAACTCTTATTAGTAATATCTCTTTAAAGTTTGTGAACTACCCCTTGTATATTCCCGCACCCACTACTTTCCCATTCTTTTCCTCCCCGACCTTGCCCTGATCAAATAGGTATAGGGATTGGACACCACATTCCTATCCCTGCCCTGCTTCATTTCAATTCGTAAGCTTGTTTATGTGGAACAGTTTTAGTTAACAATATGCAGAGGAAATAATAATCTTAAATTACCTTGAAAAAATGGTAATGATTTACTTTATTTTTCTT
>JAOTRH010000023.1:9509228-9528572 GCA_034768845.1 Heliamphora exappendiculata
AAGCTCCATGCCCTGAAGAGACTTAAGGACGCTCTTCTTCCATAGAGCATACCCATTGGCGCCATCGAGTCGCCGATCAACTAACCATGTGGATGATGAGACAACCTCTGTGGTACGCTGCCATCCAGTTTCAATCTGGGATTCGCGGGTCACCAAATCCTCTGTCATCCCTATTTACCAACAAGGAGACCAAAAAATACCACGAAGCACTAGTTACATCCACACGGAAGAATGACAGAACTGTGCGGAACCCTTACTGCATCATCAAACTAGCAGACCACAGCCCATTGCACAGACTGGACAGATGCAGTGAGGGAAAGAGAGAGAGAGAGAGAAAACCTGCTAGAAGGGACTGTCGAAGGTCCGATGAGGGTCGGCAAGGCTCGCCGGTGGTCGGCGGAGGTCCGACGGGGGTTGACGAGGGACTTGGAAGGGTCGGCGGTGGCTGGTGGCTAGGGTTTGTGGCAGGCGGTGGTCGCAAAGGCTAGGGTTTGTGGTTAGTGGCAGTTATAGTGTTGGCGGCCAGAGGTTGTGGGTTGGTGGTTGACGGCTAGGGTTACGGTTTGGTACTGGCGGTTAGGGTTCCATGACTCTGATACCATGTTATAATATAAAAGAACAAATATTGGAAGTGTATACACACATATTTATTAAGTTGGGAAGAACTACAATAACTACTATGGGCATACCCATAGGATAACATAATATATATATATAATATATTAATATATAGATTAACACGGAGGACCCAGCGACTCCGAAGTAGAGGTTTCGAGGTGCTGCGAACTAGGGTTTTCGAGGTGGACGATGACGACGGCACAGGAGGGAAGGGAGGCTGACGGATTAAGATTTGGAACCCTACTCTGTTACCATGTAAGTAAATAAAGACAATATTATTGCATATTGAATCAAAAGGCTTAAATAATAGTGAAAGAATACAACAAGTATATAGACTATAGAAATCCTAAATATGGTAAGAAGACCAACTAGGAAACAAGATCTTCTAATAATAAAAATAATATTCTAACAATCCGAATAACGAAAAATATCTCAATCATATATTCTCACAGTTCAGGGACTCCTACTGATAGTATATCTCTTCAGATGAGTCCTGTCAAGTTAGATAGTAGTAACTATTTGATCTGATCTCGTGCCTACAGTTTAGCCATCGTTGCTCGCGGTACATCTGGGTATATTACTAGTGAAACCAAACAGCCAACCGTTGTGGGACCTTCTCGTGCCCGATGGATAGAGAAAAATACCCTTGTTATGTCCTGGTTATTACATTCTATGTTGCCCTTCATTAGTCGCATTTTTTTACTTCTAGATACTGTATATAAAATTTGGTTTGTTGCTGCCCAGGCTTATTCTCAGACTGGTAATGATGCCCAGTTATAGGAGTGAAGAAAGAAACTCTATAGGTTAGACTAGAAAGACCCGTCTTTTCCTTAGTATTACGCTGAGTTGACTAGCTTGGGAGTGAAATTGATTATTATCAGGACTTCCAGGCTGTTTGTACTATTGATGCTCTTGCTTTCAGAAGATGGTAGAAAAGGAGCAAGTGTATGACTTTCTTGCCGGCCTCCATGTTGACTATGATCTGATCCGTGTCCAGGTTTTGGGTCGTGATTCGTTTCCCACCTTTCGACAAGCATACGCTTATGTTCAGCAGGAAGAGAGTCGCCATCATGCTATGGTTCCGTTTTCCAATCAGGAGCATTCTGTGCTAACAGTTACGTCTAATCCTCGCACAAACCAGCCTAGTCATATCAAATCTAGGGAGAAGCCTGGCTCAGTAGCTCGAGATTAGCTGCATTGTGAGCATTGTCATAAATCTCGTCATACCATTGACCATTGCTAGATGTTACATGGTCGTCCTATTTTGGGACATGGAGGCGAACGTGGTGGTGGACGTGGTTTATCTACTATTGCACTTAGTGTTGTCGCCTTTCATACTCCGTGAATTATTGACTCAGGGGCCATTGATTGTATGATTGGGTCCTCTATTTTATTTTTCTCTTACTCCACTTGTTCTGGTAAAGATAAGGTTAGAATAGCCGTTGTTCTTTATCTTTTATATTTGGCAAAGATTCTATCCGGTGCTCTTCTTTGCTTTCTCCATCATTTATCCTTCATGTTCCCAGTTTTTTTACTAACCTTTTATCTGTTAGTCGTCTTACAAGTTCTTTAAACTGTTTTGTAACCTTTTTTCCCACCCATTGTATTTTTCAGGAACTGGAGACGACGAGAATGATTGGCATTAGTAGTGCATATGGTGGCCTGTACTTACTAGATGTTCCATTTTCTGTTTTCCCTTTACCTTCACAATCTGACCAGGTTCTCCATGCAGATACTGGAACTATCCTTCTGCAATTAAATCAATGGCATCGCCTTTTGGGACACCCTTCTTTTGGAGTTTTAGAGAGATTATTTCCTTCGTTAATTAAACATTGTTCTACAAATAATTTTTTGTGTAAGGCATAGTTATCAAAGGCACACCTAGGCACAAGGCACAGCAAGGCGAAGCAATTGGGCTTCAGTAGGAGAAAGTCAAGGCACCTTCAACGAAGCGCGCGACTCGTGCGATTAATCCCTAGGTACAAATCGACTAAGGCGCGCATCCTCCTTTGAGGCACAATCGCATATAGAAGGTTAAATGTTTTTAAAACCCTAGTTATTTACATTGAACTGAAGTCTAAGGACTCTTCACATACCTCTCTTTGGCTCATCT
Organism: Heliamphora exappendiculata; assembly: GCA_034768845.1. Taxonomy (NCBI): domain Eukaryota; kingdom Viridiplantae; phylum Streptophyta; class Magnoliopsida; order Ericales; family Sarraceniaceae; genus Heliamphora; species Heliamphora exappendiculata. Next base: position 9,511,960 of record JAOTRH010000023.1, read on the forward strand.
CGGTAGTTTCTCTTCTTCAAGCCATCGCAATCGCAAAAAGCAGTCATCGACGACTTCGTTCTCCCTTCTTCTTTGACGACCAGGTTAGCAGTCATCGGCGACATCATTCTCGCTTCTTCACCTTTGGTCTCCCTCTTCTATCTTTCTGTTTTTCTTTTCGCTTCATCACGACCGCACGAATTCGAGCTCTGCACGACTTCGAGCTCTCCTGCTTCTTTCTTTTTTTCTCCTTTTTAACTGTTTTTTCATGGTTACAGACAGTGCCTCATTACCTCTCTCACATCTTCTCTGTCTCTGTTGTTTACGCTTTTTTATTGTTTTTTCATTGGGTTTGATTGTTTTTTCATTCTCTTAATTTTTTTACTGTTTTTTAGCATCTATCAATCAATGTTTATTAAATTTTTATCAATTACTTTGTATTCTTTTTAAATTGTTAATTAACAATAAAAATGTGTTCAGAAAAATTAACAATATTAAACTGATTTTTTAGCATCTATTATCAATTTTTTTCTAGTTGATGGTATTTTTTTAGTACTTTTTATTCTTATTAAAGTGTTAGTGAACAACAACAACTGATTTTTTAGCATCTATCATTTTTTTTTTCAATTAATGGTATTTTTTTGTTATCCCTTTTTTAATCTATTCCTTTTATTAGATGTCAGGCCAAGGTAGTAGAAAAGATCTAGCTTGAAGATATGCACATTTGGTAGATCCACATAACATAAATAAATTTAAGTGCACTTTTTGTGACAATATGCAATAGAGGTGTTTATCGGGTAAAGCAACATCTTGTGGGAAGTTGTAGGAATGTGACAGCTTGTCCTAAATGTCCAACCGAAGTAAAAGAAGAAATTAAAGAGTATTTATTGAAAAATAAGCTAGAAAAAGAGCAAATGCACATGTTACCGGACTTTGATAAGATGAACAATGCTTTGGAAGATGAAGAAGATATTGTTGAGGTTGACCAGCGTGGTCAATCTAATGGGAGCAGTTAAGACTCTATTTCATTTCCACCAAGGCCTAAGAAACCGAAGACTGAGGGCCCTATTGATGTATGCTTCATGCCTAATCCTGATGTTGTGGTTCAAAATCGAAAAGCGCAAGGAAAGCAAACTAAAATTGATGACGACCATTATAAGAATTAAGGGAGCGGGCAGTTACCAGATTCACCAGATGGATATACAATGCAGGTATTTCTTTTAATGCGGTGAATTATGTAAGTTTTGGAGTTGTGATTGAAGCTATTGGGCAGTATGATCCTGGCATGAAACTGCTAAGTTATCATGAGGTACGAGTCAGTTATCTCAAGAAAGAGTTGTCTCATACAAATGATTTGATGAAGAATCACGTAGAGAGTTGGGCGAAATATGGATGCTCTTTGATGGCTGGCGGTTGGACTGATAGAAAAGGGAGGACCTTGGTTAATTTTATAGTGAATTATCCAAGAGAAACTATGTTTATTGAGTCCCTTGATGCTTTAAGCTATTCTAAGGATACTCAAAAAATATTTAGCCTATTTGACAAGTTTGTAGAACGTGTTGGTGAGGCTAATGTGGTCCAGATTGTTATAGACAGTGCCTTGGCTAATGTTTTGGCAGGTAAAAATCTTTTCTCCGACTTGACTTTAAATTTTAAAATTGCAATTAATAACTTTACTATTTAGTACTTAAGTAACTAAACTACTAATTTTATACTATAACTATTAACAGGAAAATTCTTGGAAGCAAATCGACCACATTTTTATTGGACACCATATGTTGCTCATTGTCTTGACTTGATGTTAGAAGACATTTTCAAGATACCACAACTTAAGACGGTTTTTGAAAAGGCCATCACAGTGCACAGTTATATTTATAACCAAGGAGGAGTGCTTAATATGATGAGACATTTTACGCTTCAAAAGAAATTAGTCAAGCATGCAAAAACAAGATTTGCAGTTGCCTTCCTCACTTTATCAAGGATTATTCAGCAGAAGAACAATTTGAGAAAGATGTTCACTTCTGTGGAATGAACAAAAAGCAAATGGGCAAAGAAGCAATAAGGGAAAAAGGTAGCACAATACATGTTGATGCCATCTTTTTGGAATGGTGTTTTCTATGCTCTTAAAGTTGTGGGTCCTCTAATTCACGTTTTGAGATTGGCTGATACTAAGAAAAAGCCTCCAATGGGATATGTTAGAGTCTGCCTCTTTCGTATTAAGGGTATTTGTATCCTTGTGTGATATTCATTTAATATAAATAGATGTCACAGAAAATGGACTGATTAAGTTCCTAACCCTAATCTCTTCTATCATCCTCTGTCGCCTCTTTCTCCAAAAACTTTAAAACTACTTATTTACAATCTCACTTGGTATCAGAGCAAAAAATCCAACCCTAGAATTGTTCTTATATTTTGATACGTACAATGAGGTAGATGCGACGTGCTGACGTCATCTTCCGTACGATGACGTCGGTGTAACGCCACCAATGGTACGAACCTTGAAGATCGGTGAAACCCTAGCTCGAAACCCTTGATGGTTGCACCATCCTTGAAGCCTTGAAGTCGACAAACCCTAGCCCTTAAAGGTCGCAACACCATTAAAGGTCGCGACATCTGCTTACAATCGACGAAACCCTAGCCTTGCAGGTCGCGAAGCCATTGCGACACCTTCGAAGCCATCGCGACACCTGCGCAACCATCCTCGAAGCTTTTGCAGTCGGCGAAACCTTAGATCCTTTGCAATCGGCGAAACCCTAGATCCGTTGAAGTCAGCGTTGTTTTCTACATCTTAGCTCAGCCATGGCATCGCAACCATCTCTCTGTGTATCTCGCTCATCCAGATCGAGGTAATCAGTGTCGACTCTACTCCATCAGTGCTGACACATCATGTTGGTATCGCTTTGTCCTTGATTTGTTCTGATTTATGCTTGATTTAGTAGCATTCATCCAGATCCGTGTGAGTTTTGTGATCTACTTCAGTTGGCACCACCACTGGACGTGATTTCGAGTTGATTCATCTTGATTCGATTTCTGGTTCAGTCATTGCTGTTGCTTTCTGGTTCAGTTGCTGTTAATTTTTGGTTCGGTTATTGCTGTTGATTAATGGTTCAGTCGTTGGTTTTTGATTGATGTTGTTTATAACGGGATACACTATCTATGGCTGAGATAAAAACTGTTGATCTCAAAGATGATGACTTTCCACATTGTATTACCACCTCTAAGCGTTTGAATTGACTAAATTATTTAGTTTAGACACACACATTTAAAGTATTTCTTAAAAAAAAAGAAACGGTTAAGCTATATTACTGATCCTCCTCCGGCAACTAGTGACTCTAAACTTGTCAATTGGGAAAATACAGATTCCGTTGTTATTGGATGGTTATGGAATACTTTGGAGCCCCGTATTGCCACTACTGTCGAGTTCTGTGATACATCTAAAAAGATTTAGGATTCTCTTGCCGACTCTTTCTCTACACGGAGTAATGTTTCTCGAGTATATGAACTGTATGAACAAATTTTCAATACTAAGCAATCTGGTAAGCCTCTCACTGAATATTATAGCAATCTGAAGAGTTTGTGAAATCAACTATTGCAACATCGACCTCTAACTACGGATATAGTACAACAGCAATGCCATTGGGAGGACTTTATGGCTGCGTCTCTTCTTTCAGGGTTGGACTCTGACTTGCGGGAGTTCAAAGATCAGATCCTTGCCAGTGAAACTTTACCTATTGCTGCTAATGCATATTCTCGGCTCTTACGTTCGTCTTTGAGCCACTCGTCCACTGTACCGTGCCTTCCTCTTCCTAGTTTCGAGGCTTTTGCTTTGGTCTCTACTAGGGACAGTTGTAGTCACAGTCAGAGTGGTCGCAACAGTCATTTTTCTAGGAGCGGCTCTCGTGGTGGTGGTCGCTCAGGTAATCGGGGTGAACGGAAGTGTGATCATTGTGGTGGCACTAGTCATACCGAACCATACTGTTGGAAGAAATATGGTAAGTCCAGTTCTGCTCATCATGTCATTGACCGAACTCTTAAGTATCCGCAGCCTCACTCTCACCACATCTCACACCCTAAAGGACATATAGGGTTCATATATATAAGCTTTCACAAAAAAAAAAAAAAAACCTTAAAAGACGTCTTCAGAACGTCGCGGCTGCGCTCAACGAGCGCACACGAACACCATACACTGCCGCTCCCTGACCTCCCGGTGCTTAAGCGCCTAACTAGCTCCCCGCTAGCGTCAGTTTCTGGTGTCTTGGGTGCTCAAGCACCCTACTAGCACCAGATAATGCCAACTAGTGCTCTGCTAGCGCCAACTTATGGTTCAACTGGGAAATTCGAGACACAAACCCAACAAAAGGTTTGACCATAATGCACCCTATCCAAATGTCCTTTTCCAAACGACCCATATGGTAGGTAAGAACTACAGAAGCTTTGGGTTAGCCAGAAACCATGCAAGGAAAATAGGAAATCTCAAGCATGGAGTTCATTTCCTGTGGAGCAGTCCTTTTTTCTTTTTCTTTTTTTTCTTTTTTTTGGGGGGGGGGGGGGGGGGACGAATGAACTTTCCCAGGGCAGTTTCCTGTTGGACCCACTCTTGAGGAGTAAATCTACAATCACCTGCAAAACACATATGTCTGTTTAAGCTTGGGAGCCAGCAAGAGTTGACCTCAAGATCTCAGACTTTTCATCCCAGGTTCAATCTTATTACTGCGTAACCTATCCGTGTGGGCTATGTGGAGCAATCTCTCAGAGCGTCAAAGTAACAAAGATCCTTTACCCTAGTCCACAGGAGAGGGGAAAATAATTAACAGATGGTCAGGTTCTCTCTGGTATCTCAAAATTAAAGACCGCAGTTATGGCTAATAGCTCTGTCTTGCCTTTCTAGATGGCAGACCATCACTGGCATTGAGTTCATGAAGATTAAGCAAGCTAATGTCTCTTAACCATGTTCAAAGACTACTTTATTTCTGTCCTAATAAAATATTAGAAGTACATTGATCTTTCCCCAATAACCGACTATTTGTGATATATGGCGGTGGTGGATATAAATGTTGACCCAAACATCCTACAATCCATTTGTGCATACCAAATTCTTATCTTTAGTCATTCTGTGGTCTTATGAACAGCCTTGCCTATTGGAGAATATGCAGCTGTGACTCTTTTACTGTTCTTTGGCCTCAAATCAATAAAAGATGCATGGGAACTTCCAACAAATGAAGTCATGACTGGTGACAAGAGCAGCCCTGAACTTGGCGAATATGTCGAGGCAGAGGAGCTTGTGAAGGAAAAGGTAAATACTTTAATGTATTGGGTTTTTAGGTAATGTTTGGTTTAATGGAATGCTTTTGTTTATGAATGGATTGATAATTCCTTGGTATCTGTATTGAAATTCTCATATTCTCATTCCATTAAATAGAGGAATAGTGATTATTTTTGGATTTGACATTCCATCATTGTTTTGGCCAACCAAACATTGGAGTGGATCTTTTGACGGAATCTTCAGTCCATTCCACTGTCATTCCAATAATCCAAACATGGCCTTATTGTAAAATTTATTTAGAAATGAGAATTCTTCTTTTTACATGCATTTAATTATAATCCCGTATGTGCATGCATGATCATTGATTTCTTTTGTTCAATTTATGACATGGTATGTTGTGCAGCATCCTCTCTCTCTCTCTCTCTCTCTCTCTCTCTCTCTCTCTGTGCCCGCTTGTTCGTGCATGTGTGCGTGGTGGCATTCAGGCAGGATCCAAAACTTATCGGAAATGCTGTATATGATGTCTACAGGTATCTAAACGACTCTCAAATCCACTTGAAATTTTGTGGAAGTCATTCAGCCTCATATTCTTTGCTGTAAGCCTCTTCATCTACTTATTTGCAGCAACATTCTTTTCCCTGATAAGATTTCCGCTTCATTTTATATTCCATTGGTTCAAATGCTTAGACTATTCTACAATTATTTCTTTATTTAATTCTATAAAATTATTGCAATGCCTACATTTATTTCTGCACTCAAATGTGGGAGACTATCATACTAACCATAAAATAGGGTTCGGTTAGCTTTGCAAGTCTCAGTTTCTGGGCAACAAGCCAACATTTTCATAGTGGCACAATGATGTAGATTAAGTTTCCAAGCTTCTTTTCCCACGTGCCAATGAAAAATAAATATCTAGGCTGGTTGTGAAATTGAACCCTAATGCCTTGTGCAGCTATTCTTCTCACCAACTCAGCAGCTTCATTCTGGAAGTATTAATTGATAAAAGAGAATTTATGTCCTGAATCTTGCATTCCAATTTTACTGTATTGTTGTTGCCTCTAGGAATGGGGAGATCGCTCGATGCTAGCAACAATTGCCCTTGGTGCTGCTCAGGTACAAATTTCCTAGAATTTCCACTTTAAAACAATTTTCATCTTCCAATTTTTTTTCCAGAGACCGTTGGACAAGTTAATATAACTCTGAAAATTGATTTATAAATTAATTCAAGAAAAATTGGTTTCACTACAAACTCTGTTAAACACAAAAGTATATAAAATAAGACTAAATAAAGTATAAAATAGGTCTAGGAAAATATAAATTATGATGTTCCTACACTAGTTAAAATGCATCAAATCAGTTTTGTTTAAATTAATTTAGAAATCAATTTTTAAAGTTGTAGTTGCTCATCCCAAACTTCCATTTGTTTTTCTTGTTTCTATTTTTCTCTTTTCCTTTCCTTATCTACAGTCTCCTTGGGGAGTGGCAAGTGGAGCGATTGCTGGACATTTTCTTGCTACATCAGTCGCCATTCTTGGAGGAGCATTTCTGGCCAACTACATCTCTGAAAAACTGGTAGGACCAAAATTCTTTGAACATTAGCCACAAATATCTTTCCTCATCTTCAGAAATCGGAACTAATTCTTTGACTGACCAATATCTCAAATCAGGTCGGCTACCTGGGCGGGGCACTGTTTCTTGTTTTTTCTGTCGCCACATTTCTAGGAGTGTTCTGATTGAATTTTAGGGAGCCCACGGAATAAGCAAAAGAAGGAAGTCTGTTTTACTAAAAGAGGGATCGCAAACTCCCATTGAAAATGACACGCAGAAGCACACCATTATCCAAGTGCCAAGAGATTGGTAGGACAAATCTGTGCTTCCTGTAGTAATAGATCTGCTAAAGAGGTTACAGTAGAGAATTCTTGCATCGCCGATTAATAATTGGGGACAAGGCCTTAATGGTGGTGGTAATGTTTGTTGTTGTTGTTGGTGGTGGTGGTGGTGGTGGTGGTGGTGGCGGCAAAAGTTTTTAGTTATATCCCAAACACACTAACTTTTTTAGTTATATCAGTTGAACTTTTGATTGGTTGCTTCAAGCTTTCCGGTGATTTTCTTGACCTTTTTTCAAATTGCATATTTTGGTGAGTAGTTCGTTAACTTTTTATTGGCTGTAGCTAGTGATTCTGTTATCGAATAAATGGTAAATGTTTTTCTACTTTTTCTGTTTGGTAAAAAAATTTAAAAAATAATTAATTATACAAATCCTTATGTCATCCTATTCAAACTACTATTTTATTCTAAAAGACAATAGTTTCTTTATTTGATAGCTGATTTATTATAATGCTACTTAGACATAATCGTTAATCAATTATATATAAAGGAAAAATATTATTTAATATGATGCAAAGTAAAAATATTAACTTTTTATTCAAACAATCAAATCCTAAAATGATAGTTTAAAAGTAAACTTATGAAATGATCTATTATCAATTCAAATAATTATTTTGGCAAAAAAGTTATAAAAACAATAATTAAAAAATAATTTTAAAGTTAATTATCAAGCAGAACCTAATAATATCTAGTGGTTATTATATTTTTTGAGGACTAATACCCAAAAATCATTTGGGTATCATAGTCATTCCCCTTATGCGTTGTTTAAAGTCTGGGGTGAAAGGAAATCCGTACAAACGGATATAACCGATTGAACCGAACTAAAGCGACTAAATTGATCGTTTTGTACATGGGATTTGGTCAGTTTGGTTTTATTATATTAAAGAAACTAATTTTTGATTCGGTCTCGATTTGACAGCCTGTACAATCAAGCAAGAAAAGGTATTTGCTTATCTTTTTCTGGTGACGCGTTTGGGTGCACGCACAGAACACTGTACACTGTTGTTCGACTTAAGAGATTAGGTTTTAGAATATATTTTTATAATTAAACCTGTTCGTTTATCAGGGAGAATTTGCTAAATAAATTATTCACGAAAAAAATAAATTAATTATATATTAATAGTTTTAGAATTAGATTTATATTTTTTAACATATAAATAAATAGTATGTATAATGGTTGAGGTGTGGGTGTATACTATTCGGAGGTGTGGGTGTAAACCTTACTATTCCGAGGTAGTAAGGTTTATCAACAAATAGTAAAATTTATTTATTATGTGTAACTGGTTTTAGAGCGAATATTTAAATTTATCTATTTTGTGGATCGACAAAAGGTAGACAAAAAAGTCTTAACAAATTGCCAAAAAAGTCGCTAGAAAACAGTCGTCGGTAGTCGTTGAGGACGACCACAGTTAAAACAATGGTGATGTGGTGTGGGTGTATACTAAATAATTGAAAGAGTGTGTGAACAGAAAGATCAATTTTATCTATAAAATTATTTGACATTAAATTAGAGTACTTTATCTTACTAAATTTATAGAACAACATACTTAAAAGTTTAAAAGTTTAAAAGTTTATAAAGATAGATTAAATGCATTACAAAATTCAAAAATTCGACCTTTAATTAATTTTGTCTTTGTTAACCCAAAGGTATTTTAATAAATTTTGATAATTTTATTAATTCACATTTTTTAATTAAATTATTTAAAAAAATTATATTTAATTATTTCAAAAAATGTAGTGTCGACACTACATGTTAAATGAGTCGACGTCTTATGCCATTTGTGATGACACATCAAGCTAAATGGGTTGACACTTAATGTTATTGAACAGAATATTTTGTGTCGACACCAATTGACTTTTAGGTTGACACCTACAGGCAAAACACACTTGACAAACTGAAGTGTGTCGACACTATTGAATCTTAGGATCGATACCTTAATAGTTTCTTTTGAGAAGTTTCAGGAACTCAAATGTGTTGACACCAAATAGATTTGTGTTGACACCTCCAGAATTGAACCGGGATTCAAGTTGAGTCGACACTAGTTCCAAATTGTGTCGACACCAAGTTAAGGCCGAATGAGTATGATGAGTCGATACTAACGCAAATGAGTCGACATCTTAGTATCTTGACGAATTCAACTTGTGTTGACACCAACATGTACATGAGTTGACACCAATGAAGCAATGGGTCAACACCAAGACTTCAAGTCATTCTCTTGACATTAACCCAAAAGCGTTGACACCATAGAGCAATTGAGTCGACACAAAGGCACCCTCCGAAAATAAGAAGTGTAGATCGACACCAAAATGAAAAAGGGTCGACAACAAAATTTCAATAGTCAAGTCAGACTTCCTTGGTCAACAACAAAATAAAAAAGGGTCGACACCGTTTTTCCAGTAGCCAAGTCTGACTGAAAGGGTCGACAACAAATGAAGATGTGTCAACACCGTTTTTTCAGTAGCTAAAGTCTCTCATCTAAGTCAACAACAACGAAGACATGAGTCGACACCATGAGCAGACAAAGAAGCCTTTAGTCGATACCAACTCTAATATGAATCGACACCAAGGTTCCAGTTGAAAAACTGAAATAATGTATGGGTCGACACCAAAAGTTCCATGAGTCGACACCACTGTGTGGGTGAGAAAAATGCAAAAATAAGGTCGACTCCAACGAAGCACTGAGTTGACACGTTTGCCCAAGAACCAAGGCCGAGACCATATTGTGTCGACACCTGTGACGGATTTCAAAAAATGCGTTAGTTCAAACGGTAACATTTTCAAAATATTTATTGTCTTTACAAATACACCAACGGTCATTTACTTTAGTAGGCCATAAAAGGAGTTAATGTTCAGAGCTTCAAACTACTGAACACTATTCTATTGATTGCATTGAAAGCTCACATCCTTCAAGAAAGCATTTTCTGCTACAATAACTCCTCCAGCATAAACATTCTCACTTCCTTGTACATTTATTATCAAATCTTTTAACTGAGTGTTTACAAGTTATTACTCAATCACATTTATTGTAGAAGATGGTTAGTCATCTTTGGACTCTTGTTTAGTGACTTAAAAGTCAAAGAGGATCCATGGCAACTAGTATTAGACTAGCTCAACCAGAAGGCTAATCCACCAATAGACCATTCTTGTTCAATGGAACAAACTATAATTATTGAAAAGCCAAAATGAAGATTTACATCCAGAATGTTAACTATAATCTTTGGAAGGTCATCATAAATAGATCTAAAAGGCCTACCAAAGTGGTAGAAGGGGCAACTGTCCCTAAGCTTGAAAATGAATGGACTTAGGCTGATGTAAGAGAGATACAAAAAAATACTAGGGCCATGAACTTATTGTATTGCTCTTGACCCTAATGAGTTCAATAGAATCTCCACATGTGACACTGCTAAAGAGATATGGGACAAACTTGAGATTACCTATGAGAGAACCAACCAAGTCAAAGAATCTAAAATAAGCATGCTTGTTTATAATTATAAATTGTTCAAGATGAAGTATGATGAAACTATTTTTGAAATGTTTACTAGGTTCACTGATATTATAAATAGACTAAAATCTCTTGTTAAGGTATATATACTAAAGCAGAAATGATGAGAAAGATTCTAAGGTGTACGCAAAAAGTTGGGAAGCCAAAGTGACAGTTATTCAAAAGGCTAAAGACCTTAACACTCTTACACTACAAAAAAATACACTTTTGGCAACTAAAAATTTAGTCGGCACAAGTTATTTTTTGGTCGCCAAAACCTTTTGCCGACCACATATTTTGGTCGCCCTTGTCATCAGCAAAGGCTGGTGGGTAAATATTTTCGCCAACCAAAATCAATTTGGTCGCCAAAGATCCTGGAGTTTTTTCGACCAATATTGTAGTCGGCAATGTATACTTTTGCCGACAAACTTGATTAGTCGCTAAAATATTTTGGTCAATAAAGAAGAGGCACTAGCGACCAATAATTTAGTTGGCAAAAGTGAAGGGTCCTTTGCCGACCAAATAGTGTCGTCGGCCAAACCTTTATATTTTTTGATTACCTTTGGCCGACAATATCATTTGGTCGGCAAAGGTGTTATTGGCGACCAAATAGTGTCGTCGACAAAAATTTTTAAAATTTTTCGATACCTCGCTGACAAAACCATTTGAACGAAAAAATATTGACAACGATGATTATTATTATTATTATTATTATTATTCATAACTCTGTTAAAAAAACACTAACTAGTACAAATAATTATCAATTCACGAACTAAACATGTAATCCATATACAAATAAACTTGTAATTAATAATTTATATATATTCAAAACGATACGTAATACTTATTGATCATTGCATCATAAAAGTCTTTCTAGAGCAAACTATTGACAGTTCATAAAGTAAAAAACAATTACCAGAGTATAAAACTATTTATCACAAAAAATGCCACACTATCACTATAAACTTATTTTTCTTCTTTTTGAACTTCTTTTTCCTATTTTGTGAAATTTAATTTTAAATTACGTTAGTTAAGAGAAACTTTAAAAGTAAACTGCCAAATCAAATTTAAAATAAAGCCACTAAAAATGCAAAAAAAAATTCTATAAAAAAAATCTTAATCAGACATCTATATAACAAGTTTAGAGGATGATTTGAATGAAAAGCATATCTCCTACAATCAAAAGCAGGCCTCGGCTCCTTTCATAGAAGCAAATCCCATTGTTCTAATCAACAAAAACCCAAACAGTAAAAATGCGATGGCGTTGCTGGCGGGGGGACATTGGCGAAGAAATAGAGTGAGAGTGAAAGGGCGCAGAGAAGAGCTATATGAACAAAAACCCAAACAGTAAAAATTACCAATAAAAAGCCAAACAATAAAAATTATCAACAAAAACGCAGACAGTAAAAATGCAATGAACAAAGAAATCCAGCATGAAACAAAAACCCAGACAATAAGGGCGTAGAGAAGAGCAGTATGAAGAAAAATCCAAATAGTTAAAATTATCAACAAAAACCCAGATAGTAAAAATGCGATGAATGAAAAAATCAAGCATGAAATGGGAAGGAGCTAACTGACGGCGGCAAAGGACAGTGGCAAAGGACGTCAATGAAAGATGATGTCATCACTAGTGGGGGGTCGTTGGCTAAGTCTAAGTCAAGCAAAAGAAGGAGTGGATCCAATAAGCAAGGTTCCAACAGTGGAAGCTTTCGGTCCAAGTCACGTGCAAGAAAGGGAGTGGAGTGTTTCTACTATCACAAAACTGGTCACTTCAAGAGTCAGTGCCAAGATTTGAAGCAGCATCTAGAGGAAAAGAAAAAAAGGAAAAGCACTTACAGAATCTATCAGTTTGGCCAATGAGTCGTCAGACAATGAGGTAGACGAAGATGTACTTTCAGTTTTCTCAGATTTTAATTTTCTGTTAAAGTTATGGATACTAGACTCAGAATGCTCATACCATATGTGTCCAACTAAAGAATGGTTTGACACGTATAAACTTTGTAACGGGGGTATAATTTTAATGGGGAATGACATAGCATGCTAAGTTATTGGAACGACTACAGTAAAGATCAAAATGTTCGATGGGATTGTAAGGGTTTTAAGGAATGTCAAGCATGTTCCAGAAAGTAAAGAAAAATTTAATTTCTTTATGAACATTGGATTCTTCAGGTTGCAAGTACACAACAAATGGTAGAACCATAAAGATTAGCAGGGGGTTATGGTTATCATGAAATGACAGAAAGTAAAAAATCTCTACAGACTTATAAAAGACACAGTGGTAGGTGGAATTACCACTACCATACAAGTAGAGTGTAGCAGATACGGCTCGAGACTCATATATTCATGACCTGGTCAGGCTGATAAGCAGAGTAAAAAAAATCTTCAAAAGAAGAAAGCATCTGACGAGGTGGAGCTCGATCAAAAATTACCCAAAAAACGAGATGATGGTGGTTCAAATCAACATTAGCAGGAACAGTTCAGTGGAGAACCTCTGTCTTATAAGAAAGCTACAGGTAGCACAGGCAAAGTTCATGGGCATGTAGCATTGTCAGAGAAAATGGAGTTTTCACAAAAGGCTAGGAATTTAGAGTTTGGAAGACTGTCCAAGAACGAGAAGACTGTTGATTGTAAAATGATCAAGTTTAAGTGCAGCTTGGATTTGGTCCAAGTTTATTCAGTTTGATGATTAGAGAGGGTGGAGCACCTATTCTCTTGAAAGGAGTGCAGAATGAGATGGCTGACAAATCTTCAAGATGGTTAAAAAAATTCGAGCCAAGGTGAAGATTGTTGGATTTAGTGTCTCAAATTTTGGCATCGAAGTTCGATAAGACGTTCGGACAACATTGGAATTGTAAAAAATGGGGGGAAAATAGCCCCTAGACCTTTGTAGACGGTAGAGAAATCGAGAGGCAGCTTTGACCGATAGAGCTGTCTGTACGGGACAACAGTTTTGCGAAGGCAGCCAGGCCTACGCAGTTAGGGTTTTAACCTATTCTTTTGAAACTATATAAAGAGTTTTATGTTCTAGAAACCTAAGAACGCCAATACACTTGAGAGGCATAGTTGAGAGGTTAAAAAGAGTGTTGAGAGAGATTGTGAAAGGTTTAGTATGAGGCCATACACAAAAATTGTGAGATTGAGAATGAAACTTGTATTTCATAATATCGAATATTGGATTGTTTCTTCTCATGTGAAAGTAGGCAATTAGTCGAATTATATATATTATTGTTCTTGTTTTATTTTTATTTGTTTTAGGTGGATCGTAGCCTATATGAATTTTTCGCTGCCCAATCAGTCATATATTTGGAGATTTATGTCCTAAAGTCACAACGGTGTTTGAACTTTAAATTTATTGAGTGATTTTTTAAATGAAAAATGAAAAAGATTTGTGAAAAAACTTTCTCTATTTCTTTTCCTTTTATTTTATTTTATGGAAAATCTTTTCATAGGTAAATGACTATTTATTCCATAAACCTTCTAACGTACTTTCCTTTATTTTTTTTTATAGAAAATAAATATTTTCAGTTCAAGAAAATAGCGTCAACTAACTCATCTTTGTCAAATTGTTTTTCAATTTGCTGTCTAATTTGTTCTTCAATAATTATAATAAATTCATCTACTTGCAAATATGTATACAAAGTTGGAATTCATTGTATATATGTAATAACATGATAAACATATATATATATATTTAAAGTGAAATTAATGACAAATTAAAAAAATATAACCAACGACTTAATTATTCATACTCTTTGTTTTTCTCAATTTATTCAATCCAAACCACTAATTTCCAGGGACGGAACTAAGAATTGAAGAACTGGGTGGCCGAAGAAAGAACTCCCCCGCCGCCTCTGGGGTTGTCCACGGCAAATTGCGAACACAGCTTCTTAATTATTGAATTGTATTTCTATTTTAAAAAATGCCAAAAACCCAACTCTAATGGAGAAAGGGCCACCAAGGCAGTGGGCCTAATGGAGAAATTAGAAAGGGCCCTGCCAAGAACTGAGGGGCCAGTACAATAAAAATACTACCCGTATAATAAAATTACAACCTATTTAAAAAAATAAAAAAAATTTACGAAAAATTAGTCTTAGATTCTTAAAGTCGCGACGATTTTATTTTTCATCTATCAACAAAAATTTTTACGCGCGAAATCCAGTTTTAATGCGCGAGATTCAATTGGATCATAGAACAGATAAATTTATCTGTGCATTTTCAAAACATGTATAAAGAACACATATAAATTTATTTATCTTACATAAATAAGCATACAGATAAATTTATCTATGTGTTTTATACGTATTTTGAAAGAACACACAGATAAATTTATCTATCTTGCACAAATAATCTATGTGCTTTATACGTATTTTAAAAAGACACACATATAAATTTATCTGTCTTACATAAATAAGTATACAGATAAATTTATCTGTCTTGCATAAATAATCTGTGTGCTTTATACGTATTTTGAAAAGGCACACAGACAAATTTATCTGTCTTGCATAAATAAGCATACAGATAAATTTATCTGCGTGTTTTATATGTGTTTTGAAAAGCCACAGTATTTTTTATACAGATAAATTTATCTGTATATTTAATACATATTTTGAAAATATACAGATAAATTTATCTGTATAAAAAATACAGATAAATTTATCTGTCTTACATAAAATAAGACGATAGATAAATTTATCTGTATACATTATATATAAATTTATTTGTTTGTGTTAAATTTATCTGTGTCGTAGACGATTGGATCTCGCGCGTTAAAAATTTTGTTAATAGATCTTGTGTATTAAAACTTATTTTTTTTAATTTTTAACTAAAAATCCCAAAAATTTATAAAAAAACTGTGGGGCCTTGGCCCTACAGCCCTATTGTTGTTCCGTCCCTGCTAATTTGTATGAGTTGATGCTAGTTGACGGGTGAGAGCAATTTATATACACGCCGCTATAAAAATAATATGTGATAAATGGAAACAGAATAATCAACAATTTAAGAAATACTAAACCAAAACATCTGGTAAACCATTGATTTTAGTATCCCGTTTGAGATAATAATGCATTATTATTATTTTTTATTTTAAGCAAATTTGTTTAACGATTATTAATTTTTTATTTTTAAAATTTCTCCTATTAAAATAAACTAAAAATAAAAAAAAATAATTTAAAAAGTTCAAAAAAAGATAAAAATAAGTCCAATGAGTCTATGATTTATATTTTCTTTGTTTATTTCATGGACCCTTCATAATATTTTTTAAAACTTTTTTAATGCTCTCATGTAAACAAATTGACAGATAAAAATAACTTAGGTAAGAAATAATTAAAAAAAAACTCAAAAGAAAAAAACGGAAGAAAAAAGCAAAATTAACCAAAATTAACCCAAAATTTCAAACAAAGTGTTAACGGATCTATGTTTCCGGCCAAAAATAGAACAATGATGAAAATTTGTTGAAGTGAAAGGGGATGTATGACTAATTATTTTGTGGATTATTATGTAATAATTTTAAGTGTTGTTTTTATTTAATATAATAATAATAATTTTATGATAAATATATAATAAATTATTTTTATTAAATAATTATGAGATAAAATAACTTACATTATATAAATTATAATTATTTATTTTTAAAAAATATTATGTTATATTACCAACACGTAGACCGAGACTATTTAATACTTTGCCTGAATGTATTTCATTTTGAAATGGAAAACGCTATTATTACTTACCAAACACATATCATAAATTAAAAATACTATTTTACTAATCATTTTGACAACAGCTATTTAATATCAAATCTCGCTATCTTAGGGCTCGAATGTAATCTCTCTCTCTCTCTCTCTCTCTCTGGCAGGGAAGACTCGGAAGCTACAAAGAGATACCGCTATTGATTGTGCAACGTAGCAAAAAGATCCCCAATTCGTCGCAGCAATGTCGTTTCTTGAAGACTTTCAAGCTAGTAAAGACTCCTCTCTCTCTCTCTCTCTCTCTCTCTCTATATA
>JAOTRH010000023.1:9528672-9548277 GCA_034768845.1 Heliamphora exappendiculata
ATGCATGTATGTATTTACAATTCAGTCACATGGAACACTTGCTAATCTTAACTTGGTGATTGTTCTTGAATTTTCGTAATTCGTTGATCAATTCTATCATTCCGAGTCTGAACCTTGAAGGAATTGGATTCCAAATTTTGTATTTCTACGGAGAGGGAGAGATTTTCGATTCGTAGGGATTCATAACAAGCATACAGACAAGCTAATTTGGTTGTTATGCTGGAATTGAGGGTTTTATTTGAAGGTTTGGGTGATGTTTATGCATGATCATAATATTTTGTATTTGTGATGCACTCGTACAATTGGTCCAACTTCAGATCTTTCATATATGGGGTTTGAGTTGGTGTCTGTTGTTGTAATGATCTTGTGCTACATTGATTAAAATAAGGGACTCTTCATTTGTATGTAATTCCCTTGGGCACCCTTCCTTTATAGGCTGGTTTTCAGGGGTGAGTTCTACCCTTCCTTTATGGGATTAGATGAGTTGTTGCTCTGTGATCGAAATCATTGGGGGGACAACTTATAGGTTGGATTATAACAACTTGCTAAGCTGTTGAATACTGTTAGGTGAGTGAAGCCTCCAGAAGGAAGGACATTGGGTCAGTGTTGATAGAATGAGCCACCAAGACATCGACTGCAGGCCGTGGTGGTATGTTACGAATTACGATACTGGCTCACATCGATTAAATAAAGGATATTTCTATGAATATAAATTACACGGGTACCCTCTCCTTCTAAGGCAATTTTCAAGGATGAGTTTTACCCATGGGTTGTAATAGCCCTGTTAAGTTACAAATTGTTTCCAAAACTTAAGTTGTTAGGAAATTAGGTTAACAATATATATTAAGTTATCCAGCATTCTTTCTTCACGTGTGATCCTGTCTCGAATGTGGAGGAGCGAATAAATTGAAGTTAAAAGGTGTACCAAAACATACAAAATCTAGTACACAAAAACAAATATAACATGAAGACAAACACCTATCATGAGACTGGAAACCAAGACCTCCCGGAATCAAAGTTTTGATACCATATTAAGTCACCAATTGACCTAAAAACTTAAATTATTAGGCAATGAACCCAACAATATAGTTCAAGTTATATAACATCCCATCATATGGACCTCCCATATGGAGAGACAAATAAACTAAACTGACCATGTGCACTAACACACACAGTACCTAAAAGCTTGAATTCAGGACCTTCTAGAACCAAAGCTCTTATACCAATATTAAGTCACCAGTTGAACCCATGTACACTATGATAAATACATATCATGGGATTTGAATCTAATACTTCTTTGAACCAAAGCTGCTATACCAATGTTAAGTCACCAATTGATCTAAAAGCTTAAAGTGTTAGTAAATAGGCCCTATCCAACAACCCTACTTCAGATCTTTCATAAATGGGGTTTGAGTTGAAGTGCGTTGGTTTTTATGTTGTTGTCGTACAAGAGATTTGTGTAATCCACGAAATTACTATTTGTGATTATGTCCTGTTAAATGACGTGGGTTGCAATTGTAGTGTACCTTTTGGTTTAATAGTATCTTCGAAATTATACTGGTGGGCTTTCAATAAATTAGACTGAGCTAAAAGGAATTTTTCATTATGAACCAACATGACAAACCTTAACTATGAGATGGTAAAAATTGCAAGAACGTTGAACCAGAGGGTGTTAATTTTTCATGTTCTTTACTTGGTGATGTTATTTATTTATTTATTTATTTTGTATTTATTGGTAATGAACACAATGACTAATGGTGTTTAGGTTTTTACAAAATTTATTATAGTTTCAATAACTTGAGGAGTGTTCAATCTATCTACAGGATGATTTGGTTTTGTGTGTATTTGTGAGTGTGCTGGCACCTAGGTTGCTTCCTAAAGTTTTTCATTTATTTATTTCCTTCTTTTCCAATGGGATCAAGAAATAATCAAGGTTTAGGTGAGCTTTAAAACATAGATTTTTAAGCTCCTTTTAAATTGGATATGTGATTTGGTATTTTGGATTTGAGTGATTTCCAAATTTTAGTATTTTGTTATCAATGATATGTATGTGGCTCAATGGTGTTAGAATTATGTAACATCTTTTGCTTTTTCCTTTTTTTTTGTTAAGGGGTGTGCGTGTCGTATTAAGTTACGTGAGGAAGTTCCTAATGTGATGATATCCTCTTCTAGATTTCATATCATCTTGAATTTACCTGCATTTATATCTTATGTCAATGCCCACTTGACCAATTTATAGGAGTTCGCTAAGTTGGTTGCTTTTTTTTTTTTTCTTCTTTTTGTCTTTTTCAGATTTGGAATCACTGCCAAACATTCTTCAGAGGAAGTATGCATTGTTGCGTGATTTAGATAAGAGTTTACAAGGTATGTTTTAGTTAAGGACAGTTGACCACATCTAACTACCATCTCTTTTATGTCCTCTTTATCCTTTTGAAACTTAACTTTTCTCCCCTTGATTTTTGGACTAAAAATCAATTTTTTTGGTTGTCTGCTTCTGGCCTGCTCGTGTATGTTTTCTACTGTCTTGGAATAAATTATTTACACAACCCTGGTTAGGATTTCTTTTGGGGATGGAGCTAGATGAATATGTTGTATTGATTGAACAATGAGTTGGAAATCTTTATCAATTGCAGCTTGCTTGATGAATCAGTAACGGGTTTGGACTGCTGTACTTGCCATGACTCGAGCAAATGAATATGAACATCAAATGGCTATGGCATGAAGTTCGTGCTATGAGTATTATTTGGTGTGCATGATCAATAATAAAAATGAAAGACCGTTGAATTTCTTCCAAACTAATGGAGAGAACCATTGCCAGAATCAAGGCAATATGTTAAGAATGTTAAGGAACAGAAGTGAATTTTTCAGGTGTAAAAAATTCATCCTAGAAGCTGACATCGAGCATTTGGACTTTGGGCCATTTAGTTAACCATCAAGCTTTTTATGCCCTTTTTAACCATCAAACAGCATTTCTTACTGTAAGGTTCTTTGTAACTGTTTTGGGGAGAAAATTTGTGAGAATAAAACTGATGCTGGAGTTTTCATGCTTTAAATGTAAGAAAATAGTGGTTAAAGTTGTAGGACATTTTATCATTGTCAGTGATTTTCTTTATTAAATTATTTCAATTCCCTGACATCTTGGTTCCCTAGATTTAAGTTGCAATGGATGAGAATGGAAACCCAAATATTTCTAAATAAAATAAATAAGATTATGGGTTATTATCAGTCCCATATATTAAGTTATTTTTCTGTTAGTTCTCTCTCTCTCTCTCTCTCTCTCTCACATTCAGTACTTTCTTTAAGCAGACCGTCACATAAGTATATCAGTGTGTAGCTTGTTTTGTTTTATTTTGCTTTGATGCAGGACTGTTAAACACATTTTTGTTTCCTTTGTTTATGAATAGAGATCCAACGACAAAATGAACAACGTTGTGAACACGAAATAGAGGAAATTAAGCAGGAAATCAAATCTGGTAACATTACGCCAAATGCTTCAAATATCAGGTTCTCAGACGAGGCACTTGATGAACAAAAGCATGCCATCAGGATTGCTGATGAGAAAGTTGCGTTGGCAGCTCAAGCATATGATTTGGTACAATACATTTGATTCCTTCTTTCCTTCTATTTTAAATGACCCACAATTGTTTTTTCTGGTGATTAGCACATGGTTTTTCTGTGATTCTTGGCTTTTTTGAAAATTCATTGATTGCTAAGAATATCTTAGTGGGTATGTTGTTC
Organism: Heliamphora exappendiculata; assembly: GCA_034768845.1. Lineage (NCBI taxonomy): Eukaryota > Viridiplantae > Streptophyta > Magnoliopsida > Ericales > Sarraceniaceae > Heliamphora > Heliamphora exappendiculata. The sequence goes on from JAOTRH010000023.1 coordinate 9,532,411, forward strand.
CTGACCTTCCTCTGAACCTTAACTCAACAAGCCTTAATCCCACTTTCTTTAGGTTGGCTCCATGGATAGGATTTGTTTAGTTTATTCTATTTTATGCCACATCCCAACTACATATTCAAGTATTTCCCACTTGTGCAATTATATTTCTTTCTCAACAGTCACCATTCATCTCTCTCTCTCTCTCTTTCTCTCTCTCTCTCTAGTTGCGAACAACTTTGTCTACTTTTGTTCTTGAATAGAGATGTATTTGTTATTCCCTTATGCTTCAATTCCGCATTTGGTTTGCATTGATATGTTTAGGCAGTAAGATACTTGGTAAACACTAAGGGACTGGACTTGCAGACAGGTGAAATGTATTTTTATTCCTCAAGAAATATCTGACAACTGGCTTCTGATGGTAGATTTCGATAATATTCCTAGTAAAGTTGTGCAGTCAAATCTTCTGCAACTGTCTTAGGATTTGCTGTACTAAGTAGCCTATCAGAATACACTCGTCCTGAAACATGAACATGAATAAGGAGATGGACACACATTTTTCTTTTTAATTTTTTGTTGCAATTGTTTCCAGATGTATGACTTTCTGAAATGTTTGTATTTGTAAATTTTAAAATTTACATTTGAAATGATTGTGGTCCTTATAATGAACAGGTATCTAAATTTGAAGAATTTGTTTTTCCTTTAAATCTTAGTTTAAATATTATATGTTGATAGCAGATATGGTGTTGTAATCAGTATCTAGGAACCCAGTTACACCGACTTGATTACGTATGATATAACACCCTGCTTCAAATGATTCTTTTTATTTTTACAGTAAATATAGATTATCATTTACTTTTGCATCTAAAAAGCTGCATTTGATGTCTATGGCTTGTAGCTGAGAACTTGGTGGTCCAGATTTTTGGTAGGGCTGTATTTCCTAAGATAGGTTAAATGATTGATAAATATATTTGACTTTGATTAATTTTTCCACTCAATAGTGATCTGAAAGCTTAGTTGGTATTTGGAGGATATTGCAATTAAGCTAGTGGTAAGTGACTTGGAATTTGAAGCACTTGAGGAGGAGTGGCGTTTCAATTATTTTTCTTATTTATAACTAGGAACTTAATATTCAGGATGTTTTTTAATGTGAGGGTGGATGACAACACAAGTTGGGTTCCTGTTTCTGAAGAAAATATTTATTTGTCATGCCATACAATTCTACAAGTAGGGCACTATAGAATTTCAACAACATTTGCATCCATATTTCACTGTGGTGGTTGTGAAGATGCCTGTATATGAGATTCCCATTCTGATAAATAAGTTCTTGGTAGAGCATGGTGTGCTCATTTAGTATTCATGAAGTGGTGAACTATATCATTGCTCTTGTTTTGTCACCTCTTATAAGAATTATAATATCTCATGGTTTGAATTGAGATTTCCTCTTTTTTGGCTGAGTGTATTTTATGATTATAAAACAGGTCGATGCTCATATTCAACAGCTTGATCAATATCTGAAAAAATATGATGAAGAGCTTCGGCGTGGTAGCCTCTCCATCTCTACTTCTAAATTTTGCACATAATGGTGGCTTTTATGCTTGTCTGGCCACAGAAGTTTTCCACCTTTATGGTGGGGAAACACCTAATTTAATATTGGTTCTTGACTTGCTGTAGAAAGAGAAAGTGTTGTTACAACTGGGTCCGCTGTTCAAAACCTCGACAGCAATGTTAAATCTGGGAGGGGCAGTGAGAGTGGCAGAGGAGGGCGTAAGAAGTAAACTACCTTTCCTACACATGGATATTGAAAGTTTCCTGTTAGTTTATGTAGACCTCTCATTTAGGCTATAGAGGCTTTTGATCCTGATTGTCTTTTATTTTTTGAAGCTTTATAAAATTACTTTATGCTTTAATTTTACAAAAACTCATGTAATACTGTGGTCTTTTGGATTCAAAGCTTCATAACAACCGTGATTATCATTACTCATATTTGAATTTTCTCAATGAGAACATTTAGTTAGTTAAAGGAAAACAAGCATGAACATAAGAGGAGTTTCCTCTTGACTAAAAAGAAAGTACACAGACAGAGCATGACTTCTCTTGTTGATAAAAAAAAATAGAGCACGAGGATCATGGGCAGTGTTATATTTAATTATTTACTCACTAATTTGCAAATTTTAAGCCATGCTTAATTGTTTTTTAGTTGAATTGAGTTTCAATAAAATCATATGGAATTGTGATGGGTTTTTTTAGTTGCTTGCTTGAGTTTGGTTTCCACTTGTTACATAACTCGGAGTTGTACTTGTATATAAGTTCAAATAGCTAAAATGATATATGCAATCATCTAATAATTTTTTTATTTTTCATTTTCCTGATATTTTTCTCTCTTTCTCAATAAGGAAGTGCATTGTCATTTTCTATTTACATGCGAGTTTGTTGTGGACTAATCTCATCCATGTTGCCAGTTTTGGTTATAAAGAAGTACAAAGCTTTTCTCGTGTGGTGGATTGCACAAGTAGTTTCTCTTAGGTTATTTGAGGTTCATTAGGCTTCAAAGTAGTTTCTCTTAGGTTATTTGAGGTTCATTAGGCTTCAAAGTAATTTGGCTATTAATAATCTGGTTTAGGATGACATTCGTTGAACTATTTCCTTTGCTTAGGACAGTTAAGTGAGTCAACCAGATAATTTTTAGATTTTTATATATGTAATTTGGTAGATTTTGGATAATTTTGGTGATTTCTGAGTTATTTTTCTGTCAACATTCGTAGGTTGAGTTACAAATCATCTGAGTGGAACAAGTCTATAAGGCCTTTATTTGAGATAATGGAGGACTAACAGATTTTGAATAGTGAAATATTATATGCTTGTTGTTTTATGCATTTGGTTATTCTGTGCCAGCATTCCTTGAATCCTTAATCTCGCTCAGAAAATTTTCCTTCATATGTGATACTCTAAACTGTATACCATCCTCTAAACTCTTTCACCTCCTTGTTCCTTCTTCTTCTGAAATAGGTTAGATGGTTTTCTTTTCAATTTGAGTATTACATTACATCCTTGGTCACTTGATTAAAATATTCTACTGAGGGCTCTAATCTTCTTGAAATCTTCTAGCCAATTATTGCTTGTGTACGGAATATTGCTTGTGTACGGAGTAGTATTAAATCTATTCCCGATCACTGGCAATCACAATCAAAGTCACACAAAATAATGCATCTCTTCTATGTTAAGTCCACCTTCTTCTTTTGTTAACACTGAAGATATTTTGAACCTATGACCAAGTTGAAAGATTGTGGATCAAACCAACACAAGTTGGGTTTGTGTTAATAGGGTCTTATGATCTACAGACCATAGTTGCATTCTAATGCTTCTCGTCTTTGATTTATTCTATTGGTTCATGTTGGTGCTGGACAGGCACTGTTAGTGCCTTAGTGGTCCCAAACACAGCTTTAGAAAGGTGGATTCCATCTTCCTTTGAAGACCTCTGGATTTCTAAACTAATCAAATATATAGCTTATCCAGAGGCTTGCTAGCCTTTTTTTGTCATCTCATCATTCGTGACAATGGTGTTTCAAAATGAATGTTCATTCATCCCGGTTTTGAAGTTACATTGGATGTTTTTTGGCCTAAATGGGAAACTAATATGTTTAATTCTGCAGGAACATTAACTGGTATCAGTTGTTCCTTCTTAAGGGCTTCTTCGTTGTCTTATGAAAAACCTTTTTAATGAGTGTTAGTTATCAATGGCAAATAAGACCCTTCCAATTAATATTGCAATCCATAAATGTTAACACATATTTTGTTAAGTAATTTTTTAATTGAAAAAAAAGCAAAGAGGATCTAGGGATAATATGACTGAAATATTGTTTGTTGGCATGTTTATTTAACATTAAACTTTGTTTCCCCTATTTGAAACCTAAAGTGTCTTTTATTGTATGGTAAATTCGGTCCCAGGGTGTATATGTCATACAATATAATCAACCAAACCCAAGTATGAAAATTTTGATTCAGTGAATTATTTGGATTAGAAAATCAATTGAAATGTTTTGAGAACAATTTCCGCAGCGACAAGAAGTAATAGAAATGTTTGTGGACACTTGAATAGAAAACTATCCAAATGCTAGAATCCTGCTAAAATAAGGCCTAAAGATTTATTAATATAGTTAATACAACCTTTAATATTTTGAAGAAAAATTGTAAAAACATGTCAAAACAATTATTGTTCTGTATATTGCATTCGAGTTTTGGCGTGTTACCCTTTTTTTCTGGTGTGTTTTGATGAAAAAATTGTAATTTCATTTTCTACTAGTGTTTCGTTTTGGTAAGAAACAGAAACATTCTGCCATTTTGGTAGAAATAAACATAAACTTTGTTCGTTGTACAAACCGTAATAAGTATGGATCCAGTGGTCTTCAATTTTTCTTTTTCTTTCCTCTCTTGTTAGCATAATAGAACCCCTTTATCTCTATGAAGCTAGTAACCAAAAATGTAATTGCTAGCTTCAATAGAGTCTCAGCAATGGGATCTTTTAGGAGGTATAAAATAAGTACGTGGTCAGCAATATGAAGACATTGTAAGATTGAAGTTATGAATACAAAATTGTCCGAGGTTATGAATACAAAATTGTCCTCTAGGGAACAACTGAGCAGCTTAGTGGCTTTTCCCCTAATAAAGAGACTCAAATTTGAGTCTTCTTGACTTACATCTCAAAAAAATAAAAAATAAAAATTATTGAAAGAAAATTAATCTGAACAGTCATCAATTTCGTATTTAATTTTGTACCTTATTTTTATATGACAGGATTAACATAACCATTATCTCCGTCATGCTGGTAACCAAAAATGTAACTGCTGTTGGCTTCAAAAGGTCTCTGCAATTCAGTATTTGAGAGACAGACCAACAGTTTGTAATGTGAGTATGAAGAACTTGTAACAGAGAAACCACAATAGTTTGTATATACTCAAGAGAGAAAAACAAAATCTAATTTGCTTACTTATCAAAAAAACAAGATTAAAGAAGAAGAGAGAGAGAGAGATGCGAAAGCTAAAATGATATCCATCAGAAGAAGAATCCAATGATGATATTTTTCAGAACCCAAATGATCAAGATATAATGATTCTACATGGAATTTGATTGTAGGAGCAGTATTGGTTTAAAATCCAGCTCTCAAGTCCTCTGAATCTTGGAAGCAGAGACATATGCTGGTTTGTAATTTGCGTCATTATTCAATGATGGGAAAGGAGGCTGCAAGAATGGAAGAATTTTGTCCCTTGTAATTGGGAACATTTTTAAGGTTATCCTTGGAAAGGAAAAAATGTATAAAACTCGGCCCCTTCCTACTTATATTATTATCAGTTTGTGCTTTAGAGGTACAGTCAATAGAACATAATCTTTTATGAAGTGGCATTAGAAAGTTTTTGGGAATAAAATCACTAACTTTATAAAGCTAAGTGATCCGTCATCTATCTTTCATTTGATTTAGAAGAGCTATAAATAAGCGGTGGTTGATGGTCCATAGTATTTTAACCATCAAAGCATTGAACTTAACCACTTCTAGTCTTAGTTCTGCAGCACCTGAGAGGAAAAGAAAGAAGCAGAGAAGAAGAAAGGGAAAGTACTTTGCCTAAAATATGTGTGAAGCTCTTCCCTCTTGATACCCATCACTTAATCCTACTATAAGTCTAATGATTGTCTATCAGAGCTTCCTCTCCCATCTGATTGTCATACTTTAATCTACAATCTGAGTCAATGATTAGATTCATAAACACAAGTTAGGACAAGTCTAAGAGAAGTATCATGTCCTCATAAGCTTGCCCAGCAGATGTGATCTTAAACTGATATTCCGTATGGTTCTTTCTGTTAATTGCACCTTCCCCTTTATTATGATCCTTTTCCTATTCTTACCATATGAAATTTGTATTACCTACTTTACCTGTGAGAGCATCAATCCTGTCTTCTTCGGAGACTGGAGTGGCAGAAGATACTAACAGAAGGTTAGTCTGAGTAGGAAAATGGAGTCGCCTTGAATGTGAATATTGAATAGGTAGAATACAACATTTATTGAGCAGTATTTTCTTTCTTTTGGTTTGTATATAGTCACAGTTAAAGCTCTACAATTTTAGGTCGATGTTGCCATATCATATCACTTTTGGAGCTTGCATTTATAGCTGAAGCATCATATTGCAGGCTTGAAGCATAAACTTTGACTTTATCTTTGAATGTGCCTAATTTGGTCTTAACGGCCTCATCAAACAAATTTCAAGTCTTCACAATAATATCTCCCAAAATTTTTGATTGATTCTTGATTTAGTCTGAATAATTATCTCGCCATTGCTGATTTTTCTGTTCACGATGTTATATTTAAATCAACTACTAGAAATGGTGCTGTAGATGTATATTTTCTCAACTGCATTGGTTATCTTACCATTGGATTTTTCCTAAATCCTAGAACTATCTTTGTTTGTCAATCCTAAAAATAATTGATGGTTAATGGTTATCGAGAATAGTTTACTACTATATGGGATTAACAAGCATGGTAGCTAATTGATAATTTCATTAGCTTCGATAAATGACATAAAAACTTGTAAATCATGAAATCTAGGTCTAATTTAATTGTCATCATCTAGGTGGATTTCACTTGATGACATCTTTAAAGGCATTTATTGACAAAGATTTGTATGTAATCATTTTTGTCGCCTGTTGTGAGTTGGCAATGTCAATCTTCTTGTGCCTTTTTCAGAAGTACAGATCCGACATCTTAAAGTGCCTATTTGTGCAGGACTCGCCTATCAACAACATCATCATCATCATCAGCAGCAACTACAGTTGGAAATCCAACCAGTATGGACTTGGATCTGCCAGTGGATCCCAACGAACCCACTTATTGTTTCTGCAACCAAGTTAGCTATGGAGAGATGGTTGCATGCGACAACCCTGATGTATGTATATCCATTTTCCTGTGTGTGATCTTATATGGATTATTCCTTCTATATAACCAAACCAAACCATTCCTTCTATATCCCTTCGTTAATTACTTGTTACATTTACAATTGCTAAAAAACCTATCTGCTGTAGTGTTTGTCGAAGCCTCTACATCCTTTGATAGTGGACTTATTAAGCTAAGGCAATTTAGTTTCTCAATCACTCTGGGTGGTTTTAGGTGCGGGACAAAACTAGGAGTGTTTTGAGTACCAATAACAATTTGTAATGGCACTTATTCCAAAATGGATGTTGTGCCAGACTGGGATCAGTAACTGAAAATATTGAAAATAATTATGATTATGTTTTACTTACTGATGTAGTGATGTTTCTCTTTCTAATGTGTGTGCTAGTTTAAATAATATTACTCATGTAATGTGTTCATAGTTTTCAAAAATAGAGAAAAAAATATCAATCAAAACTACTTACAAACCGAAGTTAAGTCAATTGAGTCCAAAATAGATAATGCTCGAAATATCATGTATTTTACTAGGCATATAGTTTTTATTAACCTCTGTGATCTGATAAAATGCACTTGCTCTCTTTCAACAGTGTAAGATAGAATGGTTCCATTATGGATGTGTCGGTCTAAGAGAACAACCGAAGGGAAAGTGGTACTGTTCGGAATGTGTTGGAACGCAAAAGCGAAGGAAAGGTAAATGATTGGGAAGCATTGTTTTTGGAAACTTGCGCGTTGTGGATGTTGCTCAGCTCGGACCGTAGTATTTTGAAATGACATTCTTTGTTTATGGATCAAGTATGTGGAACTTTTTTTCTTACCATTATGAACTGTTTGAATAACATCTACTGACTGATTTCTTAGCTAACTAATTTCAAATCATATAGGATATAAAGGATGCTCCCCTTGAAGCTGTTTATTATACTTGTTGGAGTTTATGTATTATCTAGATAGATCTTTCATGCTTCCTCCTGTTGGATCCGACATTACTGAAGAGTTATGAAGAACTCACTTATGGTGAAGATTTGGTACAGATTCTTTTGATTGCCCTAAAATGTCTACCCTTTAGATTCCATTTTTCCTCCAGTTTGTGAATAGAGTGAACTTTTCCCCTGAATACCAGAAATTTCCCTGGGCTCTGCATTTCACAAACAAAAAATGCTATGTGCACAGCTGGTTGAACACCAATTAAACACAGATTACTCACTAGTGTCGTGTGAGTAGTCTTTGTTTGATCGGTGATCTATGGCTGTGCATGTGGAAGCACTCTTTCCACAATACAATCATGTCCAGTGTACATTTCCGCGAAGTATCTTTCGGTGAGGTATCCTATGCCCTCTGGTTTTGTTCATTTTTCTGAGAAACTGTAGAGTGGGTCAATTTACCACTAGATGTGAAAGAAACATTTTGCGGAGGCAATTGGTTTGAAAACTCCGGTGGACCCAGGCAATTAAGAAGGGAAATAGTTTTGGAAATTTCAAATAATAAAGCGGGAAGATTTAGAATTGGATTTCTCTGAAGTTTGGATTTTGAAATTTTATCGTAAAGTTTACGTGTTGTGAGCTCGTCTTAAACTTATTTCGATATTTTGAATTGATTATATCGTAGAGCTCTTTGAGATCATTCATACAAAACTCGTAATCATATTATTACAAGTTTGGATTTTAAAATTTATCGTAAAGTTTGATCTAAATCATTTATCCCATAGAGCTCATTAAAAAACTCGTTAAAAAAATCATTTATACGAAACAAAAGATTAATTGAGCATCAATAGTTACATTAACTTTACACATTTATTCTAAATAAATGTAACAATCACATCATTTCATTTTAACAATACTTTTTTTTTTAAAATTCACAATCACATCACCTTCATTTTAACGGACTTTTTCCTTTTTTTTCTTTTTTTTTTTTGGGGTGGGGGCAAATTTACCCAAATGGAGGGTTTTTTTTCAATTGGCAGTCATGCAAATGCAAGAGAATTCAGTCATCCCACAAAACACAGCTCACTCTTCATTCAATAATCAAACTCGCTCCTATATCCTACATTATTACCACTTCCAACAGAATGATCTCTCACCATGATTACAATTATCCTCACAAAATCAACTAAATAGGCCAAAACCCTAATTATCTCAGGTTGGATCAGCGAAGAGTCCGCTTGGATCTTCAATAATCCATGCCGCCCATGCCACCCCCCATTCCTGCAACTTCCTTCTCTTCCTTGGGCAGTTCAACTACAACTGCTCCGGTGGTCATCATTAGTAATGAGACGCTGCATGTAAGATAACATAAAATGACATGCAACTGCTCCGGTGGTCATCATTAGTGATGAGACGCTGCATGTAAGATAACATAAAATGACATAAAATGAACATAGAGTTTAGTTTATAACGGCCCAACTTTTCTGAGGTTTGTCATTTCTCAAAAAAAAAAATCAAATTTTTTACTTTTTCTATTTCTCATGAAAAGAGGAATCCAAAAAGTGACTATTCGGATTGAAGTTGAAAAAATATTACAGAAGGTGGAATAAAGTGAAAATGCCCATTGACTTTTGACTCTTTTTGTCTGTGCCTTCTTTATATTTTTTTAAAGGTTTTTTACATTTTGATTCCCCGTGACGAGAAAATTTTAAAAAGTATACTGGTTTAGCTAATGTTGAAAAAAAAAAGTTTATTAAAGACAAACAAAACCCGTATAAAACAAGCTAGGTTAAACACATGTTGATTCAACATTTTTCAAAGAACAAAATCCCAGAAAGCCAAAATACAAAAGGCACAACAGAGGAGTTTCTTCAGCTAACCTTGCTGCATCAACCAAGGCAGTCCTTATTACTTTCAAAGGGTCGATAATTCCAGCCTTCACCATATCTACATATTCACCTGGTTGTGCAAAAGAAACAGAAGCTCAAAAGTTTTAGTTCAAACCGTAGATAATATTTGGCATCCTGTGGGTCGGGTCAATTATGGAAGAGTTGTCTACAGACCTTTGGCTGCATCGTACCCAAGGTCGGGATTATCTTGCTCCAATAGCTTGCCAAAGACGACAGCCCCCTCGACTCCAGCATTAGAAGCAATTGTATGAACAGGTGTCTGCAGTTAAAAAGTTTCATAAAGAAATACTGAATCTAAGGCCAAAATAGACCCAAGACCCAAGCAATTGTATGAACGGTATGTTTGATTGGTAGGAATATAACGTGAGATTAGATTAGATATCCCATGAGATTCCCTGTTTGGCATTCGATTGCAACAAGTGGAGGAATCATGAATCTATTGAATAACCAATCTTACAAAATGTCAAACATACAAATGCCTAAAAAGATGTATTATTAATAGTCTTGTCACTAGCTGTCCATGGTCACTCATCCTATGAGATTATATATATCCCCAAAGGGAGTCTAAAATCATCAATAAATAGGGGTTCGCAGTAAGAAAAGGCATTTAACATTATGATATTAAAAACTAAATGACAAGGATATAGCATTTAAGATTTCAATGACAGTTACCAAGAGGCATTTGGCCTAATGATATGGGGTCAACACTTTTAAATAAGATGTACGGATTCAAGTCTTGTCAAGAGCAAAGTGTGGAAATGAGCGTGTATTTCCTGATAAAAAAAATTAAGATTTCAATACGAGTCCGTTGTCAATATCTTACAACTCACGATACATATCTTACGATTTGATGCATTAAAGAGATACATCGATACGTATCGCATATCGTATCTTATGTTAAATGTATCTTACGATACACATACGATACATAATGCGATATGCGATACATGATACATAATACGATATGCGATACATGATATATAATGCGATGCATATGATATATTATTACTTAATTTTTTAAATAAATTTAATTTATTAAAATAAATATTATTTAAAAATTTTGCATGGTAAGATATTGAAAATTGTTTTCTTTAATATTTGTCGACATTCATAAATATCTACTCTTCTAGTATTAAGAATATTGTGACATTGATATATGTCCTCTAGCATTGATATAGTTTCTTCTTATAAATAAACTAATTGAGAACTTAAAAGTTATACATTAAAATTTTAAAATTTAAATGATGCATTAAGGCAATATAAAGAACATATTATATACAGTAAATTCAATTTTAGTTATAATAATGCATTCACTTGTGATATTTTTTGTTGTATCTCACATGTATTAAGTATTAATTCGTGCATATTTTTATTTTTGAGAACCATATTTTTACATTATTTAACGTTTGATTCTTGCAAAATATTTGTATTATATCAAATATACATATTTTTTGACTTATTTTAAAATATATTAAATATCTTATAATACTCGGTACGATACACAATTCAAATAATTTGAAAACCGATACACGATTTGTATTCCGATTTGACAATACGACCCATAGGAGCAAGTGGTAGGATGTAGCAATTTATAATCAAACAAATCAACTAAAAATTGAACCCCTGGTGAAAGATTATATTTTAAATGAAGACTTGATTTATGACTTATTATAACAAAATTCAAACCTTTAAAGCACTCTGAATAATCTGAGCACCAATCTTCTGGTCAAAGTTGGCTGTTGGCAGCTTATCTAACTCTTTTGATGCATAGAGAAGAGCGACTCCACCGCCTGTAAATAAACATCTTTTGTCAATCTGATCATTGATTCTATTTTCTGGTAACTAGTAAAGAAAGATACCTGGTACAATTCCTTCTTCCACTGCCGCCTTTGTGGCATTCAAAGCATCTGTCACTCTGTCTTTCTTCTCACTAACTTCAGCGTCACTTGCTCCTCCAATCTACATTTGAACATCAAGTTCATCACTGTGTTCACCATAAGTATAAGGACCACAATTTTACAAATTTAGCTAGCCTAAAATGCTAGAAGTGTAGCATTTCATTTGAAGTATATGGAAAATAATCTGGAAATCGGGGCAGACCTTCAATACTGCAATACCCCCAGAAAGCTTAGCTAATCTCTCTTGCAATTTCTCCTTGTCGTAGTCGGAAGTGCTCGATTCAATTGCCGCCCTAATCTGTCATTGAAATGGTAAGCAGCATAAATCAAGTCTGGATCCAAACACATCAAGAGTTTTTTTTTGTTTTTTAATTAACTATTGGTCAATCAATCACCATCAGTTCACAAATAAAATAAGTCAGCAAAAAGGGACCTAACGATTCTGAATATCGAGGCAACACATACCTGTTCACATCTCTCCTCTATGGCTTTCATGTCACCGGCACCATCAAGAATAATTGTGTCATCCTTAGATACCGTGGCCTAAGATGACAATAATGTTACTCACAGAAGAAGAGGTACATGTGGAAGAAAAAAAGGTGATGTCGAACCTATATTACTATAGCTCCTCGCTGAAAATTCATTCCTTATTCAAGGACAGATGAAAAAAAAAATGAAAAAAAAAAGTTGTTTTTCAAAAAACATTATTCTTCAACAATGTATTGTTAAAAAAGCTAAAGACAGAACCTAAACTGGAAGATCTTTACCTTTTTGCAAGAACCAAATGCATCCAAATCTACATTCTCCAAATTCATACCAAGTTCCTCAGTTATAACCTACAAAACATAAGGCAAATGCACAAGTCAAGGTGTCCTGCAATATAATATGTTACAGAAGCACAACTTAAATATGATAACTAACTAACCTCGCCTCCTGTAAGAATTGCAAGATCTTCCAGGATGGCTTTCCTGTTTTCCCCAAACTCAGGTGCTTTTATGGCACAAACCTATGGACGAGCAAAATAAAGAAAAAATATAACATAAGTTTTAGTGAAAAACTGGGATGAACATTAGAAGTGACCCCTTGCAGTTTATATAGGAATCAGTAACAAAGAGAGGATGGAAATTTAGATATATGATTTTCACGAATTTGAAAATCGTATATTTACCTCTCTATTCTCAAGACCAAACATACATCATGTGCCAAAACCAATGCTATGTTCAAGTTTACTAACTTTTTAGATTGGACAAGATCCAACACCAATGGTTCCGTGCACTCAGTTACTCCCATACATAATTATCCCCAAAGTGTCAAACAATGAAGGGCTTGTTTGGTTCCAACTTAAACCCAGGCTTTTAGCCTTTTTTTCTTCAAATCATAATAAGTCGATGCTCAAATCACCAACTTTTTCTGTCTGCATGGTGACTTAAAGCAACCTTTTAACCAAAGGAACTTTTTGCTTAGTTAGCTAGAAGTAAAAAAAAAAGTGTCTAAGTCAAATTACCAAATGAAACATAAGAAAGGGAAAAACCAACAAAAAAAAAACAGTATAGCAACATCCAGCAAGACAACAAAAGACCTTGATTCCAGCACCAAGTTTATTTAGAATAACAGTTGCCAATGCATCACTTTCCACATCTTCGGCGACAATCAACAGGGGCCTTTGTCTCTGAAAACAGATGACACAGACTTGTCAGTAGAAGAATTGTGGTAATAAATACAGATGAGGTAATGATTAGTATATTTAACAAATCAGTAAGAGATTAATTCCCCAAATAACTGATTACCTTCAATGCTAACTCAAGTACTTTCACAACAGCATTTATACTTGAGATTTTCTTTTCATGGATCAGAATTAGAGGGTCTTCTAATTCTTGTCATGTTTAGAGGGAGTAAAGAGTAAATATTAAATAAGCTAGTGTGGCAATGAGAAAAACCAATATGCTCAGGTGTCAGTTACGATAAACCGGGACTTACACATTTCTGGGTCTTTGGGTTGGTGATGAAATATGGGGAAATGTAGCCCCTATCCAGTTTCATCCCCTCAGCAACTTCCAACTCATTGTACAAAGTCTTACCATCCTGCAAGAGTTTAACATAGAGAATCAAACCTTTGTCCTGAAGCCCCTAAAATTGGACCTTAAAAATAAGACTTGGAACAAAAAAATGTATAACCAACCCCTAAAACTGGGCCAAAGTATTTATGGAAAGATTACATGCGATAAGACAAAATGATAAGACCAAGATATCAATGGGAACATACGGCAATTGTGATAACTCCCTCCTTGCCAACTTTCTCCATGGCCTTCACTATCAGCTCACCTATTTCTCTTTCCCCATTAGCAGATATTGTCCCAACCTATCGGATTACATTCATTTCAGTGATGATGACAAAAAAAAAATCACATCCAATACACCAAGCATCCGTTTACAGTTTCCCACTATTTGCTACTATGCCAACATGTCAATTTTCAAAAAATGCAAGACACAACACGATGGGAATACGTTTGGAACTTTTTTACTTTACATATTTATTATATGACCAATACATCAAAAAATTAATCAAAGTATTGAAATATATATATACCACTAATTAAATTTAAAAAATATATATTTCATCTTATAAATATTTTATCAAATATTTAGTTCGCATGAGTTGTATTTTGAATAATCCAAAACATTATTACTATGAAGAGGTTTTTCACATAAAATGTATTCAAATGGTTCAAGAAGTATAGTAAAAGAATTCACAAAATATCATAAAAGTGTCAAATATTTTAAAATTGAATCTTTTACCTAAGACACGCTTAAAAAGTGCCGACCATGTTTTTAAGAATGTCCAAAGAGTGTCCTATTTGACACGAATGTCTGGCACAACCCACTTACTCTGTAGAAATGTTCGTGCTTCTTAGGCTATTGTAGTTTCCACTGCACCTCTTTTTGTCATTGGGATGCTAACAAATAGTTAAAATGATTTAAATTACTAACAAACCTGTGCTATTTCTTCAGATGTGCTAATCATCCGTGCCCTACTTTTCAAGTTTGTTACCACAGCATCAACTGCCATGGTGATACCCCTTCTTAGATCCATTGCATTCATCCCAGCAGCAACTGATTTGCAACCTTCGGCAAGTATTGCTCTAGTAAGGATTGTAGCACATGTAGTATCTGAAAGAACCACATGTCGTTCAGCTCTACATGTTCCAAACTTAGTGAACTTATGTCTAGCAACGTGAATATGATTTAATGCCCATGAGTTGTGTGTTGAACAGATTAAACTCTCCTCACATAGACAAGGAAACAATTTTGACGCCCATATTTCTATGTTTAACAGATAAAATCTCTTCCATGGACGAAGGAGCAATTTTGAAGTCTTTCAAAAACAGAGAATAACCAAATCGCCTAATTCAAAACACTCAAGATTCATCTAGTGCTGATAGGAAGAATATCTTACCATCGCCAGCTTCATCATTGGTTGCATTAGCAACCTGTTTTACAAGGCTTGCCCCGACATTCTTGACCTTGTCCTTGAATTCAATGCTCTTCGCGACAGTGATACCATCTTTTGTCACTTTGGGGGCACCAAAGCTTTGTTCAATCACCACGTTGCGACCCTTCAAGCACCAAAGCAAATAAATAAACTTGCCAAAATAATGCAAGAGACGCAAAAAAAGAAAAAGGAACATGGCTACTATTTTTTCTTCACGTTGGAGCACTGAAACCAGTATATGGTTTAGAGACAAGAAAACTAAAAGCCTGCATTCTCTAATCAAAGAATCCCCAACTTGCCACACAACTTGGGTCCTGGGCTTTTCTAAAACAGCCCCTTACAGGAACATCACGACTCTCTAACAAGATAGGATCAATAATGCTATACTTTATCATATTTACTTGCCACATTTTGTTTACTATGTGACGTGTCAAACCCACAACCCTTATATAAGCCCAGTTTGGTATATTATAAACAAAAAAGTAGCCTTTTTTTTTCCAAAAAAACCAGTTTCTGAGCTATACCATTTGGCATACTGGAAAAGCTAACTAACTTTTTTTCACTTCATTTTTCAAGAAGAAAACCTATCATCCCAAAACAATCGAACTTTTTACATTTTTAAAAAATAATTATAACATCCTCAATACAAAAGGTCAATGTTATGTTGGGAGATAATCCAACGCCATAAATATATACATGCTCGGTGATCCAGAAAATACATCTTTATTAACTTTTAACA
>JAOTRH010000023.1:9548377-9641683 GCA_034768845.1 Heliamphora exappendiculata
ATATATATAATATAAAATAGTATTGTATCTTTGTTTATAAAGCCACAAGAAACGCTGCAGCCCGCAATAACATTAGGCTGCCAACTTTTTGAGGCTATTACGTCTTCATTCGAACTCTATTTTTTATATTTTTTATATCGATAGAAAGCTCTGGAAGTATAAAAAAATTTGTTAAGAAATCTGTTCGAAAATAACCTGAAAAACTATAGAAAAAATAGCCTGAAACTATTGCTGCCACCCCTTATACGCTGCTGCCCATTCTGCTGCCTATTTGGGTTTTTGTGGTGGTTTTTTAGTGCCCGCTTGTTTTGAAAAAATAGCTGAAATATCTAACCACGTGATACTTTGAAGAACGCCTAAAAAACAGTCCTGAAATAGCCCCCAAACAGCGCCACCCAGCACCGCTACCCCTTTTTGCGGCTTGTTTAAAGCACTGTTTAGCCCAATTTTTTCTGATTTTTAGACAGTTTTTTGATGTATATTTTACTGTTATTTTATACCCAAACAATTGCTCAAAAAATAATTTTAAAAATAGCTCAAAAATTTATCAAAACTGTTGTCGGAAACGCCGCCGACAAAGGTGCTAGAATCAAGCTATTTTCGTGATTTTTTCTTGCTATTTTTAATTTTTTTATGCTATTTTTTATACATAAATACCGTAGCAAACTCACCGAAAAAAATCATTTAAAACCAATAAAACTTACCGCGATCCGTGGCCCTTAAAAATCCGAACGACCGCCAATGCCGCCTCCGTTTTTTGCGTTCTTGGATATATTCAACATGTTCTTAAATAATTTAAACAAATATTTTAAAAATAGAAACTAACTATTATATCGATCTTATGTTCTGAAAGTTCACATTCGATCTATCACAATCAACTCTCGTGATTAAAAAAAAAAATCATCATTCATACCATTCAACCAAATATGAAAAATAAATGACAATCAGAAAATCGGAATTAGAATACCTGCAAAATAAAGTTAGCACAGTTCTAAAATTACCCGACTCTAACTCTAATACCAATTGTTGGAGGCAAGACTGCCAAAATCATTATTTTTGTAAACGATCATTAAAAATTAATTGGACAAAAAAATGCTGAAACGAGCTTCAGATAAAACTTTTGATGACGAACCATCAAAATAAAACTCGTACAACCGCAGTTAATTTTAGAAGATTACCTTTTTACCGGTCAAATCTTCAACTACATTTTTTATTCTGAGTTGAATCTCTAATCAGATCTTCTACTGTATTTTCTTATGCAATTTTTGAATATAGTGTGGGTTATAATCATCTGAGAACTCGTACCGGCAGAACCTGGACAGTCTTAGTCTTGAAGACAATTTATGAAACTGGTTCAACTCACCCTCATATTTATAGGGTTACAGCAGGGACATGGGAAGAATTATGAATAAGATTTCTAGTAGAACACAGACACGTATCAGCGATTTTCGCAATTAAGCAAATCTTATAGTGGTATCGACCATTATGAAAAATCAGCAGCGATTTTTGTAATTTTCATAAAATACTGAATTACAGTTCACACCACTAAAAAATTATAATTGCACTCTGACCCATAATCTCAAGATCATCTTGCATTAAGCTCCTGCAATTAAATGCTTACCATTTCTCCCCACGTAAAGATTTCTGTTACCCGACAATTAAATTTAATTACTGACAATTTAGTTTAATCAGCTTCTTGATATTCCTTAAACCCTTCCACTTAACTTATTTGACCGCCGAATAATCAAATTCACCTGTAGAGTTTGGTCTGATCAAAACTTATAAGCTTCCTTAAGAGGGTATCGTCAATTCCGATCTTTTGAGACGTGAATTCTGCAAATAATTAATATTCACCATATAAATAATACCGTTATCTAACTCACCGGAAATATAGACCCATATAAGATCGCACCCTCTAATGAATTAAATTAACGAATATTAAATATACGCAAATTAATAATTATTTCAAGATTAAGAGAATAAGTACTATTTATAATAATCTTAGAATGTGAATTAATTTATATAATCAGTATAAAATTAATTATCTTAAATATCCCGTTCAGTACACACAAAGTGTACTAGTGCAGAGAGTCGAAATAATAAACGATACTATTATCTGTTTTCCATAATCAATGCAGTTCTGCTAAAATTCTGTACTATGGTCATACCGATAGTACGTCTATTTCCATCTAAACTGCGAACATAAAATTTATATTCTGCAAGAACCTAAAATTCGATCTTCTGTATGCAAGTCGTAATCTACACACCAGATTAAATATTATACAGAATATTAGGCATCCATGCATAACACTTAAAGAAATAATACACATATATTACTCATAAAGATTCTCATAAAATAAAAAATTAATTTTATTAAAAAATAAAATAAAATATTAAAAATATGATTTTCCGTATACCAACCATAATATTCTTCCTCTTGTTCTGCTTGAAAACGTCACATATTTAAAAGCAAGGCGAGCAACACAAACCCCTTCTAGGATGTGCTACTTGTCCAAAAAAGCATAATAGTGACATCCGCTACCTTTTTGCTCTTTCACAGTGATGGCTATCACCTTTGTAATTGTGAAAATGACAACTGCGACTTTTCGAAAGTCACGGCCTGGATAAACAAGCGACGACCATGACAAAAAAAGTCACAACTTAGTTTAGGGTTTGCAAAAAAGTTACGGCCGTGACACAAATGTCACAGCCAAAGGGTCTTTAGGGGTTTTTCTTGGATTTTGAGTCATATTCGTGATTTTGCTTACTTTGGAGTATATTTGAACCTGATTCTCATACTTTCGTCATTGGAGCACATTCGAGACAAGTGCCTAAGATTCGATTTGGTCAGATTGGGGTGTCTATAGGGTGACGTTGAGAAAATTTTATGCTTATAAATATAGTACTTTACATTTAAGTATGAATAAATATGTTAGTATAACCTTTATTTTATATATTTATATGTGTGTGTGTGTGTGTGTGTTAACGTGCCCAAAAATCGAGGCGTAACAAGCTTACACATGAAATACCAAATTATCGATTCTTATAGAATATAAGTTTATAATTTACAGTCTTAGATGGAATTGGACCTACCATCGATACAGTTGGAGCATAATGTTGTAGTATATCTTTATTGATTATGGGGAATAATAATTATTTCGATAATTATTCTGACTCATTGTGCTAGTACACTTTATATGTATTGAACAAGACCACGCTAGAGTAACTAATTTTATACTTACTATATAAATTAATTTACACTCCATGGTTATTATGAGTGCTTATACTCTTAATTCTGAAATAATTATTAAATACATATATTTAAATTTCGTTATTTTGATTCATTAAAGAGTGCAATCTTTTATAGATCTATAATTCTGGTGAGTTGGATAACGGTATTACGTATATGGTGGATATTAATTATTGATGGAATTCACGTTTTGATAAGAATTGATGATACCCCCTTAAAGAAACTTATAAGTTTTGATCGTGCCAAACTTTACGAGTAGATTTTATAATTCGGCATATCAAATAAGTTAAACAAAAAGTCTTAAGAAATTATTAAATAGGTAGATTAAATATAATTATTTATAATTTAATTTAATCGATGGGTATTTGTAATCTTAACGTGGGGAGAATGATACGCATTTAATAACAGGAACTCAAATAATTAATTTTGAGCATGCTGGGAGTGCAATTACATTCTTTAGTGATATGATTTATAATTTATGTTTTTAGAAAATTACTTCTAAATTGAAGTGGGTTTTTCTAATTACATTAGAGTTTTATGTCTTATTTATTCTTTAGGTCCATGCTGTAACCTATTTATATACTGTTATAACCCTACCTACCAAACACAGCAATATTCATTCAGTCTCTTAGGGTTTTCACGTTCTTATGAGAGCTAAAAAAAGGGAGGCAGCCAGACGGGGTTAGTAACAAAAAAGATTAGAGCACACAATCTATTCTTGTTTCGGCTTTTAGGAATAGAGCAGAAAATCTAAGTGGAGATGAGGTTGCTGATTTTCTGCTGTATTGATCTTCAAATTTCAAATGCTGAAACGTGATCAAACTAGAGGAATCACGCAAGTATAATTCCCATTCCACCTTGTGGGTGTACCAGATTTCAATTTTTGAATTTCGGGAGTTGTTTTGTTTTATTATATATGGATTCTATCGGGACAGTTTTTCGTCCGTCTGGATGGTTTAGTGTTGTGCAGTCTTTTTTGTCCTGCAGATCATGTATCACGCCGTGTTTAATTCTATTCGTATGTATCATTTTAATTTCCTGAATACAATCCCTTCAATGGTCGGGATAGTGGGGACAACGACGACATGATGAGTAGGGTGACATGATAGTAGTTTAGTACTGATGGCCTGCTGGTGGTGGCCTAATAGAAAATGGTTGCAGCATGGTAGGGGTTGGGTTAGTGGCGTGTTGGTGGTGGTGGTAGTGGGTTATGCTGGTTATATAGTGGGGACGATGGCAACGCGATTAGTGTGGTGGCATGACGGGGGAGTGGTGGCATGGTGGTGGTGGTGGTGGTGATGATGATGAGTGGTCATAACATGTGGGTGGTGGCATGAGGGTGGGGTGGGATGGTTGTAATGATGAGGTGATAACGATGTATGTTGACTCTTATTTATTGACATGTATAAATTTAAGTAGAATTAAGTAAACGATGAATTTCTTAAAATTATCTAAAATTTTAGTTTACATTTTTAGAGGCATTTAAAATTTTAAGTGATATAAATTTTATTTGTCAAACAAACTTAATTTATTTTCATTTAATGCATTCAACATTAAGTGCTAATTTAGGTTATTAACCAGCCCTACAAAGTGGGTCATCTATTATTTGTTACTTATCCAACAAAAGTAATCTAATAATATTCTCTCAAAATATTTTCTACATCTTTAAATAATTATACATTATATTTTATAACTACCCAAATAAAATTACTCCATTCCACAAGGAAACAGTTTCATAAAGTGGGCAAATTTGGTATATGCGTTTTGGCGAGTAATCTCCTATTTCCATATCATTACGCTTTTTCATATTCTAATGTACTCACTTCTTTAAGAGAGAATTTTGAGGGGCAAATTCGAAGTGGAAAATTTGTTCCATTTTTGTGGTGAGTAATCCTCTATTTTCAAATTATTATATATTAAAAAAAATGTCTTTTTTCTTATGTCCAATGGGCTTTGTTGTTATACGATAATATAAAAATATCAAAATACAAAAATTTCAATATATTTTTCATTTGTAACGACAACAGTTTTAACGTTTAGTTTTCATTTTGTTTTTTATTTTTTTATTTTCTGTTCATAAATTTTTTTAAAAAAATCTAATTTTATGAGGAAACCTTATCAAAAACAAAAATAAACAAAACAATTTAATTGACTTGTTTTTTGGCCTGTTTTGGGTTAAACATTGAATTTTTTTTTCTCTTTTTTTAAGTTTTTTCATCTTTTTATTAAATTTTTTTTCTAAAATAATCTCAATGCAATGAATCAAAAAAGTGAAAATATTTTGGCAAACAAAAAAAATTATTAAAAACAAAAATAATTAATATAAAATTTAACTTATTAATTTATTTTTGTATTTTTTAATTTTTTAATTTTTTTAATTGATTCAAAAAATTTATTTTTCTAACTCATAATGTTGAGAAGAATCAAAAAATACATAACAATTTAATTGAACGATAAATTTTTTTATTAAAAATAAAAATTAATAAAATAAAATAAATAAATAAATTATTCTAAATGAGTCCAAAATTGTCTTTTTTGGACAAAACGTTTTTGTTTCAAATTTTTTAGGTGAATTACATTTACTTTTTTTTAAAGATTAATTAAAAATATAAAAATATCTTTTAAAAATTTTAAAATACCTCTGATCTTTTCCTAATAACAGAGGTTAATTAAAAATAATATTTTATTATTTTATTTTCTTAATTAATTAAAATCTTATTAACTAAAAAAAAAAGAGTAGAAGATTAAATCCCAACCCGAATTCAGACAATGTATCGCCGGACACCAGCTCCACCACCTCCGTCTCATTCAGCTCCGGTGGCCCCAGCCTTACCAGTGCTCCGCTAAAACCACCACAACTGCATGTAACTTTTATCAAAAATTAGATACGGGTATATACATCTTCGTGTGGGTGTGAGAGCGCAAATTAGCGTTGCAAATGGAGAAGAGACTCTGGTTATCACTCCAGAGCTTCGCCAAAGTATTCCTCTCATCGGCGACGAAATTAGGGTTTAAGTCCCCAAAATCCTCACTCAAATCCCTGATTCACAGCATCGTCCATTTCTCTAGACTCTCTCTCTCTCTCTCTCTCCACCATTCCGTTTCTCAATCCATCGTTGCTTCAAACAATTGTCCCATCCGACCGACAACGTCCTACATAAGGAGATACGAGAGAAGGAGATGGTAGTATGTAATGGTTATCGTGGCGTGGTGGTGGTGTTTGGGTGTACAACACATAGAGAGAGAGAGAGAGAGAGAGAGAGAGAGAGAGTCTTGCAATCTTCGCCTTCACAAGCTGGTGTGGCGACTGATTTAGAATCGTAACATTTTTTGCATCCGCACTCTCAACTATTCCCAAAGTCGTGAACCCCATCCATCCACCGACATCCACCACGACTAGATTTCGATCGCTCAAGTTTGTCGGCTCCAGCGCTTTGTCTCTCAGATCCTCAGTCCAATGCCCCGGGTTGATGACATGATCATACACAATCGACAAAAACCTGTAGAACACACCTCTTTCTTGTGCTGTATGTATAAACCTAGGCCGTGACGCCGAAAGAGCGTAGCCTTAAAATTTGATCCACAAGACACCAGACTGATCTTGATGAAATGATTCCTGTGCAAATTCAACCCAAGGTTTAGGGACGATTGAACTGTAATTTGATAGATGTGGGAACGGAGAGAGATTGTAGAGAGGAAGTGTGGGAACGGAGAGAATGGCAAATTGATATATATATACGAGGGTAAAATAAGAAAAGTAAAATACATCTAAAATATTTAATAATAAAATAAATTTTTATTTATTTAATTAATAATTAATTAACAAAAAAGTTAAGATGAAATACCAAATTAAAATAAAAAAAGTGCAGTATTATTTTAGTAATTTTAAGAGAAATTTTTGAAATAAATTTAAATTTTAACAGAAATGAGTGTAATTTATTCAAATTTCTACGTTTTTAATCTAATTCCGTGGAGAAATTTTAAAATAAAATAATTTATCAAAAATAATTACATAAATATAAATATATACATATAAAACGGTTACGATGGTTTGCGAAAAAAAAAAAGAAAAACAAAAAACAACCCAAGAAATAAAACCGACGCCGACGGGACGCATTTCTTTAGCCGAAGCGTCTAGAATGCTCTCTTTCTCTCTTTCTATCCTTTTCTTGGCAACCAAGAAATTAATCACGATATTCCAATTTGTGGCTCTATCCAGGACTCGCGAGCTGTCTTTCCCTTCTTGATTCGAACAGAGGAAGAAGAAGAAGAAGAAGAAGAAGAAGAAGAGATGGAGAGGGGGAGAAGTAGTAGGGGCTCGTCGCGCGGATTGCTTCCATTGCTTGCTGTGCACGCGGTGGGCCAGTATTGGGGGCTTGATCGGAAACCACCTGTCACCGCCGCACTTGTCGCCGCCAACACTCTTGCTTACTTGAGGCCAAGTTTTCTCCACCCTATCCTTCCTACCATCGACGAAGTCTGGTTCAATCCCCACCTCATCATCAAGGTACTTCAATGTTTTTCTTGTCTGCAATTTCCGCCCCTCTTCTTTGATTCTTCCGAGTATGAAATGTGCAGTTTGAGCGTAGATTATTTCATTTCTACTGTTCCCTTGTTCCGATTCACTGTCCGGCTACTCTGTTTATTTATTTATTTACTAGCAATGAGGCGATGCGTGTGCAATTCGACTTATGTGAAAAATATATATAATCTATGATAAATTACACAAAAATAAAACTAAAAATTTACAACACTATCAATTTATTAATTCAAACCCGTCTTATACATTAGTTCTACAAAATTTATACTACCATCAATTTAAGACACAAAACAAAGTTACCCATTATGCACGTTATCTATTGAAATTGTTTCGCAGCATATTTGCCATAATCCTGAAAAAAACATAGTATGTACAATAAGATAATTTTGAAATTTAGTAGTGTATAAATTTATAAAAATAAACTTACCTTGTCACAATCTTGCACATCTGTTTGTATGATTTCAATTTTTTTATCCGCTGTTCCTGTGGTGTTTGTCAGAGCCTGTAGAGAATATAGAGTTAGTAGCTTCACTCACACACACACAAAAAAAAACCAAAAACTGGGAAATGAAAACATGGTACTTTTAATCGGCAATTGTATTCCCAAGCACAACTGAGCAGAATAAATTAAGGAATTGCAGGCACTATGTTTTTTTTTTGTAAGAATTTTTTTTTCTTTGAAAAAATAAAATGTTTAACCGCAATTAAGTGGAACTGTGAAAAACCTACACAACATGAAAATATTCAAGAAGACAGAGAAATAATGCAATTGCCACCAAAATAAATATACTAAATCATTAATTAAAATATATGAATAAACTAAAAGTTTTTTTGCAATAATAGATATATACAATTAGTTATATCTATATGTATATATAGATATAATCTTTAATCCAAAGTCCAAACCAATACTCTACATCCCCCTCTCACTGTGGAAGATTCTGAAAAATTAAATAAATATTCATGCATGAATAAAAATTCCCAGTTTCGAATTGTCCATTCTGGGAAGAGCATTCAGTTTTGTTGAAGTGTTTGCTATATGCGCGATGAGAAAGAAAAATCGAAAACTAAAAATTCCCAGTTTCAAATCGCAAACTGGAATCCAACCTCTGCAATGAGAAGTTATGGACTGAAATATTAAGATTACGGAGATTTACAAATGCACAAAAACGAAACCAAAAATGCATAGAGCTAAAGAAAAATGGAAATCTTTCTGAATCTGGAATCAGAGGTAAATTCCTGAACTTCCTAAAATCCAAATCGAATAAATTCAATGTCATTGAGATACAACTGAATTAGAGAAGAAAATCAAAATTATTTGTTCTACTGTTCCCCACTGGAACTCCCAATCCCTCGTCTCGGGTTGAAAGCAAAAGGCTCAAATTCAAGATCAATTGTACACTGATTCAACAGCAGGCTAAATAGAAAAAGAAGAGGAATCAAAGCTTACAGTACTTAAGGATCGATACGAAACGGTTCGATATCAATGGCGGTTGAATGGAGAGCTTTGCCGGTTGCCTTCGGCGATCTTTGACGTATGGTAGAATGGTCTCTCTCTCACTGTGGAAAAATGGAAAAGTGAAACTGCTTGCAACGGCAGATATGACGGTAAGTGGGTTTTGTAAATGAGTAATTATAATTTTTCCCATAATAGTTAAGTAAAATTAAGATAAATATAGAGTAATTTTTAATATTTTTATTGGTTTTTAAGGCAATGAAAAATTTGGTGAGCCTCAAACACCAAAAAAAGGTGTTTACTTAATAAGATAGTATAGATGTCAGAACTTTTTTAACATGTTGGGGCTGTTTTTCAATAATAAAATTGAAAATTTGAAATACTTTAAAAATAGTACAAATAAGAGAAACTGTACAAATAAAAAAAATAAATTTGATAAAATATACCTGAATAAATGCAAACCCTAATATACATACATATAGACATGCATAACGTCATCGCCAGCATACTTACAAAATTCAAAAAAAAAAAATGTGTAAAAAATCACCACCAACGATCCATAAAAAATACACAAAGAGAAAAGAAAAGGATGTACGTGGAACTATGGTGAGAAACCCCAAGAACACCGACTTAATTCCTTTCAACCTTCTCTATGTCCAAATCTCTCTCTCTCTCTCTCTCTGTAGAATTTTTCCATTTGGATTCCGTCGTTAAAGCTCCATTTCGATTTTTGGATATATGTTGGGCTTCGTATTCGGTTGTCTCTGGATGTCCACCATCGAACTGTTGTATGTCCCTAGTTCTCAGATCTTTCTCTCTCTCTAGGCGTTGCCACTTGAAGAAAAAGCAAAGTGCGAATGGAGAAGATAACCGACGAAATACCACCCGATTTCTTCTCTGGATCAATGGCTTCATCCAATTAGGTGTAGAAAATTTCGGGGACGGCAGCGAATTAGATATCCGCCACCCAAAAATTAGATAACCGCAGCAAAAATATTTGAGTAAAAGTAGGAATGTGTGTTTAGATAAGTTTACCATTGTATCCTTAAGCTATAAGTAGAGATAGCAGTTGGTTCGTAGGTATTTTTGGAATTGTAAAAAATGTGACACGGCTTCACTAAAATCTGGGTTGGCTTTATTAAATAGTATGGAAATTTTTTGGTAGTTTTTGATTAAGAGAATTTGTTGTGCTAGTTTCAACGGTTTAATTTCTTTCTATGGAATTCATGGCCCTATAATTTGGTTGCTAGAAAGCCTTGGAAAAGAAATCAAATAATTCACGAATTCATTCGTTTTTCTTTTTCAGTACATTTGAGATCAATGGACCATGCCACTTAGTAGAATAGTTGTGCAATATGGGGTCGATTGCGTTAAAGCATTATGAAAGATCATATCATGTAATAATGGTCGGTACATGAGAAATGATCTGGTAATGAGAAGATTTGGGGGATATACTGTTTTCAGAAGATTTGAGAGGGATAAGCAAGATGAGGTGATTTTTTTAAGGACAATTGGCTTTATTTGGGAAGCATCTGATACCTCTCGGTGATGGATTTAGAAGGGCACGGATTCCAGCTAAGTGAATTGACGACCTGATCGACCCCTTGCTCGTACTTCGTCGAACTTGAAACGTCAAAAAAGGTGAAGTTGACACCGGTGAGGGGCTGGCCAATTTCCCTCCAATGCCTAAGTCAGTCCAATATTTTGCTAGTTTATGGAATGATTAGAGAGAGTGAATTTTTCATACCTGGAGGTTGGGGTGTCGACCTTTATTTATAAGAGAGCCTCGCGTTGATTAAGCAGAAACTCCCGCATCATGGCTGAAAGATCCTCCGTATCTCGAATAATTTGTTTGGCCCACTATATGCGGGAGCGTCTTTTGATACGCGAAGAGGATCACGCTGTTCGATTTCTGGGTAGCAACTAACCAATCACTCCCTGTGGGGTCAGGTGCATTGGCTTGGGTTAGCTATTCGGTCATGACTGACCGATCCCCATCCGCATCTTTATGGGATATTGAGAAATTTTTCGTGACTTGAGTTATATAAAAAGCGAAATATTTGGTGCACTATTTCGCTACTAGTGCAGGCAATATCGTATTGAAGTTAATGGTGGAAGATCACCGATCTCGACCTTTTCCCTATTTGATCATTACGGTTCTTTAAAGTTGTAGTACATTCAAATGCACAAGCAAACCCAGACATGCATACACACACACAAGGCCAAAAGAAAGTTTTGATTTCCCACAGCATTATTTACCAAGCTTGGGACTGGAGGAGCATTTTAGGAATTTGAGGTATCACTTGTAATAAGAATGAAGTTTCATTCATATAGTAATGTCCCTAGCTTGCTTTGAGATTAAGGTTGGTTAGGCAGACCATGATGGAAGGCCAAGGGCTGGGTGAACCAAGATAGGATATAGCGGGTGCGAAATCTATTTCAGTAGAGCTTATGATATCGGTGGCCCGAGGTAGGTCACTCAATTGGAAATCACAACCATGAATGGGCAATCACACAAAGGAATGTGGAGTTTAAATTACAATTTTTTGGCAAATTTTTATGTGTTCTTCTAGTTTAGGAGAAATTACATATGACATCCCGAAGGTTTTGACAACTGGCATGTTTCTTTCCAATGTTTATCAAGTAGAATAGGTATGTATACTCTCTTAGAAGAGGGTGATGAGGCCTATCTCAAAATTATGCGGCATGTTTACATGAAGTTGCTTGTCAATTTGAGCATTTTTTTTAATTAGTTACGCTTGTTAGTGTGTTATTAAGGTAAACAAACTATCAACATGGGCCTTTCATCATGTGTATGATTGCCATAGTTACCTATCATTCCACGTGGGAAGGTTTGTAGGCTAGTTAGGGCTCCATGATTGCCAATGTTAGGTTACTGCATGCGTTTTTCCCAGTTTGCTTACTGGTTTCATGGTAAAATGGCCCTAGAGCCCTACATCCAATTTAATATTTACATGATTTTAAAAGCATAATTTTATTATGAGAATACACCAATGGGTGCCACCTAATAATCAATTGGATACTTAAAACATGTGGATATAGTATTTTCACGACTTCTATGTGGGTTTTGTGTGTGTGTGTGTGTGTGTGTGCATGCACGCACGCGTGAGAGAGAGAGAGAGGTCTTATATTAAAAGCAACTGAAATCATAGGTGCAACGATCGTAACGCTGTTCTAGTAAGCAGTCGCCCCCAAACAATGGGTGGAAACTAGAAGGGTTGACACAACTATAGAGGCCGTAATGGATGACGGTAACTATCGAAACCATTATGGAAGGGTTGTAATTGAGTTCTAAAACCTTGGCTAGCTTCAATATTCACACATCGGCCAAAAAAATAAACAATGCAAGCATGTAGCTCCTTTATGACTTGCTCTCTCTCTCTCTCTCTCTCTCTCTCTCTCTCTCTTTGTATTTATGTCGTGTGCATACATTCATCTCTGTAAAAACCTAAACCAAATCCTTCATACACATGTCAAATGAGGTTTCCAACTATCATCATTGCTTTGAAAAATAATATCTAAAGATATGTGAGCGGGTTGTAAAAGAGGTGGGTAAGGTATCGAATTGGGCCGTGAGGTGAGGATACGGTTTCTGCTGATTTGTTCTCGCGAAATCTGTTAAAGCCCAATAGAAGCCCACCCTAAACACAGATTAATAATCCAAAGCTGGCAAGTCTTTGGATTATTCAAAAAACCCACATTTGGATCCAAATGACAATTCTCCGAGTTTCTCACATGGCTAGCTATCAAAACCATAGGTTCGTAACACGAGTTGCCAATTATTTTTAAGTTCCATTCAACATCTTCACTTGATTCTCTCTCTCTCTCTCTCTTCGTATTTCTCTCATATGCATGCATTCTTTTGTGTAACAACTAACAACCTAAACCAAATCCTTCCTACGCATGCCAAGCAAGGGAACAATATCGACGATTCCTTTTGGGTATGTACCAACAATGCAAAAATACTCTATTAATAAAGTAATATTGAGGATATGTGTTGGATAATAAATTGTTTTTTATATGATGTATATCAGTGTTTGATAGATCTTCAGATACGAACACTTCAACCTTTTTAAAGTATCCATGCTTCCTAAATGATAGTATCCTTTCATTCCAAAATAATAAATTTAGCGATCCCAATTTTTTTTTGCTTATTTATTACCTTTGCTTAAGTGAGTGAAAGATCAAAGATGTGGTTTTTATATGATTAATTTGAAGAGGAATAGGAAATGTTACTCTCATATGACCCGATGTTTCCAATTGGTTGATAGATGACAACTACAGGCAATTCGCATAAATCTAGCAATGTCATCGACGTGCAACCAATATCCTGTCTTCAATTGCATTGGTCTAATGAACTCAATATCAAGCTTACCGAATTCAACCCCTTTGTGACTTTGTATGTATGCAGTTTTTTTAAAAAAAAAAATCTTTGGATAGTGAAGAAAACTTGGTTTTGTTCTATGACCCTGTTGTTTAAATTCCTGTAATGTTCATGTGTTGATCGGTACAACTGTTCCCATACAAATAGTGCACGCACTTGATTTAAAAAACTGTGATTTGGTGCATGTACTTCTGTTCTTGTTCCATCGAATATTAGCTATGTTCTTTGTGAATTTAAAGACCTTTTTGCCTGTCCTCGTTACTCTTACATGATGATCTATATTCTTGACATGAAGATTCTTGATGGAGACTCATTTGGCGGGGATTCACTTCCAATAGTTGAACTATTGGAAATACAACTTTTAATTTTATTCTATATTATTGTATTTTGATGAACACAATAAAACTAATCTCAAAGGCACAAAGAACCACGTGTATGTACATGTGTAGTACATTGTAGAATGTACCATCACAAACAAGACTTTTTGTAGAAAACTCAAAATAGCCTTGAGGATGTCATTTCCTGCCACCCAATGGTACCTGTTGCCCAGGGAATCAAGTGGTGATTACCTAATGGTACCAACCACCCAATGAATCAAGTGGTGATTTAGCATGCTTTTTCGACTTTCGCAGATACAATGGCAATTGGGAAACATCTCGCTTCTCTTCCTTCCAATTTATCAACCAGTTAACATTTTTATTTGGTGTTTGGAGTATAATAGTTTTGCGACTAATGAATTTTTCATAGGAGGAAACCAAATTGCCTTCTTTTCCCTCAATAGTGTAACATGTGTGGAAGAATTGAGGAATATCTGTTCCATCATTCGGAACGGCAGACATTTGTTGGGTGATCCCAACTTCTTGCTCCCAAACGATATTTGACTAATTATAGGGGCTCTAAATGCAATAAGAAAGCAAGAGCATTGTGGAATTGCAAAACATGAGGATATTTGAGAACAAGTTTGATGATGATTTTTTATTTGATACAGTGAGCCTATCTTACATGTTCTAAATGTATTAAATACTCGTGTTGGAAGCTCAACAATTGGATAAGGGTATGAGATGTGTATTTGACATTTTTAGTGAATATTAACCTAGAAAGCATATTTAGTAATTGGAGGTTACTATAAAATAGTGTGTAAACTCTCATATTATGCATGAAGAGCATTGAGGGTATTTGGCAAAGCTATTACTAGTAGCCTTTAGTTTCCTGCTACTAATTTTTGCTTTAAATTATAATATTTTTCAAACACTTACAACTTATACTGCAAATTATAATTAGTTTTTCTTTTATTTTAGTTACAAGTTACAATTTGTACTAAACACACTTCTGCTATAAGTTACAATCTATAAGCTATTAATTTCAGCAATATCAAGCACCGCCATTATAAATACCATTTACCCTAGAAAATAAAAAATATATTTTAAGAAATAAGAATATTTTTTTATGTCTCATTTGACATGAGAATTAGTTGAATTCAACACTTCGCATCTGAGTCCATGTAATGTAAGAGCGACCTATTAGTCTTTCTTTTGGGCACTAGTCTCTCTTCCTTTTAAGACAATGCCGTTGAACTCTATGTCTAGAGATTGAAGTAGTGTGTGATAACTGATATGTAGGAAGCAGTTTTTTCATTTGTATTCTTTTTTGTAAAAAAAAAATCTTTTGTGGGCTCCTTGTTCTGATTCTTCTTGTACATTCTCTCATCTTATTATTTATAATTTCTTGTTGTCGATCAAGACATAAGAGTTTGCTTTACTGATATATTTCTTCCAAAGAAGAGCAGCTTAGAAGGTGCCAAATTCCTTTGCAATAGAATTCAAAGTTGTGTGTGACTTTCTAGAATCTTTTGCTCATGTCTGCTCACCTTTGTCATGGGCAGTACTTGTACCTCCATTAGACTAGTTATCTTACTCTCTCCTCCTCCACGTATTAAAAGAACTGACTATGTAGCATAGACATTCATTTTAGTTTTGTATCTGTGTCCAAGCATACCATGTGGCTGTTTGATATTTTAATTATTGGTTTCTCAGTTTTCCTGTCATGGACATGGCATGGATACATGTGTCCTGTGCCTAGAAACATCCAAACACATCTATAATATTAAAAGTTTTTAACAGGGGGACGAATTGCCATATTAAAATGTCATGAATTAAACTTTAAAAGTCAAAGGTCAATCTGTGTTTACACTAGCCACAAAGAGAAGAACTGTCGCCAAGGGAGCCTTCATTTTAAAGAAGTGATCGAGACTTTTATGTTTGACTAGTTGGAACTTCATATGCATTTTGCTTCTTTTAATGAGGACTATATCTAATTATATCATTATATCATATAAAATATTTGACTTAGTGTTATTCGTATTTTTAAATTTTTGAATATGATATTCATGTATATGACACAAAAATACTATATAACTCAATTATTTTGACAATTTATCGGAAAACATTTTGGGAAGCACTCTTTTTAAAAAACTAAAAATAAATTATCAGAAAGGAGAAAACACTGAGTTCTTGGCAATATAGGGCTTTTAAGGCCAAAACTCTTTCTCTCTCACGCGCGCATGCAGTAGAGGTTTCACTGCCACCCCTATCTTCTAGGGGCACATTCCCAATAATTCTTTTTTATTTTCCTTGCTGCTACACAATTTGTACAATTCAGGGTTGTCAGTAGTAATTGTTTTTATCTTCTATAAATTAGGGCAATCATTTTATTGTACTAGTATGTGAAACTGTGGATGGTGGTACCTATCATTCAGGTAGATTACATGAATCATTTTTGTTTTTGCTTTCTTGTTTCTTTGTAAAGTTACAGCAGTGTTTTATTATGCTTTGGACTTGTGGATTCAGTGAGAGAAACTTAAGGGGTACAACCCAAGTGTATTTGTGGAACCCAAAACAAAAACCTGAAATAAAGTTGCAATCCTACTGAAGCTAAAATATTGTTGTCGGAAGTGCTGTAGCTTCCCTGAAACTTGTTGAAAAGTCATTTTTCTTTTGATATATAACGATGATATACCCGTTGTTGTTTTGTGAAAACAAGTAGTCTGAAAACTGTGAGACCACAGGTTGGCATTTTATGACATCGAAGAAACTTTTTAACTTTCTCTAGCAGGCAGTAGTTTGTCTGGAAACTGAAACCCCAGAATCCTGGCTGTCCCAAAATGCTGTTGTCTATGCTATGTCTTTGACAAGCCATCAGTAGTAGACCTGAAGTAAGCTTAGCATTCAATGAGTATTCTATCCTTATCTTGGTTTTGCTTAAACTCGCCAAGAATATTAAACTCTTAACATACAAAGATGGGGTTACCAGGTAGTAAATGCTTCCTTAAGATTGCATAAGAACATGGGTCGACAATTTGCAAGTGCCAAGAAATTGTTACCTTTTCCCTGTAGCTTGGTTATCTAGAAATTGGCCCCAAATGCTGATGTCTATGATTTATGGTCTTTGACAATGCAAGCCATCAGTGTTATACAAATGTTGTTTTCACTATTTCTTCCATATAAACATGACCGTTTACATTCTGTGGATGTGCCCTTTCATTCTGAGATTGGTGCATTGTGATAATAAGCAAATTTAGGTCCTCTTTCTTTAAGGTTTTAATTTTGTTAGTTGTCTTCATTAGACTAATTTTCCAGCAATCGTATCCTTACAATTAATTAAGGATAATTAGTCAAAGGTCCAATTGTTGGACCTTATCTTGCATTTAATCCATCTTTTTTTTTTGAGTCTTTAAGTCCTTTATTTTAGAAATTTTCTGAGGTCCTTCCAATTTAATGCTAAGCAAATTTATGGACAAAAATTGCCCTTATTACACATATATTCCCTTAATTACTTAGTGCACGCCTCTCACCACCTCATCACCATTTTCATCTCCAGCTATTGTCGCCAACCACCAGTGACCATGTTCTAGTGACCCTTAAGTAACTTTTCCGGTGACCTCTGAAAACTTTCTGGCAACTTTTACGGAACAAATAAATTTCACTATTCACTTTAACACCAGCCACACAAAATAAATAAACTTTATTATTAGCTGTATTTGGACATCGAAATTTATCGTTGTTCATAAAATTCTATTGTATCTACCACCATCGCCCCTTTTGCCACCACAAACACATAAAACAGTAAATACTCACTTTTTTTTTATTTTATTCAAACACCTAAAATTACCTCTATTTTGCTGGTGGAAAGTTACCAGAGGCGTTGCTGGATGGTCGCCGGAGATGGTAGAGGTGTTTGAGGTGAAGAGATGGGTGTAGAAAGTAGTAGGAGAATTTTGATCTAATTTGACCTAATGAACTTTAGGAGTTGAGATTGTTCTGTTTTGTAAGTACGAGATATTTGCTCGGAGCTTGTCAAGTTATGATTATATATAATGATATGTCTGTTTTGTGTTTCCACATCTGATAAGATCTTCTTGCCTTTGGTTGAGCAGCACAGGGATCTCAAGCGCTTCTTCTTGTCGCCATTCTACCACATAGGCGAATCTCACTTGGTATACAACATGATGTCACTTTTATGGAAAGGGATCCAGTTGGAGACTTCAATGGGGAGTTCTGAATTTGCATCCATGGTCATTGTACTGCTTGGCTTATCACAGGGCATCACTCTATTACTTGCTAAATCCCTTTTCCTGTTCTTCGATTACGGGAGGCCTTACTACCAGGAATATGCTGTTGGATTTTCTGGTGTACTCTTTGCCATGAAAGTTGTTCTGAATTCCCAGTCAGACTACACGAGCGTCCACGGACTTATAGTACCGGCACAACATGCTGCATGGGCCGAACTGATTCTCATCCAAATGTTTGTACCCGGTGTCTCTTTTCTCGGCCACCTCGGTGGCATACTGGCTGGTATTCTCTATCTCAGGTTGAAAGCTTCATATTCGGGTACAGATCCACTAACGGCCATTATTAGGGGTCTTAGGAGTGCATTGAGCTGGCCTTTAAGGTGCGTGCTTGGGTTCCGTCTGTTCCGAAGGCGACAGATATTGGGTAGGGGAACCGTTGGTCGAGATCGTCAGAGGAGTGCATCTAGTGTGTGGAGATGTCAGGCATGTACGTTTGATAATTCCGGCTGGCTAAATGTTTGCGAGATGTGTGGCACCAGCCGAGATGGTGATGGACTGACATTCATTGGGTCACTCAATCAGTCTCATGGCATTCCTGTGGAAGAATTGCGTCGTCGGAGAGTTGAAAGGTTTAGCAGTTGATGGAATTCACCAATTGTTCAACTAGAAGAGTGCTTATAAGGTAAATATTGTTCAACTAGTAGGTACTTTCTGATTTCTAATCATAGTAATAGTAGCAAGAATGATCAAGTCCAATCTAGCTATTTGTCAGGATATTGATGCTGCTGCTTATTCAATGCTTGAGAGGATCAAGTGTTTTGACAAACAAGAATAGTCAATTTGTAGTTTCTTTGGATATTTGCTTATAGCCTTTTTGCTTATTGGTTTTAGCTTTTTGGCTTATTAATCAAAACAGCTTTATACATTTTAAAGTGATTTTAGCCTTTAGGTCACTTAAAAAATTTGTCAATTTTTTTTTGTGTTTTTTTTTTTACTTAAAGTGATTTTAAGAAAAAAGTTCAGCTTTAAGCAAAGTTCAGCTTTAAATATCACTTTCAGTTTTTGTAAATATATTTTTGGTATTTAGAAAATCTCAGAAAATATTTTGCAAAAGAGGTCTTGCAAGTTGCATTATAAAAAATAAAAATACAAAACAACATACGAAAATGATATACATTTGGCAACATTTATTATTTATGTTGTTTTCTGTTCTTGTTTTTGAAGTTTGTAGTTTTTTATTTTTTTAAAAAATGAAGTGAACTGTAGATAAAAAAAATGCTTCATAAGTATTTTTAGTTTCAAACAATTCTGACATATTTTAAAATTTATTAAAAAATAGATAATAAAAATATAATTTTACTTGTTTTGTAAATCTTCCTATTCTAACATTCACCACCTTCAACTATTATTACCCATGACAAACAACTACTCTCAACTGCCCACTAATTTTCACCTTTTGTCCACCTATTAGACACTTCCATCGGTAAACACCTTTGTCTACCACCATATTTAACCACTCAGTGGCTATCACCACTATATTTAACCACTCAATGACTATCACCACCTATTATAACTTATGACCATCTATCGATCATCACTTCTGTTCACTCTTATTTGTCCAATTGTTAGCTTAGGTCTTTGGAAGTGTTTGGTAA
The DNA here is from genome assembly GCA_034768845.1 of Heliamphora exappendiculata. Lineage (NCBI taxonomy): Eukaryota > Viridiplantae > Streptophyta > Magnoliopsida > Ericales > Sarraceniaceae > Heliamphora > Heliamphora exappendiculata. The sequence goes on from JAOTRH010000023.1 coordinate 9,568,251, forward strand.
AATTTTTGGTTATAATTTTTAATTTTTTGTTATTAATTTTAGCTATAAGTTACAATTTATTTTAAACGTTCATAATTTTTACTACAAATTATAACTATTTTTTTTTCTATTTCAGTTACAAGTTATAATTTTTATTAAATATTTATCATTTTTATTATAAGTTATAATTTATAAGCTACTAGTTTTAATAATGTCAAACACCACCTTTGTGGTCGATATACTTACACTCATGATTATCATCGCTTATCAAAACTTTTGGTCATTTAATTTGTTTGATTTTTTTATTTTTTGTTCAATTGCTACCTTTAGCCTCTATCCCCGCTATCTTTTTTTGTCGTTATTTTTACTTAACTCTTATTATTGTTCATCACACTACTTTCAAGTAGCTCTACGATTGTTTTCAACAACTTTCTATTTTAAGCGCTCAGTGCTCATGTCTCCATTACTAATCATTGCTATCAAACCACCTTCAACTACCGTTGTGTATTACCTCTTATGAATACCTTTGTAGACAAGTCTTTTTTATCTACAACTTTCTATAGTCTGCTCTTATTTATTTGAAAATAAAAAATATTACAAATTTATGTATTTACTAAACATAGATTTTACAAAATTATCCTGCCATTCTTGTTCTTTTGGCACTCTATCCTATTTTTCTTAAGATGTCATCTTAGAGATGGGATTTCCATAGGCGATGATTTCGCCAACAACTTTTTATTAACTTGTTGCCTTTTGTGGGCTGAAGTTGTCATGAACTTACCTTCTAAGGTTGCTCGAACTCTTCACGGGCTAATCTCCTAAGGTGGCTCAAGCTCTTTATAGGCTTCAATCTTTCTCGGCCTTTAGACCCAATCTCTTGTGCACCTCCAATAACTAAAATCAAAATACTATAAACATTATTAAACAAAGTGAAAAAAAAAAAGCACACAAGCACAAACAATAATGTGAACATATATAAGGTGTCGGGTGTCCAAACATTGTTTGGCCCTCGTTTGGCAACTGACTTCAAGTTTGTCTATTTGCCTTTTTGCTTAAAAGTCTATAAAGTCAAAAACTTCGATTTTCAAATCAAGTACTTTTAGCTTTTTTTTCTTTTTATATAATTTTTTTTTATATATTTTAAAAATATTATTATTTTTATTATACACATTTATTTTTTATAAAAATTATATTTTTAAAATTTACTCGTCAAAATCTATTAAATAAGATCCATATTGAATATAAAATTATCTAAAAATAAATTTTAAAAAAATATAACATTTTAAAGTAAAAATTTTGGCCTTTTGGCTTAAAACTACTTTAAGTTTTTGACTTAAAATACCCATATTTCAACCAAATAAATTTTTTATCCTTTTAACTTAAAATAGTTTTAAGTCAAAAACTCCGCCTTAAAGCAAGTTGCCAAACGAGCTCTGACACCCATGAGCTAAATTGGCATGGTTCAAACTTCTTAAATGGCTAATCCTTTACAAAATGTGCCAAAATTCCATACATTCAAGGGAATTTCAGCAAAAGAGCCGAAAACATAAATTTTAAAGCACAAGGTCCATAAATAAAGATTTTAACGCGTAAGGTTCTACTGTGTTATTTCTTTCGAAAATACCCAACAAACAAATAATTTTATGTATTTTGCATAATAAACAGACAAATTTATTTATTTGATATTCATCTGTTTAATATGCAAATAAATGAATTTTTCTGTTTGCATATCAATACAGATAATGCAAACAGATCAATTTATCTATATTTTTTATACATGTTTTCAATAATACAGATAAATTTAACTGTGTTCTTTACACGTGCTTTCAATAAAAAATAGATACATTTATTTGTATTCTTTATACATGTTTTGAGCACATATAAGGAATACAGATAAATTTATCTGTAACTTTTCAAAACATGTATAAAAACCACCTTACACGTGCTTTTAATAAGACAGTTAAATTTGTCTGTGTTCTTTGTATATGTTTTGAAAGGTACAGATAAATTTATCTATACTCTTTATACGTGTGCTTACAATAAGACAGATAAATTTATCTGTACAGAGGATATTTTTGTCTTAAAAAATCATACACACATCAATAGAAGATCTTGCATGTTAAACTTTTATAATGATGGACCTTATTCTTTAAAAAATATTATACTTGTGAGACCATGACCTGTTTTCATTTTGCGATATTTTTTGACGCGTTGTTTATCGTTTTTATAATTGCATGTTTATATGCGTTTTATGCATGACCGGGCTTAAATATGCATGTTGGGTTGGATTCCGGGGCCGTTGGGCATTGTGGTGCGAAGTTTGAAAAAAAAAAGAAGATATTTTCATGAGCCCTATAAATATCTAGTTTTAGATATTTTCAAAAGATATTTTCTCTCTCAAACTCTTAAAACCCTCGAAATCTCTGCCTTTCCTCTAGTTTTCGGGGGGCTTGGGGCTTGACTTTTGGTGATCGAGTAGCGGATCCTTGCTATCTACACCGATGGCTACGCATTCATTCGGACGGAATTTTGTTTCGACGAGGTTTATTTTTTGAGGCGTCGAGTTTTTGACTCAACGAGCTAGGATCTTAAACTCTCATGTCTTAAAAGAGTGTTACGTGAAATCGTATGTGTTTTTACCGTTTAAAATGCATGAAAAGTTGTTTTACGTTTCAACAAGTTGGGTTTTTCTCCTAAATCGTTTTTGGTTGCTTTCGGTTGGATGAAACAGGTTTTTGAGGCATTTCTTTCGGTGTTTCTTTTTAATTTTGGGCTTGTGTATGTCCGAGGGTATTAAAAGGGAGTTTGGTTGCTTCGATTCCGAGGTTGAGAAGTTGTTCCCGTAGCTAGGGTTTCTTTTCCGCCGTGGATCAGTCAACTAAACTGGGTGCTTCAGTCGACTGGATCGTCAATAGGGAGGTTCAGTCGACTGGATTGGGGAGTTTAGTCGAATGACCTATGTTTTGGGGGAATTTTTAAAAATTTCTGTAGCCTTTTTCAGTCGACTGGATGGGGGTGCCCAGTCGACTGATGTCCTCTTGGGGCTGTTTGTTGTTTTGGGAGGTCGTGTTGTGGCCTTGGGAGTTTGTTGTGGTCCTCGGGAGTGATGTGGGTGTGTTAATTGTGGTGTTTGTACATCGTTGTACGCATGACGTATTTGGGTCTTTGTTTCTTTTTTGAAAAGGCGAGTTTTGGAAAAGTTGGTACTTTGTGAAAACGTTTGTGAAAATCGTGGTTTTGAAGGTTTTGAGCTAGCCTTTGGGGTTGAGTTTCGTTTTGTTGGTTGTTGGTCTCCAGGGGTTGTGGATGATGAGTTGTGTGGCATGTGATGTAGTTATGTGAAACGTAGTATTTGTACGTGATTTTGTGCATTAAAACTCTGGATTTTATTTATGCATGTGTGTGTGAAAATTTGTGGGACAGAAAGTGGTCCGATACATGTTAACTCTGATTAGCAATGAGCAATGCATTAGATGGGGCTACGGACTTTCGGTGAAAGCCCGAGAAGATGGTTGCTCATGGTTGGACGAACGTTGGCTCTGATCGACGGTGCATTAAATGGGGCTGTGGTCATTCGGTGAAAGCCCAAGAAGATGCATTCGATGGGGTTGTGGCTCTTCGGTAAAAGCCCGAGAACATCCATATGTTAGGTGTGAATCATCGTGGATATTATAGAAATGTTTCCGGGGCTTATGAGAGTCGATACATACTTGTGTTACATGTGGGTCTCGTGAGAGGCGATATATATATCTGTGTTGTATGTGGGACTCGTGAAAGTCGATGATTGCGTGTGAAGCATTGTCGTATATATGTTTATATATAAAATTATTTTTGAGGCTTGTGTGAGTCAAAATTTTCATATCTTTTCGCAACAGCATGTTTAACTTTTATTACATGTTTGTCTAGTTTCTGTTGAGTTTTGGCTCACGGTGTGGGATTTGAAAATATTTTTCAAATGCATATGATTACGCAGGTTGATCCGGAGGAACCAGTTGGGGCGGAAGACCAGTAGTCTTCTTTTTGTTTTCTTTTGGACCATGTAATGTTTTACATGTTTTTTTTTGTTAGAACCGTGTATTATAAGCCGGTTGGCATTTATATTTAATGCATGTATGTTCTTATCTTGAGAGTGAAACATCGGGTTGGGTGTTGTTTATGGGTTCGGCTGGCCCGAAATTTGCAGCGTGACAGTGCTGGATGAAAAACAGTAAACAGCCTATAAATTGGACTGTTCATTAATTTTTCGTACATTCAATGCATAGTTAGACGAAAATTAATCATATTATTTTATTATATCATTTTTTCCCCTTGCATATCACTACCTTAAGCAATGAAAGCCAAATCAGAACATTTGACAACATTTATGGTTACTGCTTTTTTATTTTATTTCTAATTTTTTGTTAATTATAAATAAAAACATGGATACTATTATTTCTAGTTTTTGAAAATATGTAAGTAATTTTAAAAATGTACTAAATTATTGTAAACAGAAAAATATATTTTTACTTATTTTGTAAATAATTTCTTATTCTTTTTTTCTCATTTATCACCTTCGATTATCCTTATTTTTTGCTACCATTATCGGCAATCATTAGCAAAATATCTTCAGCCAATACTTCTCCCTACCAGCTGCCACCTCCACCAACCATCTCTCCAAATGGCTGCCACCTCTACCCACAACCTTTTCCCATTGTCGACCACCTCCACTCACCATTGCTAGTCACCATTATTCTACCACTTTTGATCATTATTTTATCCACTCGTCACCACCTTTGCCTAACCCTTACACCTCTTCCTTTCATCTCAACCCATTGGTCGTCATTTTCACCTATCACCCCCTACTTGTCAACCTTTTTATCTATCAACTTTTCCTATCAATGGTTATCACCATACAATGGCCACCACTTCCACCCACTGTTACTGGCCACTATCATTGTCATGGTGTCACTACTTGTGACCATCATATTTTTATGATTTTGCCTATTTTGGTTTACCACCTTCGGCTTTAGCGACCATCTTTATTAACTATTCTATTTTGATGCAATCTAATCTCACTACCATCAGTTGTTTTTGTCGGATCTCCTCTGACATCTATCATCACATTTGGCTACTATAGGTATTCCCACTTCCAATGCTCTTGGGCAGCTCTCCTCCCGCTCGTTAGTGGCTCTCTGCAATTGCATCTAACTTATCTTAAACAGATATACGTTTATGTTTTTGTGTAAATAAAAAATAAAAACATATTTGGTAAAATGTTAAACATAAATTATTTTAATTTTTATTTACAAATACAAATATAAGAACACAGTTGGTGTATTGTTATGTTTTAAAAGAAATGGTTAATGAGAAGCATGAATGCAAAGGTGAAAATGTGGAATTTTTTCTATAGCTAACAGTAATGGACATTGTTTAGAATAATTTGATTCATAAAAAAGTACGATAAAGAAGCACATATAAAGTTATTGTGCACATAAAACGAAGTACATACAATCCATCACATTACATGTCATTGTCTAAGGTGAAACTAAGTTAACGAAGAGAATACAAACCAATGCAAGGAAAAGCCACAGTAATAAGCAATTGCATCACAACAGCTGTAAAATAAGACTTTGTTAGTGGACTGATGTTGTGGTCTTCGGCGTTCTTCCTCTAGCAAATTGCCATCCCACATGAATGCACAGTCGTGGTTGAGACCTCAGGTGCAATGCTAGAATTCCCTCCCGTAGTTCTTTTTGGTATTTGCCACCAAAAGCAACATCATCCCCCATCTACAAGTACAAAAGGTGGTGGTTGATTTATACGTGCCATGCGTGTACCAAAGAGTTAAATATACCTTTGAGTAATATACATTCAAATTGAATATATGCAATGCAAATAAAATGTAAGTACAGCCATCTTGATCAATATCTAACAAATAAAACGCAAAAAATATAGTAGCACCAAGTAATACATTAGAGTCATCCCTGTGAGTATCAAACAATGGCCATGGAATGTAATAGTTGACAAATAAATTAGAGAGTATTTATGTATACCAACGAAAGTAATAGCATAGATCACTTATCGATGGCGAACAGAATTTCATATTTCTAGTGCAATGGCATTCCTGAATGTGGACCTTTGCTTTAATTGTGAAGCACCGACATTCACATCTATAACATTATGTGGAACTTTCCCCCTGCCTAGATGTATTGCCATGTGATCTGCTTGTACTACCAATTTCAAATGTATTAAACAACCTCTCCCCTTGGTCATGTATCCACTCCGCTATGCTTGTTGGTCGTTGTTGTTGGCCATAATAATTATTTAAATGGTATCTCTCTCCCCAATATGGTGTTAGAAATCCTGACATGTTATACTTAAGAGTCCACTACATATTACTTACCTGCATATATGTGAATAGAAGACCTATGTTATCAAATATCCAAGTCTGATTATGTTCATGGATAATAGGGAGATGACCTAATTCAATGCGTTTTTACCTTCTGGTGGCAAGAGAAATTCCATATCTGGGTTATTAAGACACTTCTTCAAAATACGTGAGTCATTTGCTATCCCCTCCCAACCAATAAGTACTTCCATTTATGTTTTGGGTCTTCATGGTATGCCTCCCATGGTAAGGGATTTGATTTTCTAATGGCACAATGGTAGAGGCATGCATCCCATTAATTGCCCCAACACAGTCCTATGGACAAACAAATGTAATAAGAACACAATAATAGACTTGCTCTACATGTAATCTATTTAATTTTGTGTGATTCGAGTTACCTTGGAAAACATATGGTATTTGGGATTTGGCATTATGTCCCTAGGAGTTTCCTCGAATGAAGGGAGCCTAATGATTAACGTGCCAAGTTTGCAGACTACCTTTAAAACCCAATTGAAATATCTCAAGATTGCATTACCTAAATGTTATAAATGTTCATGTACAACATGATTTTGTTCATTTTGGCCAATTATTAACAGGAAAATACATATTTTCTCTAGCACTATTAACAGAGAATGACACAAATCGGTCTTCTCTTTCAATGCCTCACAAAAGCTTTCAAACACATGAGGCATCATCCTAAAATGTTCATGACATCTACTTTCGTGCGCATTTAGTATTTCTAGCACAAAATCATGCACGCAACATTGAAGTATGACAAGGTCAATGGTCAATGTACAAATGAAAATGTTGTTGTTAGTATTAGAAATACGTGTTGCATGAATGTCTTGTTATCGTCATCGTCATCGTCCGACGATGTGATGATGATGCTACATGTGAATTGTAATTCATCTTATAAATCTATATGCCCATGTAATTAACTTATCGAGAATAGATTTCAGTCACAGGGCTAGTGGTTTAAGCTAAGTGGATCGATATTACCTTAGTTGGAAAAGAATGCTAATACATGTCCGCTAGAAGTTGGCAAAAAAAAGAAGGCTGCTAGAGCTTGGCCAATGCAAAGAAGGCAGCTACCTCATTGCCATTTTGTATATCTACTTTTTGAAACAAGAAAAATTATACACAAATGCACTTCTGTCTAAACTGGGGAGATTCTACAATTGCCTTTATGCAGTCATATCTTATTAGTATAGATTTCTATACAACAACACTAATTCAGTGCAACCATTACCTACAACAGTGGAGATTCCTGGTCATGTATTCTTGATTACTCTCTTTTCAAGTCCACTACATTTTCACATCACAATTATAGCTAATGCAGCTATAACAAGTAAAATTTCCAACAATGAAGTCTTACACACTAATCCACAATCAATGCTTCAGTCCAAAATGTGAACCAATCGAGTTATACAAGTATTGCTTGTACCTAGAAAGCAACAACACCAATAGTTCAGGCGTGCACAGATGGCAAACCTAGTACTTAACAATTTATTTTTGTCCTTTGAACTTCTTCTTTTTTTTATATTTGCCATTTTTTTATTTCATTCAAATTAGAGGAATCAAGAAGGTATAGTATTTTTATAAAATGAATAGAAAATGTTTACTGAATACGAAAATAAGTTAATAAACTATCATCTCAAATAAGTTATGCATTTTTGTTATTAGTTATTCAAATGGCATTGGCAAGTGGCAACACTAAATTGAAATATTGTCAAATTTTATCAAATTTGAACCAATAGTGTACTAATCATATTTTGGCCCAACTAAATTAATAGTAGAGATAGAGTCAAATGATATTTGAACTAACAAAATAGAAACATCATAAGTGCACAGATAATAATTACAGATCTCGACACACTCCTCTAATATAGGGAGGGTATTGTGTGAGACTCATTTCATGTGAGATGGGTGTGTTAAGATATGTGTCTGCATCCATTGAAATAAAAATATTATTTAGTGATGCAAGAGCATATCCGATGATAGTTATCAAAATGACATTGCCAAATTTGGTGTACTACATTATCAAAATACCAAATTTTAGCAGTATTTTTTTATTAGTTGTCACGCCCCGGAAATGTAACAATAAAATCCGACGAGATAGATAAGAAGAGTTCCCAACTCAAAGAATCCAAACTGAAATTGGGTCGAAAAAAATTGGAGAAATTTTTCTTTATTTAAATTAAAACTAAACCATTCAATTTCCTTGTAAAAAAAAAGAAAGTAAATGAGAGTATTTTGCTTGTAAAACAATCATCCAAATGAGTCAATTTAAGCTTAAAAGGATGTCCCAAAGAAACAAAACAAAATCCTTTTTTAAACAAATTTTTCAAAGAGTTCAACTCAGCAATGTCCGCTTGAGCCATTGACTACCTGAGAGCTACCAAGGCAAAAACTTGAAAAATTTTCTTAGGGTTGAAAAATTACCAAGTTTTCTCATCCTTTGAGCATAATCTTCAATATGCAAAAACTGGAAGTTAAAACATTAATTTAACATAGAAATAGTTTCTTACTTCTCAAAAACTCGAAATCCAACATTTTAAACCACAAAATTTCGTACAAAAACTAAGGAATAGCATGAAATACACACTCAACATCCTCTCGTGCATACAATTCATGAATATAAGGCCTAGGGCCTTACAAACGGATTTCTAGTAACCCAAATTATATTTCCCAAGGTAGCAAAAAAATTCCATTACAATATTGGATTCCTAAAAGGTCTATTAAAAATTATACATAATTCCAGTCAAGCAACTCAAAAAGGTCACCACAACCGTTCTTTTTACTTTGGCCATTTTTTTTTCGTTATCACCTGAAATGTATTAAATAATATGAGCTGAGTCTCGTAGAAAATAGATTAAAAATGAACAAATACATGACATACGAGGATGGTTATGTGAAATGCATCACAATGTGTTATCTAAGATCATTTCCTTTTTCAAACAAATTTCAATTCACATAACTGAGTTTTCACATACAAAATCATAGTTTTAGTCTTCCATTCCCTTATCATTTTCAAACCAATCTCAAGGGTTCCACACCTTCAAATTTCATCCCACATTTACCACATTCTCAACAATTTTCATACTTTCAATTATTCCCAACTGTTTAGTTAAGGTTTTGCAAATCAAATCTAATTATTGATTTAATTAAGTACCAAAATTCAGACGGTGCCTATAGACCCAAACGTAGTTATCACAACTGGGCCACGCGAGACCCAATGGATAATACTCATTCTATAACCCGACGCGATAAGCACACATTTTTTGTTTCTCTCGAAAATATTGAAGGGTGCACCGCCCAAGGCACGCTTTTATGGCGATTAATCGGATGGAAGGGCCTACCATACAAGCGCAAGTTTTTGTTTTTCACCGAAAAGCTACTTGAGATTAACCTTAATTATCCAATATATTTGCACGGTATTTTAATTAGATCATTCACATTCATATCAACACGAGTCCAACCGTTAACCCGGTTCCTTTTATCAAACCAATGCAATTAAGATTAAAATCATTAACAATCACCAACATCCTCATGTTTCACACATTCAAATTAAATTAGTTCAAAATCCCTCAACCAATCACCTCATGATTTTCATATTTCATCAAAATGCATATGATTTATACATGAATAGGTTAACACAACTCCCAATTTACAAAAAAAATCACTTAAATTTCATCATTTAAGTTCAACAATCCAAACACTCCAATTTGTTTAAGGTTTAACCCAATCAAAACCCTAACGTCTCAATTCACAAATTAATGTTCCCCCAACAATAATAACATGATAGATTTAACATAAATCATCCATAAACTTAAGATTAATCATGCTTCAACATCAAACCCTAACCTAAGGTTTCAAAAATATGATTTTCTCATGCTTTGTAACAACCCGGTTCGGACCTTAGTTGTAATGACCCAGTTCAAACCCAAGTATTGGCAACGGTTATCCCATAGGTCACTAAAAGGCTAGGAAAAGGAACCTTATTCAACCATAAACCCTAATTCAATCTAGAAACTTTAAATGACCTAACACTTACGAGGAAAAATCCTTAATACGAAAAGAAATCCTTTTAATCTCAGAGATCATTAACTTACTATAAGACACTAATTCAAAACCCTAATAAGATAAACCTAGAAATGAAATTCTGAACCCCAAACTCATTTTAGAAAATGCTAACCTAGTCTCGTAATCTTTCAAGCTCAACACTCTATATATGTTCCCTTATAATAGCAAAACACAAACTTCAAGCCTAAAGAATAAGAGAATCAAATACAAGCTCCAATTTGGAAAGAACATTATATTGAAAAACCTAAAACCCCATAACTTCTAATAATTGTACTTCAACCCCAAATCTTCAAGATAACTGCACTTTTGGTCAAACTTTTAACTAAATGAGTATTTTAAAATAAAATCACTTCAAAGATTTTGTAGATAAATTCACTTATCATACGATCAATCATTTTTACAAGTTCTGTGTTAAATAATTAAATTATAGCATTCTGTCACACATTTCAAAGTATAAATTCACATGTAATCGTATTAAAATTAATGTTCTAGATACTACGTATAGTATTTTCTTGTTGTATTTTATTTTTGTTAACGCGGATACATGGTTACTTTTTACACTCAAGCTTAAAATTAAGCTATTTCCTCTCATATTCTACAATTTCACATATTGTGCATTATTCATATGTTATTTCTGTAACTTTAAATTTTATCTTACAATTACTTCAATAATTATTATTTTTCTTAGGTCAGTTTATACCAAAACTTGTACAAATTAAAATATTTTGTTTAAATAGTCAAATATATATTACATTGATATCCAGTTTATTAATATTGTGTATTTTATTATACGACTACGCATCATTATAAAGTTACATAATTCTTTCTTCACTTATGCAGTACAATTTAGGCAGATTTTGCTCGCATACGATATTCACAGTTCAACAAATAAATTTTGTATTTAATTGCATTATTTACAACTGCTGAAATATACATGACTTATTCCCACTTATTCATATTTACACATAAAAAAATTATATCTCATAAATTCTCAATCACATCTCCATTTGTACTAAAGTTATATTTTTCATTTAAACATCCTTTTTGGTGTTAAGCTAAGATTTTAAATTGGTTCTTATCAATAAAGGTATGTGATTTGTACTGAAGCTAGTATTTTTATTTTTAGATTTGAAATTATTGAGCAAAATTACTGACTCCTACGAATGGCAGGTGAGTCTTTTGATATCTGGGTTACTTGAGTTTTCAATTACCGCTTTGTAATGATTTTGAGGTGCACCACAATTATATTGTTGAAAATGCTTATAAAAATATGATATTATAAAGGTGAGAATGATAATATAAATGGCGCCCCAAACGCTGGGGGACAATAAGGTATACCAACGAGCTGTTACAATAAGGGCGGCGAGTACCAGGTGAATAGAAAATGATCATTTTTCTTTACGGGGTAGCTCCCCGGATTGCTGGAAAAATCGTTTAATGGAATATTGTTCTAAAATAGAAAGCGGGTAATAACTCAAATATCAATACACTCACACTAGCTTTACTAATGGTTTATTCAGAACCATGTTTCAGATGATGCTTGAAAATGAACCAGCTGATATGGATGCTTCCTATCTCCTATTATATCTCTGTCATTTTGCATTTTCCATGTGATGTATTTATAACATTGGTTGATGTGTACATTTTGAATCATGCAATAGAATGCTTCGAAAAAAGTTATTGAAAGGATCTCTGAAATGTTCCTTGTGAAAATTGATGAAAAAAAAGTGTCATTTATTCTCAAATTATCTAAAAGAGTTTCAAAATAAGAGGCTTCGGGTGGATTTTGACTCACTGCCCAGTCACGAATGCTATGTTTAATAATGGGTCGTGACACCATGCTAGGGATTGCACGCAGAGAGGATAGCAGCAAAACTAGACTCAGGGGAGGACCCCATTTTCATGTTTTCAATGTGGTCAACCGGGACACATACGTCAAGATTGCCCTCAGGGAGGTAGTGGTAAGGGTGCTTCAGGAGCACACTAGGGGCAGACATCACAGGGACGACAGGGCTATGGCCAGTCGATGAGGCAGCAGTCGGGGGTACAGTCGGTAAGGACTGTAAGAAGGGCTACTTCAGCCCAGTCGATGAGGCAGCCGAGAGCTAGGGAAGAGTGGGCAAAATCAGGGACGAGTGTACACTCTCGTGGAGCCCAACACTTCAGTGGCACCTGCCGTGCCAAACGCCACAGCCAGCCCGTTGATCATTCGAGGTACCTTCCTAGTGTACCATTCTTGGACTAGTGTTCTTGTAGACACAGGAGCATCATATTCATGCATCTCATCCGCATTTTCATCTGTATTGGGGTTACAGGTAGACGTATTGGGTAGCGCCTTGTGTGTAGAGACGCTGATTGGTGGGGCTTCCATGTTGAGACATGTGTATTGAACATATGAGATAGAGGTCGCCGACCGCCATCTAGTATTCGATTTCATTCTGCTCAATATGGCCCCTTTTGATATCATCCTAGAAATGGATTGGTTGATCACATTTCGTGCCTTCATCGACTGTGACCGACGTTGAGTGTTTGTTTGCACGCCGAAGAGAGATTCCTTCTATTTTGGGGGCGATCGGGATAACGGATTAGTACGTAGACCTCCTTGTTCATGGGATCGAGGCAGTCTCAGCCTCCTTTTCAAAGCTTTGTCTACGAGTGAAACTTGCTCGACTCATGGAGAGTTTTCTCTTGTGGTCTGCTAGTTTTTGGATGTTTTTTCGGACGATGGGTTTGAGCTTTCACCACGGGAGGAAGTACAGTTTTCCATTGACCCTATTCCAGGGACCGCCCCCATTTCTATGCCCTTGTACCATTTTCCACCAGCCGAGCTGCTAGAGCTGAAAGTGCAGGTCTAGGAATATTTGGATAAGGGTTTTATTTGTCCTAGTGTGCCGCCTTGGGGAGCACTGGCATTATTTGCAAAGAAGAAGAATGGATTCTTGCGCCTTTGTATAAATTACCGTAAGTTGAACCATGTGACCGTTAAGAATAAGTACTATAGGCCACGTATCGAGAACTTGTTTGACCAATTGAAGGGTTCATGTTATTTTTCGAAGATAGACTTGAGATCGTGTTATGCCCCAAAACTCGGGTCACGTGAATCATCCAAGAAAAACCTGTTTTGATGTAGTAAGAACCATCAAAATCGCCCGAGCCAGGACGGGTCCAAGAACATAGATAAAAGCAAATTCAAAACCTTTGAAAAAAATGCACAACTTAGGGTTTATTTTATGTAAAAGATTAGCCCAAAAGAATAAAATCACGGTCCCTGAGTGCCGAGCTTTAAAAAAACAATCAAACAAAATTTTTTGAATATTTCCCAGACCGCTCGATCGATAAAAAGACCTCTCGAGCGGTCCTTACAAGGATACTGATTTTTCAACAACAAAAAAAAAATAGAATGTTTGTAGAGATCGCTCGATAAACCGCTCGAGCGGTCCGTCAAGTGGTCTGACTTTGGACCAACTTTTCAAAATGCAACATTTTTCCCTCCAACACTAAATCATTTTTCAACATTTTTGAAAGCTCACAAGGCATGCCGTGCCAAAGAAGAACCCACTAAAGCGAGATCTAAAACCCTCCCTCGAGGCACAAACATTCTTATAAGGGATAAAATCATAGGAAAATGGAAAATAACAATCAACCAAGGTCTTACTCTCAAGATCGTAAAACATACATGCATATGATATAATCGCCAAAAGGTTTACAAACATGCTTTTCAGATTAAAGTATTATACAACAATACATGATCCAAAAACAAAACCAGTAATAAACTACAGAACTACGACATAAAGAATCTTATCCTCTGCCACCCTGGCTCCACAAGATCTAGCCACATGATTCAAACCACCTGAAAAAGGTTTTTAAAATTTCACAACATGAGTCGAAACCCAATAGGAATAGACTATAATGATGTAAAAACAGGATATGCATTCACATAGAAGAGAAACGATTCGAATTCACGAGCCTTAAAACGATTTTTCATCCTCAAAATCACACATTTTATATAATGCAAAATGTCCAACAGTTAAGAAAAATATTAATAAAACGTTATTTTTCACTCGGTTCTCATAACCGATAAAGATTCTTATGTACCGACTCTATTGCACCAGGGACAAAGGCAACAACTATAGACTCTCGCCCATTACTCTAGTTCCGGGGCATCCAATGACCCGCTAGGTAATAATAAATTCTATACGAAGTAACAACAGCACACGCCTCCTAATGGGACAATCACTTTATTTATGGGGATTAACCCGAATGAGCAAAACACTTGCATGCGCAAAGTTTTTGAATTTTTATCGAGGAGCAATGGCGGCCCAAATACACACACACTATCATGGCACATCTACAAATCATTAAAACACGTAGCTCGGATACAAAACCGTTTAAAGCAATACATCACTCATGTACAAAACGTCTGACGGCCTTCTACCACGTCATCCATAACCAAGGAAGAACGACCAGCATATTTCAAATGTTCCATTTCAATCGAAACGTTTAAAACTAAGGCTCAATCTCAAGGGTTAGCTCTAAACTTTTAAAACACGATTTTCATAACTTTTACATAAACCTCTCCATTTTTAAAACCCACCTTTTTGAAAACCATGGACACTCACACGTCTGCCAACATTGTAATAAACCACAACAAATGCAAAACATGCTTTTTGTCCAATCAAACATGGTTTAAAAACAAAGTCCAGCATTTATAGCATTTTAAAATAATAGAAAATGCATATAATCACATGTACCACCCTTTTAAAGCAAGATAGTCTAGAATCCTACCTTGATGAGCTGGAAACTTGACGCTTTGCCGTCCGGAGAGAAACCAAAGTCGTCAAAATGAGAAATCATTTGGATGAACGTAAAACCCACGGTAGGGATAATAAGAATTCACTATTCGATCACCAAAAACCAAGCCCGAACCCACCAAAAGCTAGAGAAAAGGTAGAGCTTTTAGTCTTTCTTAAGAGAGAAAAAAGGGAAGCTTATTCAACAAGCCTAGTTCAAAACCCCAAGCAATGAGCTGTCATATATACAACTCACGCAGACAGACCACTCAAGCGGTCTAAAGATCGATTGAGCGGTCCTACCCAGAAAGTCTATCGACTTTCAGCAACAATGCCGATAGGACCGGGATTGGAACCTACAAGCATATCTAGGTCAACATAAGCATAAAACACATAGAAACATGCTTTTCTATAACAATTAAAATAATAACTAACAAGTTAAGAATATACATTACAAAATTAAAAACGAACTGAGTCTTACAACCCTCCCCTCTTAAGGAATTTTACCCCCAAAATTCGCCACGAGTTCAAGAAGAAAACAGCTCTAGATATCTAACACAGACTTCGGATTCAAGCTCCTACGTAGCTTCCTCAACTTTATGATAAAGCTATGGGATCTTGACATAAGAAATGGTCCTCTCTATCAACATTTTCTCCTTCGTGTTCACAATTTTCACTGGTCGTTCTTCAAAAGAAACATTATCATCCACTCGTAACTCAACCCAATCCAAGATGTGCAATGGGTCAGGCTCGTACTTTCGAAGCATGGAGACATGAAACACATTGTGTACAGATGACAGTTGAGGAGACTTGACGGTATTCCATCTCTCCAATCCTCTCTAGGATTTTAAACCGCCTGATAAAATACGGCGATAGCTTTCCGCTACGACCAAATCTCATCAAATCTTGACGTGACAAGACTTTCAAAAATACGTGATCCCCCACCTCAAACTCCAAAGGCCTTCTCCTTCGATCAGCATATCTCTTTTGATGACTTTGGGCCGTCACTAAA
The DNA here is from genome assembly GCA_034768845.1 of Heliamphora exappendiculata. Lineage (NCBI taxonomy): Eukaryota > Viridiplantae > Streptophyta > Magnoliopsida > Ericales > Sarraceniaceae > Heliamphora > Heliamphora exappendiculata. The sequence goes on from JAOTRH010000023.1 coordinate 9,584,482, forward strand.
CGTTGGCAATTCATAGCAATCCTTTTCGTCGTTTTCTGCACCAAGTCGGGTCCCAAAATTACAGTCTCTCACACATCTGTCCAACACATCGGTGACCTAAACGACCTGTCGTACAAGGCCTCATAGGGAGCTATTCCAACGCTAGACTGATAACTGTTGTTATACGCAAATTCTGCTAACAGTAAATGATCTTCCCAAGAACTCCGAAAATTGAGCACACAAGCTCACAGCATGTCCTCTAGAATCTGTATAGTTCGCTCAGACTGACCATGTGTCTGAGAATGAAAAGCAGTGCAGAACAACATGCTCGTCCCCAAAGCTACCTGAAGACTCTGTCAAAAGCGCGATATAAAGCGCGGGACTCAATCGAAAATAATAAATACAGGCACTCCATGTAACCGAACAATCTTGTTGACATACAACCTACTCAACTTATCCATGGAGTCCTTCACCTGAATGGGAAGAAAATGCACAGACTTCGTTAGTCTGTCAACCACAATCCAAACAGTGTCATGTCCCTTGGGCGATCTAGTAAGTCCCGATACAAAATTCATCGTGATGTTTTTACCACTTCCACTCAAATACTGCCAATGGCTATAGCAACCCTGCTGGTCTCTGATGCTCTTCCTTTACTTGTTGACACATAAAGCACCGTGAAAAAAACTAAACCACATCTTTCTTCATTTCCTTCCACTACAACTGACGGCGCAGATCATGATGCATCTTGGTGCCTCTTGGGTGCACTGCAAGACGAGAATGGTGGAAATCATGTAATACATCCATATGGCACGCCTCCGGTACAAACACTCTCCCTATCAATCTCAATCTCTGATCAGGACTCACAATCCATCCCGTGGTGTCTTTTTCCCTTAGCAATTTGATCCCGTAACATCTAAGCCTCCAGCACACGAGCAACCAGCATATGTTATGAAACCATAGAAAACAAGATCGCACTCTTCTCTGTCTCCCCAAGATATAGATTAAACTCACCAATCTCTACAAGCATGTCCTATTTTCGTATGGCAATGGAAGCTAGGACACTAGGTGACCTCCTACTAAGTGCGTCGGCCACAACATTGGCCTTTTCCAGGTGATACTGAAGGTCAAAATCGTAATATTCTATAAACTCCATCCACCGTCGTTGGCGTAGATTTAGGTCCTTTCGTGAAAATAAGTATTTCAAGCTTTTGTGATCCGAGAAAACCTGAAGATGCTCACCGTAAAGATAATATCGCCATGCCTTCAAGGCAAAAATCACGGCTGTCAATTCCAAGTCATGTGTTGGGTAATTCTGTTCATGAGTCTTCAATTGCCTAGATTCGTAAGTCACAACCTTACCTTCCTACATCAAAACACAACCCAAACTGTCATGTAACGCATCACAATACACTGTGTAACCCAAACCTCATTCTGGAATAACCAACACTGGTGTACTTGTCAACCACTTTTTCAATTCTTAAAATACCAACTCATAAGCCTCACTCCAAATGAACTTAACTCCTTTTCATGTAAGACGAGTCATCGGTGCGGCAAGTTTAGAAAAATCATTCACAAATCGTCAGTAGTAGCCTGCCAAAACTAAAAAGATGCAGATCTCAAACACATTTTTCGATCGTTCCCAGCCCATCACTGCGTCAGTCTTTGAAGAATCTACAAACACTCCCCCTCTCGATACCACATATCTAAGAAACTTTACCTCAGGCATTCAAAATTCAAACTTCTCATATTTTACATATAATTAGTGCTCCCTCAAAAGCTGTAAAGCAATAGAGAGATGCTTTTCATGTGCCTCTCTCGATGGTGAGTAGATAAGAATATCACCTACGAACACAACTACAAAACTATCCAGATACAGGTGGAATATACAGTTCATCAAGTCCATGAATGTCGTAGGAACGTTTTTCAGACCGAATGGAATAACCAAAAACTCATAGTGACCATAATGAGTTCGAAAAGCGGTTTTCGCTACGTCATCTTCTCGGATCTTCAACTGGTGATACCCCGACCTCAAGTCAATCTTTAAAAAATAACTCGAACCCTTTAGTTGATCAAATAAGTCATCAATCCTCGGCATGGGATACTTATTTTTCAACGTTACCTTATTCAATTTTCGATAGTCGGTACACAATCTAAAGAAACCATCCTTCTTCTTGGCAAACAAGGCCGGAGCTCCCCACGACGACGTACCCAGGCGCACAAACCCCTTATCAAGCAATTCCTGAAGCCGTACCTTGAGCTGTCGCAACTCAGTAGGCGCAAAATGATAAGATGGCATCGAAATAGGAGCAGCTCCAAGAATGAGATCGGTAGAAAACTCTACCTCACGATTTGGTGGCAACTCAAATAAATTGTCAGGGAAAACATTTGGATAGTCACAGCTCCCCACGAACCCCAACTGCCTCATCCAACATGAGAGCAAAAAAGAGAAAACCCATGTTTTCTCAAGTCCGAACAACACCGGGCATGGACACTAAACCCTCGTCCATATTGCCCACAAAACAAAAATAATCACCCTCAAGCGTACAAATCGATACCTTTCGTTGATCACAATCAATATAGGCGCAATAGAAGGTCAACTAATCCATCCCTAAGATTATATCAAACGTGGTTATGTCTAGAATAATGAAATCAAACTCTAAACAGCGGCCGGCTATCTCTAACTTACAGGATCTAAAAACTCGACCTAACACCACATTCCCACCGACTGGGATCTCTACACATAGCATACTACTCAACGAGTCTATCTTTAACCTCAAAACAGATGCAAAAATCGATGAAATAAAGGAATGCGATGCTCCCGTGTCAGTAAGATCACTGGTCCACGTTCCGTACACTAAGAGAGTGCCTCTGATCACTAATGTGATAGCTGCAGCATCAGGCACAACTGGTGCCTTGGAAGAACTGGGATTAGTAAAGGCATACACTCTGCCCTGTGGTGCCCTAGTCTGCCTACCAAAACTTTGCACTATGTGTTGTCGCGCTGACTGGACTGAGGCACCCCTTCCGTAACTCTAAAAGTTTGAGCTACTGACTGTTGTTGCCGATAAGCTTGTCGTCCCTGTGCATGCGGAACAACTGGTGCACCAGTTGTGCTTTATAAACTCCCTCTCTGAGGACTATTTCGACGAAAATGTCCCGACTGGCCACACCCAAAACGGACTGGTGGCTCTCTCCCATGTGACTAAACAAGCACCAAACTCTAAGACTTTCTCTTCTACAGGCAATTCAACGCACAATGCCCTGGCTATCTACACCGATAACAAATGAGCTCTCTCTGCTCTGGTCTTTCTGTTGAAGTCACTGAGGGTACTAATGCAGAAAATTGCTGCTGATATGATCTCGCAGAATGAGGACTCGGACTAGATGACCTCTGGCGCTTGTTCCCGTGCCCCTAAAACTGCGCACCTCATCCATCCTGCTGGTTTCTACCCTCTCTAGCCTTGCGTGTCTCATTCAGGGTATTTTCTACAGTAATGGCTGACTCCACCAATTCTATAAAGACACGCATCCTCAATGCCGCCACTCGATCTCGGATCGCAAGTCTCAAACCCCTTTCAATCCTCTTTATATGCAACTCATCTGTAGTTACAATTTCCTGTGCAAAGCAGAACAAGCTGGTAAACTCTACCTCGTACTGAACCACCGTCATTACTCCATGGGCAAGGGAATGGAATTTTTCCCGATAAAGATCCCTATAGGACTCAGGAAAGTATTTATCCAAAAATACTTTGGCAAATGTTGCCCATGTACCTCCCATGGTAGTTCTGGCAAACTTCCACCACTCATGGGCATCACTTCTCAACTAGAATGCGGCAAATGCCACCCTCAGGTCATCCTTAACTATCTGCAATGTATTAAGAATCCTCGTCACAAGCTCCAACCATTATGTAGCTACCTTGGGATCGGGATCCCCAACAAAGGTAGAAGGGTCAAGACGTCGAAACTCTCGCAACGCAACAGTTGCTTTAGGCTCAGACACTTTCGCCCCTCTCCTAGCGGCCTCGGCTAGTTGACGGATGGAACTTACCATCTCACGTAGCAACCCTACGCCATCTACTGGTCCTTGGGGAGCATTTACATCCCTAACATCAGGGATTGGCACATTCCTTTGGCCCAAACCACGACTACAGCCTCGTCCTCTTCGCACAGACATAACTTCTATATGAAATGAACATAGATCATAACAACATAAGCTTTTATTTATCATGTTATCACTAACAGAAAACACATAATCATGCTAGCACTTAGCCATTCAAGATCATGTAAACACATCTCATATACTGAGGAGAACCGACAAAAGTGATGAATCAATTTGGGTAACCTACATAGGTTCCTTGCTAAAAAATACGTCAGCCAAACGCATTTCTAACTTGGCGTTCAAGTTTGTTAATCTAAATGCCTGAAGGCAAGACCAATTAATTCTAAGACCTAACCCCTATGCTCAAGTATACACAGCATCTACATGCTTAACGGATTATAGCACTCATGTTATCAAAATATTTAAACACATGCAATCAAGTACATGCAACTATCTTTACAGGCGATGCAATCTCTTTCCACGGCTCTTTGGTATTCGAACCTAGAGCTCTGATACCAAACTGTCACGCCTAAAAATTCGGGTCACGTGAACGACCGAAGAAAAACCAGTAGGTACCAAGAACCATCAAAACCGCTCGAGCCAAGATGGGCCCAATAACATATATAAAAGCAAGCTTAAAACCTTTGAAAAAAACACACGATCGAGGGTTTATTTTATGTAAAAGAATAGCCCAAAAGAATAAGGACACGGTCCTCGAGAGCCAAGCTTTAAAAAAATAATGAAACAAAAATTTCTGAAAATTTCCCAGACTGGTCAATCGGTAAAAAGATCGCTTGAGCGGTCCTTACAAGGACACTGATTTTTTAACAAAACACAAAAAAATAGAATGTTTGTAGAGACCTCTCGATAGACCGCTCGAGAAGTCCGTCAACCGATCTGGCATTAGACCAATTTTTCAAAATGCAACATTTTTTCGCTCCAACACTAAACCATTTTTCAACATTTTTGAAAGCTCACAAGGCACGTTGTGCCAAAGAAGGACCCACCAAAGCGAGATCTAAAATCCTCCCTTGAGGCACAATTATAAGGGATAAAATCATACGAAAATGGAAAACAACAACCAACCAAGGTCTCACACTCAAGATCATAAAACATGCATGCATATGATATAATCGCCACAAGGCTTACAAACATGCTTTCTATATTAAAGTATTATACAATAATACATGATCCCAAAAAAAAACCAGTAATAAACTACCGAACTACGACATAAAGAATCTTATCCTCCGCCACCCCGGCTCTACAAGATCAAGCATCATGATCCAAACCACCTGAAAGAGGTTTTTAAAATCCTACAACGTAAGTCGAAGCCCAATAGGAATATATTATAATGAAGTAAAAGAAGGATATGCATTCACATAGAAGAGAAATTACTCGACTTCACGAGCCTTAAAATGGTTTTCTATCGTCAAAACCACACATTTTATATAATGCCAAACGTCCAACAGTTAAGAAAAATATTGACAAAACGTTATTTTCCACTCGGTTTCCACAGCCAACATGCATTTCTATGTACCGACTCTGTCGCACTGGGGACAATGGTAATAACTATAGACTCTTCCCCAGTACATTTCTATGTACCATACATTTTATACGGAGTTACAACAATACACGCCTCTTAATAAGGCAACTACTTCATTTACAGGGATTAACCTGAAGGAGCGAAGCACTTACATTCGCAAAGTTTTCAAACTTTCACCGAGGAGTAATAGCATCCCAAATACACATGCACTATCCCAACACATCTATAAAATCATTAAAATACGTAGCTCGACTACAAAAAAGTTTAAAGCAGTACATTACTCATGTACAAAACGTCCGACGGCCTTTTACTACGTCATCCATAACTCAGAAAGTACGACCAACACATTTCAAACGTTCCACAATTTCAACCGAAATGTTTAAAACCAAGACTCAACCCTAAGGGTTAGCTCTAAACCTCTAAAACACGATTTTCATAACTTTTACATAAACCTCGCTATTTTCAAAACCTACCTTTTTAAAAACCATGAACACCCACACGTCCGCCAACTTTGTAATAAACTACAACAAATGCAAAACATGCTTTTTCTCCAATCAAACACGATTTAAACACAAAATCCAGTTTTTATAACTAAGGAAGTACGACCAACACATTTCAAATGTTCCACCATTTTAACCGAAACGTTTAAAACCACGGCTCAACCCCAAGGGTTAGCTCTAAACCTCCAAAACAAGATTTTCATAACTTTTATATAAACCTCTATATTTTTAGAACCCACCTTTTTAAAAACCATGGACACCCACACGTCCGCCAACTTTGTAATAAACTACAACAAATGCAAAATATATTTTTTGTCCAATCAAACACGATTTAAACACAAAGTCTAGTATTTATAGCATTTTAAAACGGTAAAAAATGCATATAATCACATGTAACACCCTTTTAAAGCAAGATACTTTAGAATCCTACTTTGGTGAGCTAAAAACTCGACGCTTTGCACTCTGGGGAGAAACCAAAGTCGTCAAAACGAGAATCTGTTCTGTTCTGATCAAAGTGAAACCCACGACAAGAATAACAAGAATCTACTAACTAATCGCCAAAAACCAAGCCTGAACCCATTAAAAAGCTAGAGAAAAAGTAAAGTTTTTGGTCTTTCTTAAGAGAGAAGAAAAAGGGAAGCTTGTTCAACAAGCTAGGTTCAAAATCCTAAGCAATGAGGTGTCATATATACAACTCACGCAGACAGACTGCTCAAGTGGTCTAAAGACCGATTGAGCGGTCCTGCCCAGAAAGTCTACCGACTTTCAGCCGCAATGCCAGACAGGACTAGGATTGGAACCCACATGCATATCTAGGTCAACATGAACATAAAACACATAGAAATATACTTTTCTATAACAATTAAAACAATAACTAGCACGTTGAGAATATATATTACAAAATTAAAAATGAACCAGATCTCACAAATCGAGTTACCATCAGTTGAGGGTTAAGGAAGAGAACATTCCAAAGATCATTTTTCGTACCCGATATGGGTACTTTGAGTTTTTGGTCATTCCATTCGGGCTAACTAACGCACCAGCGATGTTCATGGATCTCATGAACCGAATCTTTCGCCCGTGCCTCGATAGGTTTGTGGTAGTGTTCGTGGATGACATCCTTATCTGTTCACCATTTGAGGAGGCACATGAGGAGCATCTTTAAATTGCTCTACAGTTGTTGCGGGAGTATCGGTTATATGCAAAGTATGATAAGTGTGAGTTCTAATTGTCCAAGGCAAAGTTTCTGAGGCAAAAAGTTTCGGGAGATGGAGTAGTAGTGGACTTCTCTAAGATAGAAGCGGTGATGTGTTGGGGGAGGCCGAAGAACGTGTTCGAGATTCGAAGCTTTTTAGGCTTAGCGAGTTACTATCGATGTTTCCTGAAAGATTTTTCTAGACTTACAGCACCTATGATGTAACACCCCGACCCTTCTCATGGCAACGATAATGTCCGCTTTTGGTAAAACCCTCATGGTTTTGTTCTTCTCAAGGGGTCACTTACTCTTGTATTGCTCCAGCGTAAGCACGCTTAACTGCGGAGTTCTGCTAAAGTTTCTACCGCCTGAGAAAATGCCTCATTTCTATGTAGGGGTCCAAAATTTTTCTATTATAGCCCAGGAACTCCATCTCCCTTTCTGATAGAGGATATCAGGATATCACAATCCACCCCCCTTAGGCTGTACGTTCCCGTGCAGTAGCCTGCCAGCTCCGATAGCCTGTCAGTCCTTATCGACGCACCTACTCAATAGGCCGCCCACATGACATGCGAGGCGGCAAGGGCCCACACTCAGTAGTAAAAAAAGTTAGCTTTAATACCATCTATAACACCCTCACCCTTCTCATGGCAATGATATTGTTCGCTGTAGACAAAATTCTCTCGGTTTTGTTCTTCTCAATGGGTCACCCATCTTTGTATTGCTCCAACGTGAGCACACTTAACTACGAAATTTTGCTAGGGTCTCTACCGACTGAGAAAATGCTTCATTGCTATGGAGGGGTCCAAGGTTTTTTTATAGCCTAGGAACTCTTTTTCCCTTTTCGATATAGGATACCAGAATATCACATATGGCATGCCTCACGCGATAGGGAGTTAAGTTTGTGTGGACCGAAAGTTATGAGTTTGCCTTCCAGATCTTGAAGGGAAGATTGACTAGTGCACCTATCCTAATTGTACCAGAGAGAGGACTTGGCTATGTTGTGTATTGTGATGCATCACATGAGGGACTAAGTTGTGTATTGATGCAAAAAGGAAAGGTGGTTACCTATGGGTCGATATCCATGAGAAGAATTACCCTACCCATGATTTGGAGCTCGCAACGGTAGTCTTTGCTCTAAAAACCTGGAGACACTATTTGTATGGAGAATGCTTTGAAGTATTCTCAGACCATAAGAGCTTAAAGTATTTATTTTCACAGAAAGACTTAAAGCTGCGTTCGAGAAAATGGATGAAGTTTTTTGGAGATTACAATTTTGATCTGCAGTACCATCCGGGCAAGGCCAAAATGGTCATCAATGCCCTTAGTCAAAAGTCCTTGATTTCGATAGCTCACATTGCCAAGAGAGAGTGGATTATGCTTGGAGAGACTGGCGAGTATGATTTACGCCTTGGTGAGCTGGGTGAGTGTGCTACGTTGTTTACGGCGGTGTCTTAGCCCACCCTTGTCCAGCGAGTTGTGGAGGCTCAGGAACAAGATGCAAAAAGTCTGGTGTTTAGAGATAGAGTTTTGAGCTGCGAGGATGTCAAGGAGTGGACTATCCACTCCGACCAGAGTTTGAGGTTTGCCGAGAGGGCCTTTGTGTCAGAATCATGTCGTGGTCACGTGCTTTGTGAGTTTCATCACTCTCGATTTGCGGTGCATTCGGGAGGCACCAAGATGTACCATGATATGCGTAGGCAATTTTGGTGGAGGGGAATAAAGTGGGATGTTGCTCTAATTGTTTCTCGTTTCTTTACTTGTTAACAGGTGAAGGCCGAGCAACAGAGGCCGGCAGGTATGTTGCAGCCTTTACAAGTGTCTGAGTGAAAATAGTGAACATAACCATGGACTTTGTGCCGGGATTTCCTAGGTCACCAAGGGGGCATGATGCTATTTGGGTTATGGTGGACAGATTGACCAATTCTATGCACCTCCTTCCTATGCGCATGACGAATTCGGTTGATAAGCTTAGCAAGCTTTATGTGAGTGAAATTGTCAGACTCCACGGAGTACCCATTTCTATCATCTTAGATCGAGATTCTCGTTTCATGTCTTGCTTTTGGTAGAGTTTGCAGTGCACCACGGGGATGAATTTACTTCTTAGTATTGCTTTTCACCCTCAGGCCGATGGCCAGTCAAAGCGCATCATTTAGATACTCGAGGATATGTTGAGAGTGTGCGTGCTAGACTTCCGTGGGTCATGGAAAGACCATTAGCCATTAGTAGAGTTTGTCTACAACAATAGTTACATGTCGAGCATTGAGATGGTGCCCTTTGAGGTATTGTATGGTAGACCTTGTAGGTGAGATCACGAAAAAGATCATCGCTATTCGTAAACGTTTAATAACCGCGCAGACTTATTAGAAGAGCTATGTAGATAAGAGGAGGAGACCGTCAGCATTTGAGGTGAGAGACCGTATGTTTTTAAAGGTCTCACCACAAAAGAGTTTGATGAGATTTAGGAAGAGAGAAAAGCTATCGCCATGTTTTATCGAGTCGTTTAAGATCCTTGGCAGGCTTGGAGATGTGGCCTATCGCCTCGCTTTGCCACCACAGCTGGCATCTGTACACATCATTTTTCATGTGTCCATGTTGCGCAAGTACGAGCCTGTCCTGTCCCATGTCCTAGATTGGACCGAGTTGAGGGTAGAGGATAATATTACCTACGATGAGAGATCAGTGAAAATTCTTGACACCAAGGAGCAAGTCCTTCGAGAGAGGACCACCAAGTATGTGAAAGTTTTGTGGCTTCACCACGGCGTTGAAGAAGCCACGTGGGATCGAGAGTCAGAAGTTCGTATGAAGTATCCTAAGTTGTTCGATTCTTAATGTATGCCTAATTTTGAGGACAAAATTTCTTAAGTGGGGGAGGTTGTAGGGACCCATCCCTTGTAATTCCAAAAGATTAATTAAAACTAGTTATGATGTGTTCGGTGAGATGTTCAATTTTGAAAAAGAATTTAAAATTTGATCATGGTTTGATTATTGATAATAATTATGTTCTTGTTTATTCATAAGACTAATTATCATGAGTTGTTTGAACGAGTTTTGAGGTGTTGGAACAAAATTTGAAATCTATGTACTTTTTCTTTCCTTAGTGTGCCTTTCAGCAAGGGACCGATCAATCGGTCTACAAGAGAGAGCGATTTTAAGTTCGGGTTTTGAGTTTTTTCTTTCATTTCAACCTTCTCATTCTCTCTCTAGAACGAAAAGAAACTCTTAGGGTTAGGTTTAGTAGCCTCCTATAATATTTCTAACTCCTCAAAAGTGGATTTCTTGCATCTCTCCTGAGTGAGCACCGGTTGGAGAGTGAAGGCACGTGTTGGAGGCTCCACCGTTGTCGCTTAGTTTGAGATTCGATGGATTGGAGCTTGCTTGGGTTGTTTCCTCGTAGCTTGAGCATAAAAAAAGGTAGAATTTATAACTATCTATGAAGATTTGTTTAATATGCGTTGTATATTTTGAGTTTATACATGGGAGTGCGAAGAATTTATATTTTAGAAATCGTAGGTTATGATTTTGAGTTAAAGCATGTTAAAACTTGTGATTTAAGATAATTAGGGATATTTTGATCTTGGTAGTATCATGTGAGAACCTTTAATTTGTATTTTGAAAAGTTAGGTTTGGTGGTTATCTAGAATCATGGAGATTTGGGAGTTATGAAGTTATTGGACCGAAATGGTGAAATTAGATAGATTTTTGACAAAATGGGACTCATATTATCATATTGTTATGTAAATTTCATGAATCTTGGGAATAAATAAAAATGGAGTGGCGTTGGGTTGAAAATTTTCAATAAATTTCATGAATTGGGGGATGTGAATGAGGGAATGTGATAGGGGAATTGAATGTATCTTCTTGTATTAATTCAAGTATAAAATAGATAATGATATTTGAATTGTTGATAATAGTGTTGGGTTTGGCGAGAAGAATCGGGTTGACGGTTGGACTTGCGTTGGTTTAATTGTGAATGAATTAATTAAAGTACCATATGAATGGATTGGATAATTATGTTTGGGCACGAGTTGCTCCTCGGTGAAAGATTGAAAAACTTACGCAATGTAAGGTAGGCCCTTCATTCGGGTTAATCCCCGTAAAAGCATGCTCTTGGGCGGCCCACCCATCAATGTTTTCGAGAGAAACTAAAAATATGTGAATTTCGTGTCTTACTATAGAATTGATATTTATTCATTGGGCCTTACGTGGGTCGGTGGTGATAAATACGCCTAGGTCTATAAGCGTTGTCCGACCTTAATACTTAATTAACTTAACAACGTTTGTGAGCCATATGATGAAAATAATAAATGGAAGATTTTGGGAGGAACCATGATGATGGTTGTATTATGGGAAAATGGGAGCAAATGAATTGAAATGGGAAGTCATGGTAAGCAGGCATGTTTGGGATGATTGGATTAAAGAGCTCATTAATATATGTGTTGGTTTTGAGTATATAAAAGAAATTCGGTTATGTGAATAAAAATTTATTAAAATGATGGATTTGATTTTTGGCTTAAACGTGTTGTGTATTCACATGATCATTTTCACATGTCATGTATTTGTTTATATTTAATCTATTTCCTACGAGTCTCGACTCTTGTTGTTTAAAAACCTTTCAGGTGATGACATGAAGAAGATGGTTGACTGAAGAGCTTGGTCTCAAGACCATGTTTTGAACTTTTTGGATAAAATTACATTCTTAGGGAAAGAGCTTTTGAGAAATGTATATTTGTAGACGTGATTCTTGATACCATGATTTTTCAAAAAGTTGATACCATTCTTATGGGTACGTGTGGCCTTAGGGTAGACGTAATAAACCCAACGTAATTCTTGATACCATCTTGTAAGACCCTAAGGCCACACGTACCCATAAACTGTATGCATATGAGACTATTGGGCATTACCTTGGGTTTATTATCGCTCTTTTACAAGATTCTATGTGTGAAATGGTTGGATCTTCGATGTTTGGAGATGGTTGGGAGTGTTTTCTCTATCTTTTCTTTTATGATTTGTATGTGAAATTCTTTGGAAGACTTGTATGGAAGTATGGTTCAAGTATCGAAGGTTGAGATTGAAGATTGTGCTTTCAAAAGGGTCCAGTGTTCAACCGATCAATGGACCGATCGATCGATCAGACTGCTAAAGCTTTTCTTTTTTAGTTCTTTGGGGTTTCAAAATTCTTTCTTGGGGGATCTGATTCCTTTCTTTTCAAATGGTTTATTCAAGGAGTTGCTGAGGTTTTGAGCTTTAAACCGTTTTTACTAAGAAAATCTTCTTTTAGTTTGATTGTCGGGGTTGGATCACGGCCCAGAAGTTGAGGGCGTGACAAACCTCACCAAGTGTCCTTCACAGAAAATTTAGGAGACATCTTAAAATATAACATATCCAAAAATCAGAAAGTTTGAAATTAATTTAGTACCAAAAACATGCTCTGAAAATTAGGTTAAAAGTGTTGAATTTTGAGAAATTTCACTTAGATTTAGAGTATGTTTTTTATTGGTTAGGCACGATAATGGTTGTATATTGGGCATAACGATAGTTATATCCTATGTGTAATAGTTATTCTACCTTATGCTTCAAATTGATTACACCATGTGTATATATGATTGTACATCAAACTAAAGTAGTTGCACCACGTTCTTTAAATGGTTGTGCTTTATGTCTTGAATTAGTTGTACCATGAGCATTGTAATAATTACAACTTGGAACATCATGGCTCATACGAGTCGTACCTTGTGTATTGTGAGTTGTACCTTATCATGGTTAGTGGGTATATTGCTTTAGAGTCGGTCATACCTTTATTTCTTGACCTAGGACGTCACTGGTGGCTAAATTGTATGATTTTAAAATGTAATTTTCTGTTAAACACCCTGAGTGCATCTCCAGTGTAAATTTTGTAACTTTAGAGGGTGAAGTTTTGTTGGACACCATGGGTACGCCTCTATCTTTTCTCTATATCCTTAGACTTTGGGTCGAACTTGGCGAAGGCATCAAAATTTCTTAAGGTGGGAACTGCCAGATACGGCCCATGGTTGGCATTAGACCCCACGCTATTGTAATTGTATAAAATGGTGGCGGTATGTAACCGGGCGATGTGGTTATCTTTCACAACAAGGTCTATTGATGGTTTTAGTGTTCAATCTGTCTAATAAGTCAGGTCTATTGATGGTTTTAGTGTTCAATCTGTTTAATAAGTCTACTCTTTGGATTTTCGACATGGAATTATGTTGGTTAGTTCGTAGTCGGAAGTTGGGTTTCGTCTAATACATAACATTTATTATCATATTCTATGAATTTTAGCTAAATCTGTTAATTACCATTTAAACTGTTGAATGCATGCTAATATTTTATTGCGAATTGTTGATTTAGCTAGATTATGTGATGAGTTAGACTAGTAGGATTTTTTATAGTTTTTTTCTGTACTTTAGCTCACAGCGTTATGCCACCGGTGAAGAAAAATAATTTCAAAATCAAGAAGGTTTTGCTGATCAGGAAGATTACCAGGAGCGGCAAGATTTTGGATCCACTTGAAGAAAGATCGAATTTTCTTCTTTTGTCGCTTTTGCGTTGTAATTTTTAAGTAATTTTTTGTCTCTCTTTAAAATATTTTGATGGATGACTGTAATTTTTATTATCTTCTAGTTGGTGACGAGGAAACTTCGGTAATTTTAAATGTAATACTTTATTATATAGTCTTTATTATACAAGTATATATGTCCTAATGTTCCCAAAAGTCGAGGCATTACATAAGGTGTTCCTACCCTTCCGTTAGTGGGGTGTTTTGAAAGGTACCATGCGATACGGGGTCTTCGATATTAGTTGAGTTTTATGTGCACTTTTGTAGAGAATTTAACTCTCCAACCTATAGGTAGCTTGGGACACAGTTTTAAGAAAAAAGTAGAATTTCACGGATTACGAGAATTTTCGATAGGCCTGTGGTCTTTGGGTATGAAAGATTACATCGAACTAGATCAAACAATGCGTAAGGAGCTAAGGGTTAAATAGAGAAGCTATCTGCGATCACTCATTCGCCGTTCTGAGAGTCTCTAGGGACTTTGGCAAGATCCTCTATTGCCCTTGGTTGTTGTTGTCATTCCTCCGTGCCGCAAAATATGGTTTTCTTACGTTCCCAATCCCTTAAATTTGGCCTCCTCTTTCATTATTAGTTGCCAAAAGTTTTGGACAATTCCTACTCACATGTCCCTTGGCACCACAGTTAAAGCAATAATGACCGATTGCCTTCCAACACTCTCCTGAGTGTGCCTTTCCGTATGTTGAATAGGTAATTCTCTGGTGTTATCCCAATGACTTTTTATATTGATTTTGATGATTTTTATAAATTAATTTTTTAAGAATAAATGACTTTAAAAATGATAATATTTATATTTTCTAAAAAAAAGTCTTGACACATATTGAACAAATGAGTTAACACCTTTAGTCAAAAGAAATGACTTATTTCTCAGGATGATTAAAGCACCTAAGTATTCTTGAGAATACTTTGTGTTGAACCAAATTGATAATTAAGTCAAAATTTTAAGGCAAAGTATACTTGTAGATATCAAGTGTGTCAACACCTTTCAACAAATGGTTTGACACCTTAACTTGTTGTTGGAGTTGTTTTCAGGTATTAAAAGTTTGTGTTAACACAAATGAATTTTGTGTCAACACAAAAGAGCCGAAGCTCTCTGGATTCAAAATGAGTCTACACAAATTGAATTTGTGTCGACACAAAAGTGGTTCCTCACTTTTATTATTAAGAATTTTGAGTCGACACAAATGCCAAATGAGTCGACATAAAAGTACCGAGATCACCTGCAGATTTTAGGTGTCAACACAAAATTGAAGATGAGTCGACCCAAATATCCCGAACCCGCCTAAAAAAATTTGGCGTCGACACTAATGTCCAAATGAGTCGACACAAATATGTCGAGTGTTCTTACAGAATTTTAGTGTCGACACCAATAAGATTTGAGTCGATACAAAGTGCCCTCTCCCGGAAGCTGAAGTTCGAATGAGTCAACACAATATCCATTTGTGTCGACACCGTGGTATTAGTGAGGAAGATTGTAAAAATTGTGTTGACACCTCAAAAAAATCGTGTGGACCCAATCACTTGAAGTTCCCTGCCCTAAAAAATTTTTGTCGACCCAAAAGCCTTTGTTTCGACACCTGCGACGGAGATTCAAACTCGCGACAGATTTCAACGGTTGAATTTTGGGTATTTATTGCCCCCACCTACCTCCAACGATCATGAATGCTCAAGAGCATATATAAGGAGTTACTACTCAGCATTTAATCCCACTAGAGACTTATAATCACTATTCTATTTCTTGATTCAAACTCAAAATCCCTAAGCTCTCATTTATTGCAGAACTCCAGCTCTTGTTCCTTGTCTCTCTTTATCTCTTTATTTATTATCAATCAAGTTCTGTAAAGGGAGTGAGTGTTTCTCATTTAATCACTTAATTTATTATATTCAAGGTTGCGTCACCCTTTATCCTTTCTGTGAGTGAGAAAATCTCATCAAAGAAGAGTTTAAGAGTGACTAGAAAAAAATAGGAGATTGTTTTCATAGGATCATCTTGAAGCTGTTATAGGCTTTTGAACGTGCCTGTAAACATTTGTTTGTAAACATTTGTTTTCTCAAGCGAAGTCTTGAGATTGTAATGGTTTGGAATGCGCCCGTGAGGCATTCTACATAGTGAAAATTCTAAAGGAGAAACTTGAGGAGTGGACGTAGGCTTGGAAGAAGCCGAACCACTATAAATTCTTGGTGTCTGGGTCTTTCTCTCTATCCCTAATCTCATTAATATTTGCATTGCTTTAATCTTTGATTATTTTGTTATATTTGTTTGCTATATTAAAAGATTTTTAAAAAGTTTTAAAAATTATTATTAATTTTTTAAGACCCAATTCACCTCCCCACTTGGGTTGCCAAGAACTAACAATTGATATAAGAGCTTGAGGTCTTGTTTTTTACTTAACCATTTAAGAGTTTATATGACAATTACTAGTATCAGACCTATCCAATCCAAAGGTTAGTTAACCAATAGAGCTCCCTTGTTTAATGGAACAAATTACAATTATTAGAAGGATAGAATGAGAATCTACATTCAAGTCGAAGACTATGACCTTTGGCAGATTATCAATAATGGACCCAAAAAACCCACCAAAACCGTTGAAGGAGCAATCATTCCTAAACCTGAAACTGAATGGACGGAAAATGATATTAGAAAAATTCAAAAGAACGCTAAAGCCATGAATTTTCTATATTGCTCACTTGACCCAAATAAGTTCAATAGAATCTCTACATGTGACACCGTAAAAGAAATATGGAATAGTCTTGAAGTTACCCATAAGGGTACTAACCAAATGAAGGAGTCCAAAATAAGCCTGCTTGTCCATAACTATAAGTTATTTAAAATAAAGCATGATGAAACCATATCTAATATGTTTACACGCTTTACTGATATTATTAATGGACTAAAATCACTTGGTAAGATTTTTTTCAATGCAGAAATGATGAGAAAGATTCTTAGGAGTATGCCTAAGAGTTGGAAAGCTAAGATCACAGCTATCGAAGAAGCCAAAGACCTCAACATACTCAGCTTCGAAGAACTTCTAGGATCTCTCATGACCCATGAAATGAACAAAAAGATGGACGATGAGAATGAAGAGTCTGACGAAGATTCCTCAAGTGATGAGAATGAAAACATGGCCCTCATCACAAACAAAGTCAAACGATTTCTTAGAAATAAGAAACAAGTAGGTAGAAAGTTTTTTAAGAAGGAAGGACACCGAGGTGAACCTGTCAAATTCAAAGGAGACTCTAGAAAATTCAAAATTGACTATAAGAAAGAGGTAATCATTTTCCATAAGTGCAAGAAGCCTAGACAAGTCGAAGCTGAATGTTCTTTGCTCAAGAAGCAATTCAAGAAGGGCTTCAAGAAGGTTATGATAGCAACTTGGGGCGAAAGTAATGACAACAGCTCCGAAGATGAAAAAGAAGAGAACGAGGTTACAAATCTATGCCTCATGGTTAGAGAAGATGATGAGGTAACCCATGACTCTTTCTCTTTAGATCAGCTACAAAATGCATTTGAAAATTTGCATGATGAATTGATAAAAATGGGTGCTAAGAACTCTATTTTTAAAACATTGGTTCTTTCCTCCTCAAGTGAAATTGAAACTTTAAAAAATGAAAAAATTACTTTATCAAAACAAGTTTTTGTTTTGAAAGATGAAAACAAGGTTTTGATTAAAATGGTTAAATACCTTACCAAAACTGTTTATAAGTTCACTCAATGAAAGAATAACTTAGACAAACTTTTTGGCATGCAAAAATGTATTTTTGACAAAATTAGAATTGGGTATAAACCAAAGAAAAAATAATAGTTCTTAAGTAATATTTTTGTCAAAGCATCTTCAAATCATAAAAATACTACATGTTTTTATTGCTATGAATAAGGACACACAGTCACATATTGTCCACATAATTTTTTTTTAAATATTTCTGTTAATAAGGTTTGGGTTCCTAAAGGAACACATCCACAAGAAACTAACACCAAAGGAAGAAAGTTTAGGTACCAAAAATCAAAACTTAATTCTCCTTACAGTTATGTCTCAAATCCTTATTCAAGGAGGAGATGTGGTACCTCGATAGCGATTGTTCAAGACACATGACAGGAGACCAATCAATCTTTACATCTCTCAAACCAAAAGATGATGGATTTATGATTTTTATAAACAATAGTAAAGGAAAAATCATAGGAATTTGTTGTATCGATAAAATTTCTCTCCCTTCTATTAAAAATATTTTGCTTGTTGATGGTTTGAAATATAACCTTCTTAGCATAAACCAACTTTGTGACAATGGCCACAAGATTGTCTTTGATCATGCTAATTGTGTTATTGAAGATTCAACCAATAACAAAGTTATTTATGAAGGTTATAGGTATGAAAATATTTATACATTTACTCTAAATGATTTTTTCAAAAATGACACTAAGTGCTTAGCTACCTTGAGTGATAATAGTTTGTTGTGGCATTGAAGGCTTGGACATGCACACATGAACTTGATTTTCATACTTTTGAAAAATGAATTAGTGATTGATTTACCCCAAATCAAATTTGAAAAAGACAAAGTGTGTGATTCATGTCAACAAGGCAAACAAGTTAGAAGTTCTTTTCATTCAAAAAATGAGATTTTAACTTTTAAGCTATTATAACTATTGCACATGGATTTATTTGGTCCAACAAGAACTTTAAGTATTGGAGGCAAGAGATATGTCTTTATTATTATTGATGATTTCTCTAGATACACTTGAGTGCTTTTTCTAATTCATAATAATGAAACATTTGTCTTTTTCGTAAAACTATTTCGAAAAGTTCAAAATAAAAAAAGTTTTCAAATTACAAGTATCTGAAGTGATCATGGTAGAGAATTTAAAAATAAAAATTTTAAAATTTTTTGTGATGAAAGTGTTATTAACCATAATTTCTCACTCCTAGAACCACTCAACAAAATGGAGTTGTTGATAAAAAGAATGGAACATTAGAAAAAATAGCTAGAATCATGTAGGGGTGCACAAAAAATCAATTAAATCGAAAAATTGGACCGGACCGGACTGAACGGTTTGGACCGGTTAAAATTGTGTTCGGTTCGATTACGATTTGTTTAATTAAAAAATCGTTCAAAACGGATCAGTTCGCAGTTCTTCATAAATACTCACGGTTGAAACCAAACCGAACCGTAAAAAAAATAAACAAAACATAGCCGTAAGCCCGTGACTCTGTCTCTAAAGACTCTAAATAACCCTTGTCCCTCTTCAGCTCACGCATGCCTCCATCAGATTGACAGATTCAGTCCACCCTCTCACTGTGATTTCGCTCTTCAGTCTTCACGCCGACCTCGTCGCCTCCACAGTCCACTACCTCTCAGCCGCCGGCCTCACCGATCCTTGGAGTGTCTCGCCACCTCCTCCACGCTTCACTCAGTTCACGCCGGACGCCGCCTCGTCGACCCGTCGCGAATCGCCTATGATCACGGCTTCCGAAGCTGTAATATTTTTTGAGCTTTTTTATCTAAGATTTTTTGAATGTTTTTCGGATTTGGAACCCTAGACTGTCAGTTTGTCTCCTTCCAAAAGCCTTGATTAGTTGATTTGGTGTTGCTTTGTTCGGATCTTCCTCTGTTAGCCTTGATTTGCTTTGTTCGGCAACCCACCTGGTTATTTATGATGAACATCAATATAAAACCAAAAAAAAAAAAATCACATCTCTTTGTGCTGATATTAAGATATTAAGATATTACTTATAAAAGCATTTCTTGATCATTCAATTTGTCATCACCCGTAGTCAGCACTTCAGAGGGTTGAGCAGTAGACTTGTTTTGCATAAAATGACTATACAGTTCTGTTTGTGACAACAGGAAATTGAGCCTTTGTTGTTGCCTCTTTGCTTCACGGAGCTCTTGTTCGCGCTTCAGAGCTTCTGCAGCTTCTCTTTCCTCTCTTTTCCTTACTTCTGCCTGCAAAAAGGAGAATTAAAAATGCTTCTCCCTAAAAATACTTCTCTTCATAATTACCCAACTGGATGAAAAATACATCTCTCGATAAGCACCCAAAGCTTCAATTCATTCTTAAAACCAAGCTTCAATTCATTTTATCTTGACTTTTTATTGTTTTCATGTTTCTGTTTATTATGTTAATGTTCATGCTTCTGAATTCTTTATCTGGTGGAAGTTGGGGAAATCACTTGAATTTCTTTATCCGGTGGAAGTGGTAGAATGCTACCTTGCTGAAGTATTCAAAGTGAATGTCAGAATTCTACTTATGGGATCATGGATTTTTTTTTTTGCAGATTTTGAATACGACATCATTTGTTTTCTGTTATTTGTTTTCTTTACCACGGCTTCAATAGCTGTAAGTATACATTTGTTATTATGATATTATGTATTTTTTTTAATATCAGTTTCAATTACTAATTTCAGTTTCTTGTTTATTTTTATTGCCTTAGATGTCGAGTACTGGAGAAATAAATCAGCCTAGTGACACCAACCCGGGTGAAGAGCAAAATCTTACGGATTCCATCCCTCCCATTGATAGCAAGGTATGGCCTCCTAAAGAAAAGAGTAGAAAGGCATATGATGTTTGGAATCATTTTAGCAAAATTTATGAGGAAGGAAACAAGAAACCAGAAGGTGCAAAATGTAATTATTGCCAAAATACCTATGCATGGTTGAGTGAAAATGGGACAAGTACTTTGCGTAAGCACATGGTTACTTGTAACAAAAATCCCTACAATAAGGAGTTCAAAAAACAAAAGGCATTGACTTCATATCAGAAAATTAAGGAGGGAGAAAATGAAAATAATTTGAGACTTTGGAAATTTGATCAAGATGCCTGTAGAGTGGCACTTGTCAAAATGATTATCAAAGATGAGCTTCCTTTCAAATTTGTAGAACATGAAGGGTTTCAAAACTTTTGTAATGTCTTGCAACCTAATTTCAAGAGACTAAGATGTATGGCAATGGCAAGAGATTGTGTAGCACTATATGCTGATGAGAAAACAAAATTGAGGAACTTGCTCAAGAAATCAAATTCAAGAATTTGGCTCACCACAGATTCATGGACCTCGTTACAAAATATTTCTTACATGTGCCTAATAGCATATTTTATTGATAGAGATTGAAAATTACAAAAAAGAATTATAAACTTTTGTGTAATTTCTAGTCATAAGGGTGAGGCGATTGGACGGATTGTAGAGACATGCTTGGTTGAATGGGGGATTGAAAAATTGTGCATACTTACTGTCGATGATGCTAGCGCAAATGAGGTTGCTATTGGATATATGAAGCGGAAACTTTTGAAGAAGAGTGAAACTTTCATTTTAGGTGGTGAGTTCTTTCACTTGAGGTGTTGTGCCCACATAATTAATTTAATTGTCAAAGATGGGTTGAGTGAAATTAAAGATTCTGTCATTCGAATTCGTGGGGATGTGAAGTATGTGAGGAGTTCCCCTCAAAGAGAACAACGTTTCAAATCTTGTGTAGAGAAGGAGATGATACATGTTAAAAGTTCTATGTGCTTAGATATTCAAACAAGGTGGAATTCTACATACCACATGCTAAATGCAGCAATAAAATTTCAAAAAGCATTTAGAGGGTGGAAGAGGCAGATCCACATTTCTTGTTAGAACATAGTGATGGACCTCCTACCAATAGAGATTGGGAAGAGACTCGGATTTTTGAACAATTTTTGGAGAAGTTTTATGAAGCCACCGTTCACTTGTCAGGGTCTTTATATGTCACCTGAAATTTGTTTTTTTTTTTAAATTTGTGGCATTGAAAGTTTGTTAACTGATTGGTCTAACAATTCAGATATAACTTTAAGTGCCATGGGGTTGAAAATGAAGAGTAAATTCGAGAAGTATTGGGGTAAATTTGAGAAAGTGAACATAATGTTGGTGGTTGCTATTGTATTGGATCCTCGATTTAAGTTGAAGTATGTGAAGTTTTACTACTCTGAAATTTATTCACCTTCCATGGTGAAAGAGCTTGAGAAAAAGGTAAGAGAGACATTGGATCGACTCTATGATGAGTATGAATAGCAAGTTCATCTTCAAGTCAAACTCCTAATGAAATTAAAGTTGATCGGCCAAGTTTTGGTTTAAGTGAGCAAGTAGTGTCCCTCAAATCTAAGTTTCAAAAGAATTTTCAAGAAGTAGAAAATGATGGAGGCAAATCAGAGGTGGACAAGTATTTGGAAGAAGCTTGTGAGAAGGATGTTGAAAACTCAAACTTTGATGTATTGAGTTGGTGGAAAGTGAATTCTTCTCCGTACAAAATTCTTTCTCAAGTAGCACGTGATGTCTTGGCTATTCCAGTATCTACAGTTGCTTCTGAAGCTGTTTTTAGTACAGAAGGACGTGTCATAGACCAGTTTCGTAGCTCTCTTACGCCAAGACTTGTAGAATGCTTGATATATTTGCAGGATTGGTTCCGTGCTTCACCATCACCATTTGAAGTTGAAGAAAAGTTAGAGGACATTGAAGATATTGAATTAGGTAGCATTTGTTTTCTTATAAATTTTGTTTTTATTCCTTATTCGTCTTTGGTTTAACATTAACCTGATATTTATTTTTTTGTAGCCCTTGCTAATACATATATGATTGATTGAGGAATGAGGATGATTGTCAATGATTTTGTTAGTTGTTGTAAGTATTGATTTTAAATTATTTGATCTATTCAAATTATGTATTTGTTTAATTTAAATTATACTTTTAATGTCTTTTTAAATTTTGTGTTGTAAGTTGCAGGATTTTTTGAATCATTAGATGTTGATGGATTATTGCTGAAATTCAGAAATTATGAAGTTGCTGAAATTAGTGAAGTTGCTGAAATTTGAAGTTTCTGTAACAATTTTGAAGTTGCTGAAGTTGCTGAAGTTTGTTGCTGTAGTTGCTGAAATTTGTGGGAATTATTGCTGCAGTTGCTGAAATTTGTTGCCGAAATTTGAAGCTGCTGAAATTAGTAGATGTGGTTTCAGTGTCTAAAATAGAAGTGTTCTTTGATCAAACTATGTATTCTGTCTTAAGCTAATTTCAACGTCAAAACCAATCTGTGATTTGGTACTTATCGGATTCCCGTCTCATTGGATGGTTGAATTGTGGTTGTGTTGAATACAACTTTGTTGACAATTCATTTTGGTTGCTAATGCATTTGAATCTCAATGTTTTTGAGAATATGTTTACATGAATTATAACTTGGTTTGTTACTTGGATATGGTTCTTACATTGAGTGGAATTGCTGCCTACTTCAGCTATGGGAAGCAATCGTATATGGTTTGCGATTTTGCATCTCAGATTATATTGTTTGCATTTTTAGCTATAGAACCGTTAACCGAACCGTGACCGATCCATTTTTACGGATTTGTTCCGATTCTGTTTCGTTACTTGAACGGTTCGAACACAGTTCTAAAAAACCTGTAACCGTTGGTAACGGTCCAGTTCTCAGTTTCATAAGAAACCGGTCTAATTCGGACAGGGTCGAGACTGTCGATACCGCTTGTTTTATCATAAACAAAGCTATAATACGAGCTTATCTCAAGAAAATTTCATATGAACTATGGAATGGAAGAAAACTTAACATCAGCTATTTTTGTACCTTTTGATGCAAATGTTTTGTTTTGAACAACAATAAAAAAAATTTGGGCAAGTTTGACGCAAAATCTGATGAAGGTATTCTTTTATGATATTCTTTATCTAGCAAAACTTATAGAGTTTTCAACAAAAGAACCTTAGTTGTTGAAGAATCTGTACATGTTTTTTATAAAGCTAATCTTAGTTTTTCAAATGACTTTTGTGAATATAACCTTTTAGACATAGAAAAATGTGTTCAAGAAATCATTATCAAAGAAAAGAAAGAGTCAAATCAAAAGAAAACATCAAACCCTCAACAAATTGAAGTCCAACAGGCTGCTAGATCTTTGATTCCAAAAAATTCAAATTTGCCTAAGAAGTGGAGGTATGCTCATGATCATCAAAAGATCTTATCATTGGTTATCCATCTCAGGGTATCAAAACTCAATCCTTTCTACATAATGTTTGTGGTAATTTAACATTTTTTTTCTAAACTGACCCAAAATATTTTGAGAAAGCTAAAAATGATGAGTTTTGGACCTTGACTATGCAAGAAGAGCATAATAAATTTGAAAGAAATAAGGTTTAAACTTTAGTTTCAGGACTTAAGGAACACTCTGTCATCGGTACAAAATGGGTGTTTAGAAATAAAATAGATGATAATCGAGTAGTTCTTAGGAATAAAGCTCGATTGGTAGCCCAAGGTTACAATAAAAAAGAAAGCATTGATTTTGATGAGACTTTAGCTCATGTGATTAGGATTGAAACCATTAGGATTTTGTTTGCTTTTGCATACTTTAAAAACTTCAAATTCTATCAAATAGATATCAAAAGTGCCTCTTTAAATGATTTTATCTCAAAAAATATTTTTTTGAAACAACCTTTTAACTTTGAAAATTTAATTTTTTCAAATCATGTTTAAAAACTTACCAAGACTCTTTATGGTTTAAAGCAAGTACCTAGAGTATGGTATAAAAGTCCAAGCAAATTCTTGATTGAAAATGAGTTTTCAAGTGAAAAAATTGATATCACTCTTTTCATCAGGTCTCAAGAAAATGATATGTTAGTTGTCCAAATTTACGTAGACGACATTAGTTTTTGTTCAACTAACGAATCTTTTTACAAGGACTTTGTTAAGTGTACGTAGGGAGAATTCAAGATGAGTATGATGGGTGAGCTCAACTACTTCATTGGACTTCAAATCAAATAAACTCAAGAAAGAATCTACATTAATCAAGCTAAGTACGTGTTGGACATATTGAAGAGGTTTGACAAGCTGAAAGAAAAATTCATGGAAACTCTAATGTGTCCTACAACAAAACTTGACAAGGACGAAGATGGTACTGTAGTAGATGAAAAGCGTTATAGAGGCATGATTGGATCTCTACTTTACCTTACTGCTAGTAGATCGGATATCATGTTTAGTGTTTGCATGTGTGCTAGATTTCAATCTAATCCTAAAGAATCATATATTGCCGCTATTAAGCGCATCTTTAGATACCTTTTAGGTACACAAAACTTGAGATTCTATTCTAGATGGATAGCCTTTGAATTATTTGACTGTTTAGATGCTGATTTTCCTGGTTATAAAGTAAATAGGAAAAACATAAGTGGAACTTGTCAATTTCTAGGGCACTCACTAATCTCTTGGTTTAGCAAAAAATATAACTCAGTAGCCTTGTCTACAGTTGAGGCTGAGTACATTGCAGCAGGAAGCTGTTGTGCACAAGTTCTTTAGATGAAACAACAATTAGAGGACTATGGTTTTCATCTAGATTGTGACACCCCGCTCCCTAGGCATGTCAGGACACATATAACTATAAATAAGGAACATATTCTAACCGAATGTTCATAAATACATAAGATAACTATTACATCATTAACGGTTCAAAAGTTGTTTAAAGTACTTGATAAGTACAGCCATCCAGAAAATTTAACAAAAGTTACATCATGCCCGTGGAAAACTTGAACAAAAAGATTAAAAAGAGACGTCCTACGTCTTCAAACTACGTCGTTGGGGTCGACCTGCTCCTGCTACTCTCCCTCTTCTGCAAATTCTTCCCCTTCAATGAACCCGCCTTCCTCAAACGATCCCTCTTCGTCACCTGTGGCATAAATACCATGAGCCGGAACCCAAAAGTAAATTTCCTAAACCGTCTAACAAACTCGCGACAAGATATTTCACAATACATATCGTATAGCACCCAGTGCAAAGTTACAGGCTACACATCATTTTAAACAGGATGAACATATATAAGAACAAAAGAATAAGTGTGTGATGCAAATGAATGCAATGCAGATGCCCAATCCCAAGCACTTCCAGAACAGTATCATAAACTCTACGCCGGGAATTACAGAATAGACTTAATGGCTCTTGATCACCTTAACCTATCCTCGCCTCGTTGCGAATAATAAATTTTCATTGCCGAGTCTTATGCCACAGCTGTTTTACTCAATGGCTACGGCGTGGGGACCGACCTTTATCCAATTTTATCCACCCTTATTCCAGGTCGACCAGTCCTACCTTAAGAACAAAGATACTCATTAGGTGTCAACCCAAAGTCTAAATTAATGCTAGTGACGAACCCATGGTGCCTAAACCTCTTTTTATAATCAAAACTTCCAATTCAATATCACATCTGGCAACCAGGGACGCCCTAGATCCACAATCACTGAATAATTGATTTTCATGTCACCCAACCAAATCAAAAGATTCAAATGGGACTCCGATAACCCAAGATAAAATGGAGAAATGCCCATGACATGCAATATGCCTCTCGTATACAATTAGTCGTTGCATGGTACGTAAATATGACATGGCACATGATTCAACTTACAAAAGTAGCAAATACAATCAAGCAATGCATAACTACAATTTAAGCGACATAGAATCTAATTCATCGGTATGAGTTCATTTTATTAAAAGCATCATTTTCATACACTAATTACTCATAAAGTTTATACAAAATTCACATACTCAAATCCCATAAATAACATCGTTCAAGCACTTAACAAATTTTAGATACAAGTTTTATTTGCTAGTTTTAAATTTATGACAGCGTTTTGAAATACATACACAAAGATATAATTTATGATATTTTAACACCAATTAGATAAAAATATTTTTTATAATTTTTGTGTTTATCACTAAGTTCAATTCCTAAACTAAATAGGTCATTTACTTTATTTTAGTAAAAACGGTTCAACAATTTACAGAAAAAAACAAAAGAATTGACCCTCTGTTGGCCACTGTTTTGGGCACCAATTCAAGGGCTATCGCTCTGATTTTTGGTGAGCTTCTAGTTTAAGATATCCCCTACAAGTTTCATGTTTTGAGCTGAGACATATTATTTGTAAAAAGTTTGATATTTTGGCAAATTTATAAAGAGGGTTCAATCAGCCTAAAAAGGGTCTGCAGAGTGTGTTTTTAACAGAGAATGTTTGAAACTTTTGGGGTATCATCCGAAGGTATTTTGAGCTAATTTTTGTTCAGTAATTAGTTTGATATGTCAGCTACAAAATTAATGTTTACCACTTCTGGATTTGGCTTCTAAAAAGTTAGGTTTTAGGTCCCACAAAAATGTGTGATAGAGAAGTCTATCAATCACTGAATCTCAATAGTGAATTTGTAAAGTGTTTTGACCCATCAAAACTTTTTATATTTGACTCATTTTTGGTGAAAAGAAATATAAATATGTCCTCTACAAGTTTTCTGTTTTGACCTAAGCTTGGTTCGCATTCTAACTTAAGGTTTTTAGGTCTGCAACTCAGAGTGGTCAAGATCTGACACTCTTTAGCAAAAATGAGATATCTGGAGTTCTACCCAATGAAATCACTTCAAACAAATTTTGTATGAAAAATAACTCAAAAATATAGATTTGGATATAAAAATCACTTTAATACCATGTTTCTAAATTTATTTATAATTATTTAAAGTCGGTGGCAGAAAATGAATAAGTCTAGAAAATCAGTCTACTTAGGGTTTTGGTTCCTTAGTTTATATTGTGTGCATTTTTGACATGTTTTCTTTGTATGCATGTTATAAACTTACACAAATAAAAACTCCAAAATATGTTTAGGCCATAAAATTCAAAAATATACACATGCAAATACATACAAGGCTTACTCATACATAAATAGTCCCTAAATCGATCCAACGACGCCTTTTTGACTCATTTCTTGTTTTATCTTCTTAGAGTTTGTTATAGAGATGGATTGAGGGGTATCTTGGGGGAGAACATTTGAAGGTGTAAGGAAGTTGCTTACCTTATTTGAAGCTCAAAATGTTGAAGAGGGGTGGGACTTAGCTTTAATGCTCACACCTTGAACTCCCTAGCCTCTCATTTCTTCCTTCTTTCTTCTTCTCTTCTTTTTCTCTCTTAGAACCCTTAGAATTTTTTGGAGCCTCTCACTCTTACTTCTCTCAGCCGAACCATGCAGAAATGAAGCGGTGGTTTGGGTCTTGTTTTATAGAAAAATTGTAGTAGGAACATAATTATGGTGTATTAGCTTTAATTTAAATTTTTCTTAAATTTGATTGGGTGCATGGGGTGATGGGACTTATTTGAGGCATGAGAGATCATATTTTTGCAGCAAGGGGGAGGCTAGGACAGGTTTCGGGTAGACCAAACTGAATTTGCATTTATTTAGGGTTTTAAAATGTATTTTGGTTCATTTTTGTGTATTTAAATGCATAAAATATTAATTTTGTGTCTCTAAACCTACTAAAATATTAATCTATTTATAATTAATTTAATCGTCTCATGATTTATCATAAATTCAATAGCAATTAAATAAAAAAGTGTAAGCTTTTAAACTAAATTAAGCTGGTTTAACTAGAATTGACTTTTTGACTTATTTATTGTGTAGAGATTTTAAATAATTATTTGTTTACTTTTTTTGAGTTATATTATTATATTATTATATATTTTACTTGTATAAAAAGTATTGGGTCAAAATAATGCTTAACTTAAATATTTTTTTCTCATTTTTAAGCTTAAAAAGACAAAAAGTGACTTTTTGGGACCATACTCCTAGGTGGCCGGTCATGCAAGGGCATTTTGGTCATTTTTATTGTTATTTTATATTTTATTAACTACTTGTGTATAAATATCTGATTTTGGGTGCCCATGTGTCAAATTTTAAAATTTTAAAATTTTAAGACTTTTGCTGTACTATGGGAAAAAATGGTCATTTTACCCTAGTTATGAAAATTTTTGATTTTTAATTTAATATTTTATGTTGTTTAGTTAATTTAAGCTATTTCGAGACTTTTCTAAGTGCTAGGGCCTTAACTCTGAGTATTGGGTCTCTTTTAAAATTTTCGGGTCAAGTTAGGGTTTCGGGTTGCTTAGGGTTTGTTCATTGTCCATGTAGCGCCTTAGGTTCTTATTATCAATTCATCGCTAATACTAGCGTTTGAGCCGGATTATTACATAGATCATATCTTTATAAAATGTGAGAACACAAGTGCAATTAATATATCCAAGAACCTAATACAACACTCAAGAACCTTGCATATTGAGATTAAATATCATTTTATACGAGATTGTGTGCACAAAGATAAC
The DNA here is from genome assembly GCA_034768845.1 of Heliamphora exappendiculata. Classification (NCBI taxonomy): domain Eukaryota; kingdom Viridiplantae; phylum Streptophyta; class Magnoliopsida; order Ericales; family Sarraceniaceae; genus Heliamphora; species Heliamphora exappendiculata. The sequence goes on from JAOTRH010000023.1 coordinate 9,613,505, forward strand.
ATCAAACTTGAATTCATAGCCACATATTACCAATTAGCTGACATTTTCACAAAATCCTAAAATGAAGAAGAATCTGCTATATTAAAAGAGAACTTGGTTGTTATGTGCTCCTAATTCAAGATTAATATGCCATACTAACCATGTATTTTCAATGCATTTCAATGCTGTTGATGTTCTTTATTGATGTATGAAATGTGTCGACACCACTTGAAAAATGTCGACACATATGCGTGCTGAGTTGACCGAAAACTGTATAGAAATAGCACTGCGGGAAAAGTGTCAACCCTTTTCTATATAGTGTCGACTCAAATTTGTTACCTGACTCTCGGTAAATTTGTGTCGACACAAAACTTAATCGTGTCGACCCAAACAACCAAAAGTGTCGACACTTTCTCAAAAAGTGTCGACACAATTTTTATTTTGCGTCACTCACACTCGCGAAGAAAAGTGTCGACACAACTGACATATGAGTCGACACAAATCCTTATGCCAATATAAAGAGGCACCGACCCCATACGTTGCGTCGTTTTCCCACCCTCTCTCAAATCGTTCCTCTCTTGCGATTTTTTCTCTTTTCAAAAATCGTGTCAACTCTTCATCTCCACCTTCATCCTCACTTTGAATCTCACTCGAATCAAACAAAATGCCACCGAAGACAATGGAAAAAGGGGCTAAATACACCGGTGAAACGGGTTCTTCGAACCCTAGGGCATCCAAAAAGAAGAAGATGACAACGGCAACGGCGACAGCGACGACGAAAGTTGCGATATCTGAAGCCGTAAGTCTCAAATCCCCCAAGTTTCAACAACTTTACTTTTCTTCTTTTGTAAATCGAAAAGTTATCCCTGACCGTAGTGTAGATTTTCCTTTTTTCGATTTCATTGAAATGCGATTCAAGAATCTCTTTTTTAGTCTCGAGTGGGAGAGACTCTTACAAATCCGTGAACTTCACTATCCCGCATTTGTTAAATTGTTCTATGCTCACTTTAACATCTCCCTGATTTCGACCACCACCAAAACCACATGGGTAATGGTGTTAAGATTCATTTAACCCCCTCAATCTTAAATGAAATCCTTTCTATTCCATAGGGTGAAATTTGTGTATCTTGCAATAAGTAACCCACAAACCTTGATGGTTTCTCTTTTTCTGAGGTTGTGAAAAATATCTTTGAAAATGATAAAATTAACCCCTCAAAGCCCTTAGAAGCAAACTCTCTTAAGACAGAGATGCGTATTCTGTATCATATGATGAACCACATCTTTCTTCCCTAAATGGACAAATTCAGTGATGTTGCATACATGCATGTTTTCATCATGTGGTGTATACTGGAACAAAAGAACCAAGACCTAGGTTTCTTATTCATTTCTGACATGTTGCAATCGCATAACAAGTCAAATGTCTCCCTTCCACATGCTATGTATTTGACCCGCGTCTTACGCCATTTTAACGTAGACTTATCCATTGAGAAGATGATACCATTCTCTAAACATGATTTGTATGGCGCTTCTACCATCAAGCACATGCAAATCTCTCTAGTTGACGGAGTTTGAACCACCAAGCATGGTACGCCATCTGTCTCTCGCACTCAGTTTGCATCACGAGACTTTTCTCCTATTCGTGTTGACTTTGATTTTCCTGCTCCTCTATCTACTAGGATAGACACTCCTAGTCCTTCTCATGCTCTTCCTCCTCCCACACATGTTCATACTCCATCTGCTCCACCTGCCTCTTCATATGCTCTTCTCAGTGTTGATCTCTCTGAGGTTGTCTCCTTGATTAAATATCTATCATCTTCCTTGCCTTCCTTCCAAAGTAAGGTTGATCAATACTTTTTTATTTTAACAAAATCGTATCTTCCTCATCTGAAAAAGTCAAGCATTTAGATAAAACCAACCGTAACCTTCGGCGTGACGTTGAGAATGCAACAGATGCTGGGAGAGCCCTTTCCAAAACTAAGGATAACAGCATTATCTCAATAGTAAATTGCAACAAAGTAATCCTACACCAGGTTAGGAAGGAATATGACAAGGGGATTATCACTACTATGCATGCTAATTCTCAAAAAGTCGAGGAGCATCTTCAATGGATCCGTGAAGCTTGGAGCAAATGGTTCAAGCCTAAGGAAACCAAAGAAGAGAAAGCGACATGTTTAAAGCGAGAAGCAGATCTTGCCTTAGCTTCCACCTTTAAAGCCATGGCAGCAGTAGAAGCCAAAGATGAACGAGTTCAATCGTCCAAGGAATGAGCCTCTGCAAGCAAACAGAAGGCTGAAGCGAAGAAGTAATTCAAACGATTCATGGACGACCAATGATTAACCATTTTTTGACAATTCCAAAAGGGGAGAAAGTGGAGTGAAGGGGAGTGAAGTGAAGGAGAGAGGTAGAGAAAGTAAGGAGAAGTCAAGAGGAGAGGCAGAGAAAGTAAGGAGAAGTACAAATATTACCAAGCATTCAGTAGTTTCTTATTTTTTTGAAGGAGAAGTTGTATTTTTTTAAACATACATTTCTTATTGTTGTTTATGGTTTGGTTAAATGATTTGGTTTTATGGTTCAAATTTTTCTATGCTTATGGATGAATATTTGTGTATGATAAATTCCTTTGATAGATCGTCTATATGTATGACTTTTTAGATTTTTAGAAAAGTCACTTTGCACATAATTATTGTGATGCACAAATATTTTTAAGTTTATATTGCAAATTATCTTAAAATGCATACTACAATGTTGTTTTAATACATAGTCTTTGTGATTTCATATCTTATTTAAGGTATATCGATAAGTAAAAAATATTTTTATTGAAATTTTTTTTTACATATTTTCTAGAAAATGGTGAAATTGTTGTAATTATCAAAAAAATGGAGATTCTAAAAGTTTTTTATATTGATATTGATGATTTTTATAAATTCACTTTCTAAGAATAAATGGTTTTAGAAAGAATAATATTTATATTTTTTAAAAAGAAAGTATTGATACATATTGAACAAATGAGTTGACACCTTCAGCTAAAAGAAATGACTTATCTCCCAAGATAATTAAAACCCCTAAGTATTCTTGAAAATACTTTGTGTTGAACCTAATTGATAATTGAGTCAAAATTTTAAGGCAAAGTATACTTGAAGATATCAAGTGTGTCAATACCTTTAAACAAAAATGGTTTGACACCCTAATTTGTCGGTGGAGTTATTTTCAGGTATTAAAAGTTTGTGTCAACACAAATGAATTTTGTGTCAACACAAAAGAGTCGAAACTCTCTGGACTTAAAATGAATCAACACAAATTGAATTTGTGTCGACACAAAAATGGTTCCTTACTTTTGTTATTCAGAACTTTGAGTCGACACAAATGCCAAATGAGTCGACACAAAAGTACCGAGGCCGCCTGCAGATTTTGGATGTCAACACAAAATTGAAGATGAGTCGACACAAATATCCTGAGCTCGCCTAAAGAAATTTAGTGTCGACACCAATGTCCAAATGAGTCGACACAAATATCTCGAGGGTTCCTGTAGAATTTTAGTATCGACACTAAGAAGATTTGAGTCAACACCAAGTGCCCTCTCTCGGATGCTAAAGTTCAAATGAGTCAACACAAATCCATTTGTGTCGATACCGTGGAGTTGGTGAGGAAGATTGCAAAAATTGTACTAACACCTCAAAAGAATTGTGTCAACTCAATCACTTGAAGATCCCTGCCGCAGACATTTTGCGTCGACTCAAAAGCCTTTGTGTTGGCACCTAGACGGAGATTCAAACTCGCGGTAGACTTTAACGGTTGAATTTTTGGCATTTAATGCCTTCACCTACCTCCAATGGTCATGAATGCTTAAGATCTGATATAAGGAGTTACTCATCAGCACTTAACCTCACTGAAAACTTACAATCACTATTCTATTGCTTGATTTAAACTCAAAATTCCCAAGCTCTCATTTATTGCTGAACTCTAGCTCTTGTTCCTCATCTCTCTTTACCTTTTCATTTATTGTCAATCAATTTCTGTAAAAAAAGTGAGTGTTTCTCATTTAATCACTTAATTTATTGTATTCAATGGTGAGTCATCCTTTATCATTTGAATGAGTGAATAAATCTCATCAAAGAAAAGTTCAAGAGTGATTAGAAGAAAATATGTGATTATTTTCATAAGATCATCTTGACGCTGTTATAGGCTTTTGAATGTGTCCGTAAACATTCGTTTTCTCAAACGAAATCTTGAGATTGCAAAAACTTGAAATGCGCCTGTGAAACATTCTACATAATGAAAATTCTCAAGGAAAAACTTGAAGAGTGGACGTAGGCTTAGAAGAAATCGAACCACTATAAATCCTTAATATTTGGTTCTTTCTCTCTATTCCTAACCTCTTTAATATTTTCATTGTTATAATCTTTGATTAATTTGTTATATTTGTTTGCTATATTAAAAAGTTTTGAAATTTTTTTTAAAATTGTTATTAATTTTTTAAAACCCTATTCACCCCTCTCTTGGGTTGCTTAGAAATAACATCTGGTTTTCTCTCTTTGTCGTCCCCACGTCTTGTTGCTTTGAACTTTCCCTTTCGACATTTCCCAAACTCATGGTTTGACGTTTTTGTTTCTCGAGGAATTTTTGTCTTTTGCGGTTCTCTTGTTCTACCAATAATGTTCGGTCGATGACATACGCATAATTGGGTAGCTTTAGAAGTCGAACCATCCTTCTGATTTTCAACTTCAATCTGTCTTCAAATTTCCGCGCCTTCATGTGTTCTGTATAATTATGAGCAAGTATGTTTATTTTAAATTCCTTGACCTGGTTGGCTCCCTCATGGGTAACCTCAAATCTATCACAAATCTCCTAAGCAGTGTCATATGTGAAAATTCTATTGAACTCATTTGAGTCAAGAGAGCAATACAAAATGTTCATCGCCTTAGCATTTTTTTGAATCTCTCTTAAATTAGCTTTAGTCCATTCACACTTAGGTTTAGAGACAGATGCCCCTTCTACTGTCTTAGTAGAACTTTTTGGTCCATTCATAATAACTCTCCAAAGATCATAGTTTACGATTTAAATATAGATTTGCATCCTGGTTTTCCAATAATTATAATTTCTTTAATTGAATAAGGGGGATCTATTGGTGGACTAATTTTCAGGCTGAATAGGTTCAATACTGATGGATGTCATATAAACTCTTAGACGGTTAAGTTAACAACAAAAGTCCAAGTTCTGATACCAATTGTTAGTTCAGGCAACCCAAGAGTGGAGTCAATTATGTTTTAAAACAATAATAACTATTTTAAAAAAATTTCAAAACCTTTTTAATTTCATTAACAAATATGACATATATTAAAGTAATAAAAAAATTAAAGAGGTTAGGGACCGAAGGTATGAACTAGACACCAAGAATTATAGTAGTTCGACTTCTTCTAAGCCTATGTCCACTTCTCAAGACTCTTCTTGAGAATTTGCACTATGATTAAATACTTTACAGACGCATTCAAAAGCCTTTATAGCCTCAAGAAGTTTCTACAAAATAATTTCTTATTTTTTCTAAACTCTCTTGAGCTCTTCTCTAAGAAGTTCACTAACTCTCTTAAAGGATCAAGGGTGACTTACCCTCTTTTACAATAATTTGTGAGAGAATCAAAGATTCACTAACGCACACTTCTTACAAAATGATTGGAATTAAATGAGCAAGAGAGTGTGAAAATTTGATGGAGGAGTAAATGAGCAGTAAATGTTTCTTGAAGATTGAGAGCTTTTATTTCAAGTAATAGAACAGTGTCCCAAAACTTAAAGCTTTGAAATTTTACTCCTTATATAGCTATCAGAAGTAAATGATTGTTGGTGGGTTAGTGGAGGCAATTAATACTCTGAAATCATACCCTTGAAACCAGCACGAGATTTGAAATTCATCGCAGGTGTCGACACAAAGTCGTTTGGTGTTGACACAAAAATATATAGGGCTTGGTTCTTCAAGTGATTGTGTCGATTAAGATCTTCGTTAGTGTCGACCTTATTTCTGTATTTTTTTCACCCACATAGTGGTGTCGACTCATGGAACATTTGGTGTCGACCTTATGCATTTTTTTAATTTTTCAGGTAGAACTTTGGTGTCAACTCATATCTTCATTGGTGTCGACCCATTTTATCAGACCAGCTACTGAAATTTCAATGTCAACCCAAAAGTCTTGTGGTGTCGACCCTTGAAATTACAGGCAGTCTCGGGACTTTTAGAGTCAACTCATCTTCATTCTCGTGTCGACTCAGAAAATCACAGACAGTCTCAAGACTTTTGGAGTCGACTCAACTTGGTTGGTGTCGAACCCAAATCCTTGTTTTTGAAAGGAACCATTGTGTCAACTCATAATCCTATGGTGTCAACACTTTTGAGTTGGAAACGGGAAAAGTCTTGAAGTCCTGGTGTCGACCAATTTCTCTTTGGTGTCGACTCATTTTGTTTTCCAGAAAGTGTCTAGATGTCAACTCATGTGACTTTGGTGTTGACCCGTAAAACTCAAAGTCTAGAACCCGAATGATTACTTTGTATCGACTCAAAATAATTTGGTGTCGATTCAAAAAGAATCCCGCAAAGGAACTGAGGTGTCAACCCAAATTCATTTGGTATCGATTCATTTGAGTTCCTGAAACATCTCAAGCAAAGCAATTAAGGTGCCGACTCTAAACTTTATTTGTGTCGACACACTTAAGAATTTTAAATATGTTTTACCTTAAGGTGCCGACTCAATTATCAATTGGTGTCGACAGAAAACATTCTTTTTAAAAACACTGAGTGTCAACCAATTTGATGCAAAGTGACAGCACAAATGATATAAAGTGTCGACTCATTTGACATGAAGTGTCAATACTATCTTTTTGGAAACAATTAAATGTAATATTTTAAAATCAAATTAATTAAGAAAATAAATTATAAAAATCATCAAAATTTAATTAAAACACTCTTGGGTTAACACTACATAAATTAGATTATTTAAAAAATGTTATATATAAATTCACACGTTGTTTCTACAATTGTAAAATGTGTCTTTCTTTTTTATTTTATGTTCTACCATTTACATTACTGGTAGCTTGTACTTCGGAGATTTATATCTAGCGTCGAATGAAACTTTCCTTATCTTCAATGCCTTATTGTTCATGTCACACTACAATATATCCTATGAGAAGAACAACTATTCAAAGTATAGGTCTAAAGACCTTTCTAGGAAATCTTAACTCTTCATGTTTATTGTTGTGAGGTATGTTTTGAGGATTTTTGTTGAAATATCTTAGTTTTATTTTTGTAATAATGCACATGTGCACACAGCGAAATAAGAATAATTACCCCATTCAATAAATTTTTCCAGAGTTCCTATCAGAAGAAACGATGATAATGTATTCTTCTAATCGAAATTTCAAATATATTTGTTTGGTGGCTATACCCAAAAGATACATACGTTGGGTGCAACTATTGTATAACTAATCCTATAGCTCTAGGTTTTAAGAAAATTTCAAAACTATGGTTTTGATATCATGTCTGTCACGACCCATTTTAAAAATGGTGTATGCGATCGGCTAGTGAGTTAAAACTCACCCAAGGCTTATCCTCTTTTTTTCCATTAGTTAAGGATTTTTAAAACAACATTAATTTGAAAAGATTTTTGCAGAAGCATAATTTTTTTTATAACTTATCCAGAACCAAAACTAGTGCCACGAAATACATTATCATTATAAACTAAAAATCACGTGTATATTCACAATTATTTACATCTGTACCAAACCACCACCATCGGACACCAACCACCGAGATTGCCACACCACCTCTTCACCAATCACCACCTGAACCCACTACCACCACCATGCACCCACACCACTAAGACTTTTTGGAATCCTTATCTTGAATTGATGGCGGGATGTCCCACGCAAGACGACGGTGTTGCCGAGTGTGCTCCTTCTCTGTCATCTATGTGGCTTCAACGACTGCCATTCAAGCAATCGAACTTTTTCACTATGGATTCGCATAAATGGGTATATATATATATATATGTCTCTGTCTCTGCAACCACGGAGAGAGTCAATCAAAATATGGGAAAAAAATTAGGGTTATGATTCATGCCGCCGAGTATTGAAACCAGACCACCAGTCTTGGATTGGATCGGTGGTGTTTTGATGAGGGAAGGGATTAGGAGTTAGAGACAATGCGTGGTCGTTGAAGCCAGGGACATAATTGTAAATTGAACGGGTAAGCAAAAGAACTAAACTAGCAAGAATGCCCCTTGCTCAGTATTGTTATTAACAAGATTCAATGGGATTGAGAGTCCGTTGGACTCTTAGGCAGATTAAAATTTGTGAAACCAAACAATGTTACGAAGGTGATCTACTAAATTGTGAATCCAGTCCGTGAGCTTCAACACTGAATAAACGTGGCCTAATTGTGACACGTCAATTAGAAGTGTAACTATCTTAGGTGGCGTTTTACACATCAAGAGTTTGTATTTTTTTTCGAAAAATTGGTGAACAACTCAATTTATAGGCCATTTACTATTTTTTATTCAGCATAATATTTCTTAACGAGTAAGATCCATCTTCAAAAAATTTTAACGCGCAAAATCTTCTATTGATGCGTATGTCATTTTTTGAAACAAAAATATCCTATGCATAGATAAATTTATTTGTTTTATTGTAAGTACGCATAAAGATCACATATAAATTTATATATCTTATTGTAAGCACACGTATAAAAAATACAGATAATTTTATCAGTACCTTTCAAAATATATATAAATAATGCGGATAAATTTATTTGTTTTATTGAAAGTATGTGTAAGGTATTATGACTGAACAGATAAACTTATATGTCTTACTGTAAGTACATATAAAGAATATAAATAAATTTATTTGTATTTTTTAAAATAATATATAAAAAATATAGATAAATTTATTTATCTTTTATTGAAAATACGTGCAAAGAATACAAATAAATATATCTATCTTATTAAAAGCACGTATAAAAAATACAAATAAATTTATCTATTTTCATTATCTGTATTAATATACAAACTAATAAATTTATCTATTATACATAAATATATAAATAGATAAATTTATCTATTCATTGAATATTTTTAAAAAAAATTACACAATTAAATTTTGTGAGTTAAAATTTTTATTTATAAATTTTACCTGTTAAAATTTATTTATTTTTGACATCCCTTTTCTATTTATTTATTGTAACACCCGGTTATTGTAACATCCTCGTAAGACGCAGTGTAATGAAAAAATTGCGGGAGGGAAGAGACTTCAAGAGAGAGCCGGCTGGAGATCTGTTCCAACAAACACACTCTCTAGTCCCCAGATCTATCCTCTCCGTTCAGATCGGATCCTTCTGTCTGAGAATTAGGGTTTTGTCCCCACCTATCCGGCGTCTAAATCCTCAATTTTTTTTAAAATTTTTTGGCCGTTAAACAAAACCGTCGCGCATTGTTTTCATGATTTTGCATGCTTTTTTATTGATCTGAATTGGATTGTAATATCTGGGGTTCTTCTCCGGGGGTCTTGATGCGACTCGCCAACGTTTAGGGTCATTGTGTGGAGTTTGTGAAAATTGATGCGTCTGAGGAGCTCTGAGGTTGTGATTTCTGTGCATTTGGATGGCGTCGGCTCAGGTGTTGCCGAATTCTGCGGCTTCGGCGAGGAAACAAGAGCATTTGGAAGCTGGAAAGCGACGGGTATGGTTTATTCTCCAAAATTGATTCCGTCTGTGTACATATCCTCTAATCGGTTATCATGAAAAATTCTCAAATAGGCTTGTTGTTTTGAATAATTGTATATTTGCTTTTTCGTTGGTTCCCGATCAATTTATGCCGAAATGGGCAACAGCTGTTACGTGCGTGTGTGGCTTTATATGTTTGTAATTTTTTTGGGGATAATTAACAGCTATTGTATATATATGGACATTCAAGTCTACTGGGTCTGCTAATTGGGAAAAATATCACTCGATCCACCTGCTTATTATGTTTGTTCACTCGCAAAGATACTCACATATATACATAATATAATGTATGTTAGCACAAAGATTGTTGAGAAGTTGGGTAAACAGTATGGCTGGTTGGGTGTCAATACTTTGGTTCGTCATTTGATAACATCTGTTTTTGTTAATTTCACTCTTGAGTGTTGGATAGCTTACAGACAGTGCTGGGCCTTTCTCCTTAACAGTGTCAACCTTTGGTGTACTGGGTGACTGAAGATCCTATATCAGTATTCAAGTCCGATTCAATCGATGTCAGGAGTTAAGTATTGTAATATGTGTGTTCACCTGTTGTGTTTTCTATGTGTACCCTATTTGTTTAAGATGCCCATTCCACATGCAAGAAGGATGGAGGGGACTGTTAAGGTAGCTTGACGCGTTTGTTCTGTATTTCTAGAACAATATTCGATTATTGAATAAGGATGGTCCTTAAAACCAAAACCGGACAGCTTAGGCCTATATATGGATCTAAGCATCACACGGTGAAGATTGCGTGCAAAACCAAGGAGCTTTCCATCCACGCCGGAAGCCTGTTTTCTTTGTTTGAACTTCGAAAGCCTTCCTAGATTCAATCATGCATCAATCTGTTGTAAATGTGTCGAGAGGTTTAGAATCGAGTGCTTAGGCATGGCTGCGATGCCAGAAGCTTGATTTTTGGTGAAGCGATTGTCCAACAACCATCAATTTCAAATTTACAATGGAAAGTATCACGTTCATTAAAAACTCCACCACAGTGACATATTCATTGAGAAAAGATCTGGTTGGAAAAATATTCTGATTTTGACGCAACAGATGCGAAATGTCATCAGAAGATTTTTTTATTTACAAAACAGACAAAAATGAATGCAAAATTATGATTTAATAATCTGTCAACTATCACGAACCGAATTGAGCCAAGGTTGGGCCTGTTTGGGCATGGTTTTGTTAGTATATGAGCTTTAGTGGCTTGGATCATTAGGTACAATAGCGTAAAATAAAATATCATTTAATCATCCCTTGAATTCTTTTATGACACTTGGTTTTCTGCCTTCTGGACACAAAATTTGATCTCCAATCTCGGTTATGTCATATGCTGATTAAAATAGACTGGATTTTCTGAACTCTTGGAGGGACTCCTGTAAGGCTAAGCCTTGTTCTGTGGAAACCTCCCTCTGTTAGGTGACTTAATTTTGAATGTCGGTCTTCGGGAACTTGTGGCTAAAAAGAATGTTGGCTGTCTTAAAGATAATTCTGAAGAGTTTTTTACTTCTGTTCTTTCCAGCTATAGTCTGGAGAGGTTTTCATATGCTGCCTGCTACTAAAGTGGAGGTTCAGGACTCAAGAGTGCTTCAAGGTCTGAAAGAGGCAATCTCTTTGTTAGTGGCCATATCTTTGTGAAGAGGGATTATTCAGTTATTGTTGCTTGCAAAAAAGAATAAATATGGGGGCTGATTCGAGCTATGTTCACTTGGTTGGGAAGTTTTGGCATGCATCTGCTGTTAATTCACGTTTCAATATCTTTGATTAACTGGTTGGGAAATGATGAGATGGATCTCTTACCTAAGAGGTGGCTTCGCCATTGATTGTATTATGGCTCTTCACCTTCCCCTTCATTCTTGATCCTTAGGTGGTTTTGCGTTTGAGGCATGCTTCTGTCTAGTTTGCTTACTTTTAACGTTGGGTGTTTTCTCCACCCTTGTGATGATTAATCACTCGAGATAAAATTTGTCTCCTCTGACAAAATGGAAAACTGGATTCAATGACTGTTCATTGTACATTTTGTGCCCGTCTCTCTTCTCAAGGTGCTTTGGATAGATTAGGGGAAAAAAAAAATTCTGGTTCAAGTTTTTCCTTTTCCTTGTTTTTGTTAAATCTTTCCTCAAGTAAATTGCTTGATTTTGTTTAACAAGCTAAATTGTTAAATGTAATGAGTCTGCTTTTACCTTGTCTTGCAGCTGGAAGAATTTCGTAAGAAGAAAGCAGCAGACCGAGCCAAAAAGACTGCGTCAGTGAGTCAACTTCACACTGCAAATGTTGATGGACATGACAAGCAATCTGTAGACGATCAACATGTAAGACTTATGGGTTCAAATGGAGCCGGTACATCTGATGGAGTTAGTAAAACAGTTATTGAACCAGCTCGAGTAGTTACCGATGATGAAAACAAAGCGAATGAATTTGGCCAGAACATTGAGCTTGGTTCTGATGACTCACATGCTAATCCACAGTTGCCTTCAAACTATTATAATACATTATATACAGAAACAGTGCAGGTGCCTGCAAAGGATAAAGAATTTGATAGGTATCATGCATTACATTCTGTTGGAACAGTTAATGCGAATTTTTCTCAGCCACAAGGGAAGCATGATAATTTCCACATTTCTACTGGAGCTGGGATTCCCACTGACCAATCTGTTGCTTTTGGTTCTCGAGTGACCTGGGGAATTGATGGAGATACCAGTCAACCAAGTCCCTTTGGGTTGGATGAAGCCCATTTGAAGGATAGTGATGGTCATGTGGAGGACTTTACCTTTACAAGTCCTGCTACTTCTCACACTGTTGTCTCAAGTTTCTCTTCTGAGAACTCTGGTAGGTTCCTGTCGGAAAACAATTTTGGTTATACCAGTCCACATAGTAGTGGACTGATGTCCTCCTTATATGAAGGTAATGTTATTGGCATTTTTTTTATTTTTTTTAAAATTTTCTTATGCTTTTTTTCCCTCCACCTTAACTGACTACCACACACACACACACACACACACACACACACACACACATTGTTTTTTGTTGTGGCAGATTCTATTCGCCCTCTCCCCAAGATCACGAACTCTTCTTTTGAAGTAGAGAAAAACATGTATGATGTTTTGGAAACTAATAATACTATGCGTCTTGATATGGGGGAAAGAAAGCTTGGTGATGCTGTTGGTCATTTTCCTAGTGCAAACAGCAGACCATTGTGGCCATCTGAATCTCGATCTACTGCTTTCAGTTTTGGTATCAATAGTTCATCTAATCATGTACCATTGTATCCGGTTGCATCTGAACCTAACACTCGGAGATCTCGTCCTTCCTTCCTTGATTCTATTAACATGTCAAGAGTTACGGTTACTGAACCAGGGAGCATTGAGTTATTTAGCTCAAAAGTTCATGATGTTGATGTTGTGACATCATCTGCTTCTCAGAAGTTATTTACTGAAACTGAAACAATTCTACCTTTCTCAAAGTCAATAGCTTCAAATGTGACTAGTGCATTTGAGCATTCCATGGCCTCATCAGATTCTGCTGGAAATGGGGCTGACATGTTCAGGCATGCTGTCAATGAGAACAGCATGGAGTGGAAACATGATTCTTATTTGCGAAAGCAGGATGAAGGTTTTGCTGCTTTGGAACAGGTTCATATATTACCTGTTGCTGGAAGTTTTATAATGTTGTTCTCATGTTGGTTCTATTTCATGATTATACCTCAACAAGCAAAGTTCATCGAAACATAATTACACTGCTCAATATAATCAATCAATGGTTCCATGATATCTTAAAATACTATATAAGCATTGGAAAGAGCCATAATTTTTTTGATAATCACTATACATATCTTCCACTACGACAAGCATCTGCTTGAACTTGTTTGGCCTATCAAATTTTGATAATGACTTTAGATTCTTTTTATTGAGGAATTGCATATATGGTTTTATGAGAACATCATATTAGATTTTTGCACACTTAAGTGTGAAGGTGATAGTTTGCTAGACCAATACGGGAAGGTTAGTGTGGCTGACTCTATTACTTGGATTGGCTAGAGGGGCCTATCTTCTGCACTGACTATGCAAAGTCATATTTTCTGTTAAGTCCAGTCATGTTCTTTTCTATGTCTGAACCCATGGTCTGTATGTTTTACAAGTCAGGTGTTCATCCAGGAAAATCCTTAAATTTTGGAAGGCAGCACCTTTGTGTTTGAGGTGGAGGGAGTTTCACTTTGGAGGGTGCATTTTCGATTCATAGATTGAAATTCACATTGGTTCATGGTTTCCATTTTTTCCTAAAAGAGAATATTTGTATATTCCCTTTCCTCTTGTATAGGCTTTTTGCAAGAGCTTTCTTTTGGAGAAAGTTTTTACTTTTTATAGTTTTAAGTTTTATACATATGTTCTACATAGGACATAAGTTTTACCTCTTTTGGTGTTTCTTTAATATAACTCTTTTATTTATCTAGAAATAGTTGTAATTTATACTCTTGACCAGCCTTGAGGTTGGCAAATCGATCTTTCCAAGCCTCTTGTGTATAAAACTATAAATCTTTTTGTCATTTCTTGTCCTGTTTTCTTGTTCTTTAGGGAAAATATTATTATTTTTTTTTTATTTTTTAGTAATGTTACATGGATGTTTCTACAATTATGAAGTATACACTTGACACAACACGACACTCGACACTTGCAACTTGGATACATATATGAGATATGTCTCCAACATTTCTAGTTGAACACTCACCTAGGAAGCATGTTTAATAATTCTAGTTTACCATACAACAACGCATAAAACTCATACTATACATGAAATACTCTATAAAACATTCGAAGTACCATTTATCCTAGAAAATGAAAGAAATATGTCCAAAATATATAAATAGTTTGCCATGTCCTAGTATACTTGATATAATAATTAGATGAATTTTACACTTAGACGCATACCCGCACCCGGCACCATACCCGAGTCCATTAGTGACACATACGATGGCTAATTCATCACCGGTTTAATTTGCATTTATTCTTTATGCCTAAGTTTGGAGTGATGATTGACCCCAAAAAAGGTTGCACGTGACAGACCTAAAAGGCAGTTGCTTTTCTGTGTGTGTGTGTTGTGTGTTGGCCGCCAAGGGGGTGGGGGGGTATCACTTAATATAATGTTGGAATCTCTCCACCTAATAGCTTAACTTTTTATCATAGAAGTCTTGTCACGCTTTTTGAGTTTCAAATTTGTTCCAAACAAATTACTTTTTACTTATTGCACAACTTTTTATTCTCTTAATTGTTAGCTTGTTAGGGAAAAACATGAAAATAAAGCTCAAATTCCTTATTTTCCCCACATCACCCACTTCCCCCTAATTCCTCTCCCTTTACATTAATAATCCTGCACACTATACTTGCAATTCCGTCTAGCATAGTTATAGTGAACCATAATTTTTGTATCATGATCCATGAAGCCGATGTTTTCATGGGTTTAAAGCCTATTGTTTGATATGGACATCTGGCTTTCAGTGGAAACCTCATGAGTCATAAAAATGAAGGGCAGTGGTGCACTTTATTTTAATTAATTTTTTGTTGGATGGATGTTAAAAGTTCAATCGGATAGACATGGTATGTTGAACAAAATATATGATACACAGAAAATGATTTTCTATTTGCTGCCCAATGCACCTTCTTAAGAATTTTAATCTCATTTTCATCCATTTTATAACAAGACAATGATAAAACCCTGGGATCATTGAACGAAAACTTCAGAGAGTACGGAGGGGAAGCTGCTATTTCAGATTTCGGAATCCAATAGCAGCATCTTGCAAGCAGGAAAACATTTGTGGTTGGAAATGACTGAATCTATTCTAAAGATTTTATGCTATTTTTAGAAGAACAGATTATTGTTAGCTCCTGTATACTTTATGTTTACATGGGTTATGCTCTCTTGGCATTATTAATGTATACTGGTTATTTATTGCGCCTCCCTATGAGAAAAAACCCCACAAATGCGGCGTGTTCAGATACACACACGTACACAGAATAATTTCAGTGTCTGATGTTGAAGCTTTGAATGTATGTTAGTCAAACATCATCATCCTTATATTTTTTTGGCAGCATATTGAAGATTTGACGCAAGAAAAATTCTCTTTGCAACGAGCTCTCGATGCTTCACGAGCTTTAGCAGATTCTTTAGCTGCTGAAAATTCGGCACTGACAGATAGTTATAATCAACAGGTTGGCATGCCTTGTAATTGTTTTGATCTTTAAATTTGTTAGATGATTGTGTTCCAAGATGATGTGTCATCACACACAGGCGCTGTATGCACAAAATTTGCAGATACGTATGTAGCATTTGAAATGGCACCCATATCAACATGTTAACCATTGGTTAACTGCATGTTTTCATTTTGGTTAATAACTTGTTATGTTTAATAAACAAAATAAGTTAAGTGTATTTTCTTTTAGGGAATACCAAATAAGTATGTATTTATTTTGACCATAGAATGTATTTCTATTGTTAATTTCAAACATATGGGTCTCTATCTTGACAAACATGATAATAAACTTGATGAGTTAAGGGCTCAATATTCTTATTGAACGGTTTATGTTCTTCTGGCTGTAATATGTCTGAAGGGCACATAAAGAAAGTTTCTTTTGCTTGAATCCCCAAATGTGTTTGTTGTACCCAAATCCTGGCCCAGCTAGTTTAAATATGGGCAAGAGTTGGAGGGTGGCTTGTCAGCCAGTTTGGAAAATTGCACTGTGGTCTGGGTACTTGTGGTGCGTGGGTCGTCCCAGCCCCCAGGTTCGTGTTAAAATTCCCTCAACAAACGCTACCCGCTTATTTTTTTTGTGTTATCGTATAACGTTGTTTTGGTTCGCATCCAGTACGTGTCATGTCAAAAAATGGGGACTAATTGAAGTACAGAGCCCTCCAATATTTGGAGACATTAAAGTGTTTTTGCCCCTCCTCCACAAGTTAAATCTCAGAAAATTAATCTCAACTAGTCAATTCCATTTCCCCAATTCAAAAAACTAAACCCTATTTTGTAGTTTTTTGTTTGGTTAGAAGATTTACTCCAAAACAGTGAAGAAAAAGATTATGCAGCAAATGGTAATCAAAAAGACTATATTGGCCCAAAAATCCTATTATTTATATATTTTAAATCAGCTGGATGGGGTCTAGGGTATTCAAACATGTTATGGCAACCCTTATTGGAAATGACATCAAAATGTGTGCACTTTGGGTTACGTAGGTTCGGCCCAAAAACAAGCTGTTCAATATTGATGTTACTCGGCTGTGTCATTTTCATGTTCGGGTCCAAAAATTGCTAACCTGAACTTGCTAACTTCCTAAATGGTTCGAGTTGTGTTAACGTGCCAGTGTCAGAATTTCCATACGTACTCGGAACGTTCAAAAAATCAGTATCGCTACTCATATTCTCTCCTTAGTTGTTCTTGGTTCCTTCTGGCCTAAGCCTATGTTTGTTTGCTTTAGCTTTTATGTACACTTGATAATATCGTGCTTTCAGTTGATTTATTTCTTTTCTTTTTAGGGAAGTATTGTGAACCAACTAAAATCTGACATGGAAAAATCACAGGAGGAAATCAAGGCCCAACTGGTTAGTATCAATCATGTCTTAATTTGCTGGAAAAACTGAGTTTAAATTACTGACTTTCTATCTGTGAAAAATTTTCTGTCTGTTTTCAGTTTTCTTGTTGTTCTATTTATTTACTTCGTTTTTAGGAGAGTAGATCAAATTTTCTACAAATAAGAGAGCAAAGAGAAGGATACACTTGGTGAAGTATACCTTACACACGTTTCGAACCATGTGAAGTTTGACTAGCACTATTGGGTGTTCTTGCTTTAATGCCTTGTCCACATCATTAGCCAAACATGAACTAAATTTTTCTTGTTGAGTTCAAAATTGTTGTGACGCCTTCTCTTGTTGATTTAAAAATAATAATATTGTAGTATGTGGGCTCTTCACTCCATAAACTATTTTTTCCAATGATTATAGACTTATCTGAGATATCCGGGGTTGATTAGATGGTATGTCTTCATTTTTTCTCTCTATGGGGCTATATCTTTTGTCAAATTGAAGCCCATACTGCTTTCTTTTGTCGTCTCCACTAGTGGTCCATACTCTTTTGCTAATAGTATCTCTCAAAACTTACCATTCTTCTTGGTGTAGTTTTTTTTTTTCCTCCTCTCTCTACTGCAAATGACTAATACATCATTCCTAACTTAGCAGTGTTCTTGGTCGCTCAACCCCGCTTCAACTCATATATATTTACCTAGTAAACTCACTTGAAGGATCATTCAAAGTGGCACACGCTATGGCTGGGAGGAGGGCTTAGCTGCCTCTGCTCGGGATCAAAGGAAGCACGTGGCTCGAAAGCTAGAGCTAGGGGTTTGTTCAAGTTCGACTCGCCCTTGCGAGGGTGGCGTAATATTGACTTGCAATATAAAGAGAGGAGTGCTGATCAAGACATCTAACGATTTGAAGCACATATCATGCTTATCACCTAATGGTCTCTATGATATGACTCTACATATCATACCAACGTTACCAACTTACTGCAACTTTGTGATACAAACTTCGAAGTTTGAACCTAGGATTTGTAGATGAGCCTGTCACCTCCAATTTGTTGAGCCAACAAGTGTAGCCACCCGTCCTTACTGGCTAAGTAAGCCTTTCCCCTCCACTGACTCCCACGCATAAAGCGTTGACCCTAAATTCTTAAAAGAGACTTGATGCTCTTCTACACATCTCTTACTCCAGCTAAATTTCTACAAGCTGCCCTATGCTCTTACTTCCTCCACCTCTGGTGGTCAACGACCATTAAAGTGCACACAATTTTCTAGACTCCGATACTTAGGTCTACCCCAAGCTTCTACATACCTACAATATGTTTAATGTTATCTTTGGGGTAAATATAATTCCTCCTAAACACTGGACTTTAAGGTTTTTTTTTATTTTTATTTTTTTGCTTATTTATATATGTCAATCAATTTTCACAAACTTGCTATTTCATTTTCCTACCATATTCTTTATGATGTTTTCAATGCTGTGGTTACCATCCATAAAGAATATATTTTGCAACTTGTTCACTTATTTTTAGTGGGTTTTCCCCCAATTTTCATTGTTTAGTTATGCATTTCATCTTTGGTGTCAGCAGGTGGAGCTCGAGTCTGTAAAAATGGAATATGCTAATGCTCAACTAGAATGTATTGCAGCTGATGAACGTGCCAAGTTGTTGGCTTCTGAAGTTATTGGCCTAGAAGAGAAGGTAGTTTATGTCTGCTGTTATTGTGCGTGTAGAACTTTTTCTTTATCTTTCCATATAGGATTCCACTTTTCTCCCTATTGTGTTTTAAGTTATTTTTGGGACAAAACTACAGACCCTCAGATTATATTGGTGATGAAGTGCTTATTTCTAGCAGTATATATTTTTTTGTATGACATGTTCTACAATAATAGTTAAGTACTTCAGATATTCTATGATAGTAGTTAAGAAACACTTCACTCACAATACTAATATTGTGGGTTGTTCGCTGTTGTTCTGTGCTCAAAATGAAGAAAACTATCTTCTGGTGGGAAAATTTAGCATATAAATTGAAGTGGATGGCAATTCCTTTATTATCGCATGCTTCACTTCATCTGTGTAAGGCTCTCTCTCTAAAACTGTTTCATTTTCTCTCCTCTCGTTCAGGCGGTCCAGGAACTCAAGAAAGGTTGACTAGTGCACCAATACTAATATCCTCGGGCTTAAAAGGGGTTACAATATTCTGCAGCAGAGACACCCAACTAATTGCAACACTGCCAAGAGCAAACACATGCCTAACCGTGCTCGTCTTACTATTTAATGTCAGATGAGAATCAACATACATAGGCAAGTTTATATTGAGATGCCATACCATAGAGCCATATCTTTGGTACTACTAAGATATCTCAAAACCCATTAGACAACTTCTAGTGCTTTTGTTGCCTGGTTTAGTCATGAATGTCCTAACTACACCCACTGCCTGAGTCATATCTGGCATTATACATTCCACAACATACATCAGGTTGCTACAGTTGAAGTTATGGAATATTCCCCTCGTACTCATGCTTCTTATGTGTGGCTGCATATAGTTCTTTTGTCAGTCTGAAGTGGCTTGCTAATGCAGTGCTGTCGGACTTAATGCTCTCCATGTTAAATCTCTTGAGGACTCTTTCCACATACTCCACATGTGATGGTTTCAACCTCTTTTTCATCATATCTATGCCAAGTCACATGCTAAGAACTTGCTTTTCAACACCCAAATCCTTCACAACAAATCTGTAGAGTGTTGCTCATTAAACTTTGTGATATGATCCATGCTTGAATTTTCAAGCTTATCATTTTTTGTGAAAGAGGAGTATCAAGTATGGAATATCCAACAATTTAAAGTAATGACAATGATCATCATCGCACCTATGGAAGCCTACACTCTTCAAAATACTTTCGAACTTCTGATACCATTGCTTGTGCACTTTTCTTCAAACTGTGGTGGAGACTGATCGTCCATTCCCCAACCTGGACTTGCCTCTGTTCAGTCTATTGTTGTTGACTGTTGGGTTTCCTGCCTGTGTTATCAGCAACCAACTGCCAATGCCAAACCAGCTGATTTATCGCCATGTTTTTAGGGGTTCATCACTTGGAAGTTAGAACGAAGTCCACAGCATGATCCATCCATTAACTTTTCCAAATTTGTGTAGTTGCTTATTGCTATAACCAAGGAGTTCCAACATTTAGGAAGACTTGATAGCATTGTGAGAGCCTTGGCTTCATCGTCTAATGAAATATTAATCGATTCCACCTGGCTGACAAGTGTGTTGTAATCGTTGATATGCTCAATCGCATCTCCTGCTTCAAATATCTTCAAGTTGAACAACTTCTTGACAAGATTGGACTTAATTTGTGGCCAAAGGTTTTCCATACATCTGTGACAGAACAATCACCAAGCTTTAGCGTGTCTTCTCATTCTTGATATTGAATGCAAACAGATGTAGTGTGAGAGTCAACCTTATTGTACCCAAGGCTTAAATATCGTGTTACTCCCACTCATCGTTCTTCATGTCTGCCAACTTCTTTGATATTCCTCCAGGAGGATGATAAAGATCCTTTTGGTAGAGATATTCTGCTATTCGTATGTTCTTCAATCTTACCCCTTCCTCTTCTCGTCACCATTCTCGCTGAAAAACCAACACCATGGTTCCAATTGTTACGGTTTTGTCAAGAACAATCACAAAAACTATCTACAAGACCTGAGGAACTACACAATAATAACGTTAGAATCTAGAATGGAAACAGTCCAAGTGCACGCATAACCAAGACATAAGATTTGTATGGTGCACCGCAAGAACAAGGCCTCGTCCATAGAATTTCTGCGGCTTGTGGTGGCTTCATTAGGATGTTCACGAGGAATTCATATAGCATTTTCCCTGAAATAGCATAGGACAACAAGGAGTAATAGGAGTCGGGCTAAAAAATGGTGGCAACTTTTGTTCTATTCCTGTTTGGATGGTGCCATCAATTTGGTTGGTGATAAACCAGCTATGTTTTTGAAGTTGGTTGCAAAAATTACCTGGATTTGGGTCCACCATTAGATTTGTACCTTTATTCCTCTACACTTTTAGTTTATGGTTTTAAAAATCCCCAAATTTGAATCTACTGCCAGAATTGTGCCTTTATTCGTCTATGCCTTTTGAGATAGACCCACCCATCCTTGTTTATACTTCAGCTGTAGGTCATTGTTTCTATTGTGATGTTGAAGTTTCAGATCCTGCACAATTCTAATATTGCTTCTAAGGAGCCCCCATTCCACGACTAATCAAGTAACCATACTTTTAAAGCTTCACATCTGTTAAACAGTGTCTTTCAGCCTGCTTGAATGGAATTCTTATCTAATAGTTGTATTAGTTCTTGATTTCTTTCTTGCGCTTTGATCTGTAGCTGGTGTTGTTTGCTTATCTTCACCTGGCAAAGATTTCTTATTATGTATGGAAGGTATGCAAGAATTTCTTATTATGTATGGAAAGTATGCAAGAAACTCGTTCCCATATCAATGATTGATATCTATTGTTGTATTGTCCTGTTTGATATAGCTTATGAGTTAGCTTTTTTTTCTTTTTGCTTATAAAACTCAATGTTTGCTTTTGATGCCACTTTCTTCGACAGCTTGTTTGCTTTTTCAGCTTATTTGGTCTAAAAATGTTGGTTTTTTTTTTTGAAGCTGGGTTGTAGTAGTTTGTTTGGATTATGGCCTGTGGATTAAGAGTTTTGGACAAGAAGTACCCAGGCGCTCACTTGTTACTTTTGGCTTCTAAGGGAAGTTTGGAAAATCACATGACAAGAAAGCTATTTGAGTATTTGGCGGCTTATGTTACCAAACATGTTTTGACTTTTTTCATGGGCTTATCCAAAGCTGCACCCAACATGTTTCTTATCCAATGCTTTTTAAGACAATAATCTTAAAAGCTTACTTTTAAGTGTTACCAAACAGCTATCTAAAATTAGATGGAGGTAGCAGTCTTCAGTGAAAGCTTAGGAACAAATAGTGAAAGATTTAGGGGTTTGTGTTCGAGAGAAATTGGGCATGCAAGGCCCCCCCTTATCTTGTCTTGAGAATGCCTACCCATATCATATGTGCTCGTGCACGTGTGTCCATATATAGAGTTATGGATGTATGTAGGTATGTGTATAATTTAGACGCTTCATCTGATCCAAATATTAATCTAATAAGGAGCATGTGAATCATGCATGATTGGACTTGATCCACCAATGCACTCAAATCATTGGTTTCTTAGTACCAAAGGGTGAGCCAAACGATGGCAAAAACAATCCCTGTTTGGTGGCATTTTGGTTCAATATTTCTCGCAAATGCAATAATATGGGATATGTAAGAAGTGATGGATTCCTAATACTGGATTATATCTAAGAAAAGACTGTGCACTAAGTTCCACACCACACACTGAGTACCCAACTATTGATCGTCTCTTAGAACTTCATATTTGGGTTAATGGATGTTGCTTTTGGCTGATCTGCTTAAAACTACAAAAATTAAAGGAACACAACATGGTTATTGAAGGTATTATTCTACTAATACCTGACTCGGACCGACTGTTTCTTAAGTACCTGTGACCTGGACCGACTGTATCTTGCATCTTTGATCTTGGACTTTTGGTTTCTTTTTCGCTATTTAGCATGTTTGAGAAGTTACAAGTTTTAATTTTATTCGATTAAGCGGCGACCATTACTTTTGTTGGGCTAATGCCTGAAAAACATTTGAAGGAGCTTCTGATGTGACACTTTGACTATAGACGTGATATTTTAACCAGATTCACGAGTTGTGTTTCACGAGTAGACTTCCAATTGTGCCTCATCTTCTTTAGTGTCGTTCTCTGTTTGTGCAGTGTCCGATTATCCTTGTCTTCTCTGGACTCCAACTTCGTGCGTCTACTATGACTACTTTTTCTTTAAGTTTGCATGGTTCTTATTTCACAGATATTTCACCAACTACTTGATTTTTTATTTCGGCTTGTCTCATCATATGACATCTAATTTGTTGAGCTTCAGTTATTGTATTTCTTCCTCTTCTCCCATCACTATTTCCATTGCAAATGGCATTATTATGCAAGTTGTTTCTATTAGTTTTGTTCTCTCATCCTTGTATTCCTCTTTATCTATTTCTAATGTCTTCTATGTGCCATAGTCTCTGTTGTCAAAATTTTATGATTCACAATATATATTTTATGATTCGATACATTAAAGAGGTAAATCGATACGTATTGCATATCGTATCTTATTTTAACTCGTATTTTACGATACGCATACGATACATAATGCGATATGCGATATATGATTCGATACATACGATACATTAATACTTAATTTTTTAGATAATTTAATTTGTAATAATAAATATTATTAGAAAGTTTTGCATTGTTAAAATATTTAGAGCATTTTCTTTAATATTTGTTTGCCTTTATAAATATATACTCGTTTAGTATTAAGTATTCTTCAACATTAATTTACGGCTACTAATATTGATATAGTTTTATCTTAAGAATAAAATAGTTGAGAACTTAAAAGTTGTATATTAAAATTATAAAACTTAAATGATATGGTAGGATAATACAAAGAATATGTTATATACAATAAATTCGATTTGGATTATAATAGTGCATTTACTTGTGATATTTCTTATTGTATTTCAAATGCATTAAGTATTGATTAACACATTTTTATTTTTGAGAACTATATTTTCATAATGTTATTAATTAATATTATTTAATATTTTATTCTTGTAATATTTTTGCGTTATATTAAGTGTACATATTTTTTTACTTATTTTTAAATATATTAAATATCTTATGATACTCGATACAATACGATACACGATTCGAAAAATTGAAAAAACAAAACTCGATTTGTATCCTGACTTGACAACTATGGCTGCAGTTGTCAGTCAGTTTACTATCTATTGGTTAGCTTTTTGATTCTTATTTTGATGTTTTGTTTTCTTCTTCTGCTTGTGTTATTCACTATCGGCTGTTCCAAAAGTAGATTGGGATTGGGCGTAGGACTAGTGGTTGTTTGGGTAGTGTCTGCTAGTGATATTTCTGAGTGTAGTGGTTGTTAACTTGCAAAATGTTAATAATACCTTTTTCCAAGAGTACTTCTCTTTCTACATCTCATTTCTCTTTTGTTTATACTCATATGTGGTGTTTTTCTTCCATTGCAACAAAGTGTGGTTTCGTATATTATGTTTCTTTTATTGATGATTATAACAGATTTTGTTGGGTATATCTCATGTCTTACAAATATGATTTTTTTTCGTATTTACTGTACCTTTCATTTCATAGTTTACACTCAGTTTTCCACTACTATTTAGACACCTCGTTCTGATTTGGGTTGGGAGTATTTTCTAACAAAATTTTCTGATTTATTTGCTGTCTCTGGTATTATTCATCAATCTTCATGTTCAGATACTCTTACATAAAATGATAAAGCTGAAAGAAAACATCAGTACATCATCGACACTGCTCACTCCCTTCTTCTTTTCTCCTTTGTCCATGCTAGTTTTGGGGAGAAGCCATACTTACTATAGTATATAGTTTTAATTGCATGTCCACACCTTCTTTCTGGAGTCTTTCCTTATGAAAAGTTGTTTGGTTACACTCCTATTTACTTTTTTTACGTGTTTTTGGTTATATTTGTTTTGTCCTTCTTTCCAAACGGGAGCGCACTAAACTTAGCGTCCTCTCAGTTCATTGTCTTATTGGGTTACGGTATTTAACAAAATAAGTATCAGTGTTATGATCCTGCATCTAAACGACTTTGTCTATCGTCATGCTGTCATTATTGCGAGACTCTCATACTTTACTCCCTATCCCAAATATACGCCTATTCCTAAAGAGGATTTAATTCGCAAATGATGTGCCTTTCGACGACTTTGCTCCTACTCTTGATGTTTCTAACCTTCTTTCTACGTCTTTTCCTTTAGCTATTTCATCTCTATTAGTTTATTCTCGTTGGAAGCCTTTTTCCCACCATGTACCGATTAGCTTCGACCCAACTCCCTCTGCTTTTGTGGATTTTGCTTCACTTGAACGACGCTATCCTTTGCGTGCTTGTACTTTGCCGGTAAGGCTTAGTTTTCTAACACCTTTTTTTCATCTTCTTACTGTGCCATTTTATCTACTATTCATACTTATTTTGAGCCTTAGTCCTATCAAGAAGCATGTACTGATTCACATTGAATTAATGCTATGCAATAAGAATTAACTGCTTTTCAGAAGACTTGTACTTGATATTTGGTTCTATTGCCTGTCGGTAAAAACCTTATTGGATGCAAAAAAAATCATTTTGTTGGTTCTCTGGAGCACTTTGAGGCCAGATTAGATGCTAAGGGTTTTTTCCAAGAGTATGGGATTAATTATGAGAAAACGTTTGCACCTGTGACCATGATGACTGTAGTTCGTACTTTGATTTTTATTGCTGCCATTCGTTAGTGGCCTTCGATTTCAGCTGGATGCTAAGAATACTTTCCTTAATAGGCATTTTAATAAGGAATTTTAAAGGCATCCTCTTCTAGGCCTTCCACATCTTACTGGTGGTTCTTTCTGTCTTCTTTGTCATGTCCTATATGGTTTAAAGCAGATCCTTCGTGTCTAGTATGACTGTTTCACTCCACTGTTATCCAGATTGGTTTCAATCCTAGTTCTCATGATTTTGCTCGTTTTCTCCATCACCTTCCTGTTGGTATGGTTATTTTGTTTTTATATGTGGATGACATGATCATTACCGGTTTTGATTTAGTTGTTATCTCTGAAGTGAAATAACATTTGTTCCGTGCATTTGAGATGAAAAATTTGGGTCTTCTGTGCTACTTTCTTGGTATCAACGTTGCTTCTTATCCTATGGGCCATCTCTTATCTCAATCCAAATATGCAAACGAGGTGATCCACCGTGTTCCCTTCACTGATGACAAGGTTGTGATATTCTCATTGAGTTGCATGCCAAGTTCTCCCCTTTTGATGGTGTTCTTCTTAAAGATCTCATCGTATATTGAGAGTTGGTTGGGTGTTTAGTTTGTTTTAATGTGACTCGTCTTGATATTGTGTATGCCGTTTATGTAGTGAGTCAATTTGTCTCCGCTCCTCGCTTCTCTCATCGGGCAACTTTGGTTCTCATTTTGCATTATGCTCGTGGTACTATTTTTTTGAGCTTATTCTTGTCTTCGTCTTTATCTTTGACTCTTCGGGCTTATGCTGATGTTGATTGAACGGGCGATGTGTGTGATCGCAAGTCTGCTACTGGTTTTTGCGTCTTTCTTGGTGACTCCCTCATTTCCTGAAAAGTAAAAAACTGTCTATTAGTGCTCGTTTTATAGCTGAAGCCAGATATCATGCCATGGCTAATGCTACTTCTGATATTGTTTGGCTTCGTTGGCTTCTTTTTGATTTGGATATTTGTCTCCCTTTACCCAGTTCTCTCTACTATGATAAAAAGTGTGCCATCAAATCACTCATAACTCTATCTTTTACGAGTGTACAAAGTATATCGAGATTGATTGTCACTTTGTTTGTCAGCTTGGTACTATTGATCTTCCTTTTGTCTTCTTGTCATTGCAAGTTATCGATTTCTTCATCAAGGCTCACATTTCGGCTCGTTTTTGGTTCTTACTTAACAAACTCTTACTGCTCACCGGTCTTGTATCATGTGTTTGACAGGGGGATGTGAAAGTGTATTTTTTGAGTTATTTATTTATTAGATAAAAGGTAGTTTAGTCCTTAAGACTAATTAGGGTTTCAGGCTTTGTTATGTAATTCATCATTAGTAGTTAAGCTCTTTTGATGATTGCAATAATAGATATTTGGTTCCCTCTCTGTTTTGTACCACTAATGAGTCTCCACCAAGTGAAATAATCTCTTCAATATGCCCATTGCAATATGGCAAAATGCAAAAATAGGTAAAGAAAACTCGTTTTGCCCCCTCTTTACGCATGACACAACATTGAGGAAGTAAATAGCAATTGTCTCATTTTTCTTAATCATATCATTAGTAGTACAATGCTTATTAACCAATCACCAAACAAAAACTTATGATTTAAATGGCACATTTATATTCCCAATCATCATGTGAGGGGTGGAAAAGTGGAACACTAGGATCACCAATAATGGAATCAAAGAAGGATTTGCAAAATAAAAATCCCAGTGAATGAATCGACAAGATGATGATGATGATTGCCATTATTATTATTTATGTACAAATGGTAAGCACAGTTGATACTATGTAAAAAAAAGGCTAGCTTATTTGCCTTAAGTTGATTGAGATTTCTAAAAAGTTCTAATTTTCAAGTGATCAAATACGAATAAGAAACCATTGAATCAATAGTTACATTATGAAACTGAGACACATGATATGAAGGAAGAAACAATGGTTAAGTGTATCTTCACCTCTCCAAACATCTTTGAAGAACAGGCATTCATCCCATTCTGATATGAATCTGTCAAGAAAATCGAGATAGGCATTAAGAAATGAATTTCCAGGGGATTGATGTTTCCCCTAATTAACCTCTCTGGAGTCCTACCCATTGTCCTGAATCCATATGTGATAGGGTCACGCTTCAATGCAAATTGCAATGGGCATCTACCAATAATGTTATCAACTTTCTCGATCACAGGGGCCTAATTTTCAAACTTAGGACAACCCTCCATGGAAGTCCTGAGTACGTCAATGGAAAATGGGACAACCTAGATGGGTCGCCATTGCCACCCTATGCAGTCTATCCTGTCACCCCTACCAGATTCTTTAAAAAAGATAGTTGATTAATGCACTTCATAAAGCAGATTGAACTAGTATAAGCCTCCCTCACATAGATATAGTTTTCCACCCTCAAGCCTCTTGCCAATTTTCTTGATCATTGGAGCCCAAATATTTTTGTAC
>JAOTRH010000023.1:9658507-9672669 GCA_034768845.1 Heliamphora exappendiculata
CCGTCCACCACCGTGACTGCTGCCGAACCACCAAGCGCGCCACCTCCGGCCTCCATCCGCCGGCGCCACTGTTGCCTCCACTGGCGCCTACCGACGGTCTCTAACTCTTTGCCGTCTCTCTCTTGCTCTCTGCTCTATCTCTCTCTCTCTCCCTCACTGTAACTCTCTCTATTTCTTCCTCTTCCCATGTATCTCTCTCTCTCTCTCTCTTATATATATATATATATATCTTTCTCTCACAGTGCCCCCACCACCACCCGAAACCATACGCCACCGCCGCAAGCACCATCTCCACACCACCGATGTCACCACCATTTTCTTTTTACCTCTGTGATTATGTTCCTGTCATTGTGATATTGTGAAAGTGAAAAGAAGTGAAGGTGCGGTAAGAAAGTGATAAAAAGTAAAGGTGCGGTGAGTGGTTGTGTGTGGTGTGTGTGTTTTGTTTGCTTACCGTGTGTGTGTTTGAGAAGGGGTTATTAAGCTTCTAAAATTTAAGAGATAAAAATAAAAAGGTGTTAAAAAGAAATTTAATTTTTTTAATAGAAACTTAAAAATAAGAGATTTAAGAAACAAATTTTTTTTCAGATTTAAATTAAAATGAAGAATTTGTTTTCTTTTCATGAGTTTTTAGTTTTACACCAAGCTTTAATTTATTAAAATAAGAATTTTAAATATTTTAAAGAATTTTATTTATCTTTTGTTAAGTTTAGAATTAAAAAGAATTTTGATCAAGAAACTTAACATATAAGGAAATTTTCTTTAAGAAAAATGCTGTTTTCTCTTTTAAATAATTTTTGGGTTTAATCAAATTGTAAGTAGTTTTTCCAAATTTTAACTGATTCAAACAAAACCTTAACGCCTTTGAGAAAATTTACTATAAGAAAATTATTACTTAAAAAGAATTTTGTTATGGATGCTAGTTAGATAAATCAAGTTGTAATATATGGGTATTTTAAAATAAAAAAACTTGAAGGATTTTCTTGTTAAACTAAGTTTTTTAAATAAACATAATTCAAAAAGATTGGTTTTTTTAATGAAATTTAAAAGATTTATATCAAAATAAGTTAGTAGTTTTAAAATGAATATTGTATTTTTGAACCTAAACTTTAAACTTAACGTTTTGACTAAAATTTTTCTTAAAGAAATTTTTTTTTTTTTAAAACATAGTTTTGACTATAAATTATTTTAGATGGTAACACGATATAAACATTGTACTGAAACTTGTATTTTTATGTTGTTTAGATTTGGGATTTTTAAGCAAACATTTACCGACTTCTGCAAATGTCATGTGAGTCTTATGATATCTGAGTTAGTTTAACTTCCGATTATTATTTTATAACGATCTTGAGGTGCACCACTAATGATACTGGTTGAAAATGATTATGGAATTATGGATATTATAAAGATAAGAATGATAGTTTAAACGGCGTCCCGGCCGTTGGGGGACGATAAAGCATACCAGCGAGGTGATGTAATAAGGGCAGCGGGTCTCGGTCAGGTGACTAGGGAATGATCATTTCCACTGCAGGGTAGCTCCCTGAATTGCTGATAAAACCGTTTTATTTTGATATCATTCTAAAAATGAAAAGCGAGTAATAGCTCAGATATCTCTTCACTTACACTAGTTTTGCTAATGATTGTTGAAATCACGTTTCAGGTTTCAGGTGATACTTAAATGAGCTGGCTGAAGTGGATGTTTTTCTTCTTTTTTTCTTTTTGATGTATATATGAAAACTGGATGGTGTGTGAATATTTTCTTATATATGCACTAGTATGCTTTGGGAATTTTTGAAAAGATTGTTGGGATAATTTTGTGAAATTAAT
This sequence comes from Heliamphora exappendiculata, assembly GCA_034768845.1. Classification (NCBI taxonomy): domain Eukaryota; kingdom Viridiplantae; phylum Streptophyta; class Magnoliopsida; order Ericales; family Sarraceniaceae; genus Heliamphora; species Heliamphora exappendiculata. The sequence goes on from JAOTRH010000023.1 coordinate 9,660,335, forward strand.
AAAAGAAAGTCATTTTTACACCAAAGCAAATCAAAAGAGTTTTCAAAACAAGAGGCCTCGGGTGGGTTTTAACTCACTGGCCGGTCACGGACGCCATTCTAAGAAATGGGTCGTGACATGGCGACTGTGACGTAAGGCGAAGGCTGGTGACGATGCTGGCCGATGGTGTTGTGGCGGTGTGGCGGTGGCGTCTTCGCGATGGCTGAGGCGGTGCAGCAGCTGCAACTTCTCGAGGGCTAAAGGCCTAACGAGTGGCAGCTGTGCTCTGTGAAGTTGCAAATTGCGCGACTCAATGAAGCAATGCTATGGAGTAGATAAAAAATTGGTGGATCGATGTTTGGCTCTAAAATCACTTGATGCCGGATGATCGGCAAGATGAGAGCAAATAAAAGAAATGGGGATCCAAACAAAAGAAATAAATGAAAAAGTAGGGTATGGCTCCGGTACAGCAAAATACGTACTGGGTACACCAAAAAGTAACGGGCACCTCTCCAAATGTTGAGTACGACACTTGTATGTTGTGGGTACGCCATCGGTACATTTGGGTACAACAACAGTACGTTTTGGTTATGACATCAGGTATATTGGGGCTTATACAAAGTTTTTCAAAACTAAAAAAATACCAGAATAAATAATATGTTGCCTCTTTGGATATAAAGTCAATTTGTGTGTTAAAAAACATGTGTTAGATTCTTTAATTTAATAGTAACGTTACTAAAAATTTGGAATTGTATAAGAAAATATATCTTTAGGTATTTTCTTTTAGGATATGCAACTATAGAAAATAATTTTCGACCAAGACGATTGTCATAACAATCGTCGTCTAGTTTAATAAGTCTCGCCATTTGCTGTCCAAAATAGCAATCGTCGTTCAGTCTAACAAGCCTCACCATTTTCCGTCCAAACTAGCCATTGTCAAGCCAAGGTTGGGACAACAATGCTGATATAATCTAACATGTTATTTTTTTCTCTTATAATCTAAAAATAAATTTGTAGTTAGTGTATATATAATGAAATGCTAAAAAGTACAAAAATAAATAAATTTATCGCCATACCACATCGGTACCCACACTGTATTCTTTCAGATTCTGTCGTGCCGATGTATCCGTACCCGCACCGTGTACCCGCACTCTTGTTTCATAGTGGGGAACGAGAAGGTATAGAATGAATTCGAGATTTAGGAATTTATTAATTTCAGTAATATTTTATATTTTGATTTTATTTAAATCTTTTTAACTTGGCATTCAATTTGGGTTTTCTTTATGCCTATAAATAGGCCAATATCAAATATGTAATAGGTTTAAGGAGATTATAACATTGAGTTGAATAAATTGAGTCTTGATATTAAGATCAACTTTTTTTTTTTAGGTGTGAGCTTTCTTTTCGTTTATTTCTTTTATTTGGATCCCCTTTTCTTTTATTTGTTCTCATCTTGCTGGCTGTCTCGCATCACTTGGGCTTAAGCTTTTGGGCTGTGTTGTTAGGATTTTTATTCAAATTATTTGGCCTGTAATTTAGTTGGATTGTTACATTGGCTTCTGGATTTGTTTTCATTACTAGTGCAGACATGTTGGACATCATTGACGGTGAAATGCTTATATTCCTATTTGATATATTTGTCCTGCATGAATTCATTTATTGGTAGGAGCTCAGTGGACAGGGATAGTTACTACAATTGCCATTGAAATGCTGAAAGCAGGAATGGTAGAAGCTGTTGTTTGTGTACAGAGGTTGTTGCTGTGAATCATGAACAATTTGCTGTTTGTTGACTTTTTAAGCTTTTTTTGATACTTCATAATTTCTTGAAGTTTTGTCATCTTGGCCTTTTTATTTTTTATCAATTTCAGTGATCCAGAGGATAGACTCACTCCAAGACCAGTTTTGGCAAGGTTTATTTCTGATGACAAATGCTCAAGTTGCTTGTACAATTTGGCTTTCCATTTTTGTGCCCCCGACTTATTCCCCACTTGAGATCTAATGGTTATCTATTTCCAATAGGACACCAGAAGAAGTTCTAGCAGCTAAAGGTGTTAAGCCGACATTATCTCCTAACCTAAATACCCTTGCCTTGGTTGAGGTGCTTTCAATCACTTTTAAACAATACAAAATTTCTATGCACTTTTTCCTTTAGTCGTGCTTAAAATTTATTTTATTGATCAAACAACTGGCATACCGTAATGGATACTTTGTGTACTTAAAAGTAATTGTAAGGTTCCAAACCAGATGATTGGGGGATCCACCTTTTTATCTTAGCTTTGTTAGTAGTATTGAGTTTGTTCCGGAGGCTAAGGCAGTTTGGGTATCCTAGTTGCTCGAATGGAGAGGTAAGCGTTTGGAAGAGACTTTATATGCATGAGGGGGTAACGTTTGCTTGTAGAGGAGGAGCACTCTCCTATTTACTTTGGATTATTTTGTGTCCCTTTTCCAAATTCCTTCTTCCATGGCTTAAACGACATGAATTACTGAGGACTTCAATTGGGTTGGGTTTGGAAGGAAATTGAATTTGATCAGTTTGATTGAGAATCCCTTTGTGGGCCAAAATAGTAGGATTAGTCACCCAATAACTCAAAATTGTTAATCAATTATCTCTTTTGTAACTGGTCATCCCTTCTTCCCAGTGAAAGGTAAAGGCCCTAATATAGTAGGATTGTGGAGTGTGGGAATTTTATGATAGAAAAGGCGTGTCAAGTTCGATGTGGTTGTGAAGATGGAGATTTTTTTATCAAAGGAGGCATGGATTGGAAATGGTGTTGGTCTTTGGATAGTATTGAAAATAGTTTTAAAGACTTGTCTAAAAATGTGAGGCCCAAAGTGGGAGTCAAGAAAAAGGGACAAATATTTGAAAATTTTTAATTGCTATGCCTCTCTTATAGCTAGTTGTTTTGCATTGTGGCGATAAAGAAAACTTGGTTTGAGCACCATTTTATTTAAGACAATAGAGGTATGAGTTGGCTCAGGCTTCTTCGAACCAGGTCAAAGACGGGGATACAAAGTTTGGTAGGTTTTTTTTGGTGGTAAAACATGCAATTAGTATTTGTAAGAGACTACAAATGATATGTTATGCTTTATAGCTTGTTGATTCATTCTATAAAGTTGGTTAGCTCAAGTGGATGGGTGCTTTCGACGTTATGTGTCATCGACGGATACCCACAAGATTAAAAGGAAAATTTTATAAGACAACTATAATACCAACGATTTTATATGGGACAAAATGCTGGACTGCTAATAAAGATCATATAAATAAGACGAGTGTTGTTGAAATGAGAATGTTAAGGTGGATGTGTGGAAAAACTAGAAAAGAGAAAATTATGAATAAAAATATTGGTGGAATGTAGGGATTGCACCAATTGATGTGAATTTGAGAAAAAATAGATTAAGGTGCTACAAAATGACGAAAATACTTTCACCTCCTCAAACTTATGATGTGAGCCCAAAGAGCAGTGAGAGTTTGTCCATAAAAACTGAAAGGGGGCTGTAGTGGAGTCTTGGTAAAGAAATTAGTAAGATGCAAGGAGGAGGAAACAAATGGTCGAGCAATAGTACTCAACTGAAGATGATGTAGAACGAAATGAGAATCAATTTCGATGTGCTTTATACGCTCATAAAACACTAAATTGTGTGTTATCTGGCTAGCACTCTTATTATCACAATAGAGAGAAGTAGAAGTGAAAGAAACACCCAAATCAGAGAAATGCCGTCGGAGCTAGCCGATCTCTGCTATAACATCACCTATAACGTAACATTCATCTTTAGCAATAGAACGAGCAATTACAGACTGTTTCTTGTTCTTTCAGGAAATAAGGGAGTCAAGTAGAAAATACAAAAAATAGTAGTAGATATGCGATCAGAAACATCACTAGCCTAGTCAGCATCAACTTAAGCTCGGAGAGTCAATGAGGAGGCAAAGACCAATAATAAACTCTAAAAAATAGCATGTCATACATACTTAAAGATATAGAGCAAAGCGACCTAATCCGTTGAGCGGGGAGCATAGGCGAATTAGCTAACAACATGAATAACATACACAATATCAGGTCTAGTCACAGTAATATAGACTAAACACCTAACCAACTCTCGATACATAGAGGGACCTCAAACGGGGAGAGTTTAGCATGCAACTGAATGAGAGTTTAAAATCTTATCATTAGTGACGCAACCATGGTGAATGACTTCACGGGAGAGTTTAGCATGTAACACATTGGGAGAGTTTAAATTCTTATCATTAGTGACGCAACCACGGTGAATGATTTCATGAGCATACTTAGTTTGAAAGAAAATATAGCCCTTAAGGGAGTTTAGCATGTAACTCAATGGGAGAGTTTAAAATCTAATCGTTAGTGATGCAACCATGGTGAATGACTTCATGAGCATAAGGGGAGAGAGTTTAACACGTAACTCATAAGGGGAGAGTTTAGCATTTAACTCAATGGGAGAGTTTAAAATCTTATCAATAGTAACGCAACCATAGTGAATAACTTCATGAGCATACTTAGTTTGAAAGAAAATATAGCCCTTGGGAGAAGAAGTAATCTCAATACCTAGACCAAAAAAGTTCATACCAAGCACATGGAGATTATTTTAGATCATAAAAAGCATGACGGAGACGACATACCAAGTCAAGGGCTGAGAGAGACTAAGAGGAGGGCACATATAACCTTTCTCATGGAGATGGCCATTGATACAAGCATTTTTGACATCAAGTTGGAAGAGAGGCCAGTGACGGACTACAATAGGAGAGTATGAATTGTAGTCATGTTGGCCACAGGGGTAAAGGTTTCCTTATAATCTATGCCATACTCTTGAAAATAACTATTATCAACAAAAGACGTGCCTTATAGCGCTCCAATGAACCATAAAAGTAGGTTTTGACTTTATATACCACTTACAGCTAAGGAGATTTTTTACCTTCAAGCAAAGGATAGAACTCCCAAGTACAAGTCTTTTGAAGAGAAGCTAATTCCTCAAACATTGCAGTAATTCAGTTAGGATTAGTACAAGCTTCTTTATAAAATCGAGACTCAAAATAAGATGAATAGAAGTCAAAAAATCCAAATCTTCTCGGCGGAGTATGAGTACGCAATTGATAGCACCATTCAGGGAGATCAAGATCCACAAAAGTAAAAGGGGTATGGTCAAAGGTGGTGGGTAAAGGTTAAGAAGGAGCAATCAGCCTGTGAGAAAGTTTAACAATAGAGATAAACCGTAAGAAAAATGAGAGGTGGGGGAAGATCAACAACATCAAGTGTAGAAGTAAACTCCTTTCACGCCAAATCAACAGGAAAATGGTCAACATGAATCAAATCTTCTTTGAAAACATGAGCGTATTTGGGAGGAAGAGTAAAATATGAAAGACGTTCAAGAAATATAACATAACGAGAGATATATAATCCTTTAGAGACATGATCAAAACACCTATGCCCGTTTTGTTGGAGTCCATATCCTAAGAAGACATATAAAGCAGAATGTGCATTGAGTTTATTCTGCTCTCATTTGAGAAGGAGGACGCAATACATAAAACCAATGACACGTAACAAGGTTAATTAGGAGCTTGATCAAATAATTTCTCATAAAGCGAGGTCCTAGAGAGAAGGGGAGTGGGTATACAATTAAGAACATACACTGCTGTAAGGACAGCTTCATCGCAGAAGATTACACGGATAGATGAGGAGAAAAGAAGGTAGCGAGCTGTTAAGAATGTGCTGATGTTTTCTTTCAGGTCAACCATTTTGTGTTAGAGTCTAAAAATGAAGATTGATGAATAGTGCCATTAGAAGCTAAGAGATCCACAAATACGGTCAAAAAATATTTTTCACCTAAGTCAAAATGAAAAATCTTGATAGTAGTAGAAAACTGAATTTAAACCATATAGCGAAAAGTGCGATAAATATGGAAAAGATCAAATTTGTGAGAAAGAACAAAATCGACTATAATCATCGATAAAATTAATAATCGACCCTTTGTTGCAATTGGAGAGGTGCCCCACACATCTGCGTAAACAAGAGGAACAGGTCAATAGAAGTACTTTAATTCAAATGTGAAGCTGACATTTTAGCAAGTTTGCAACTACTACACATAGAAATGTCACGTAGTGACACTTGACCCAAACTACTTGGCTGAACGAAAATTTTTAAATGTTCCCTAAAGAAATGACCTAATCAAGAATGCCAAAGATAAAAAGGAGATGAATTCTGACCTAAGAAAAAAAAGGACATAGCAACAGAAAAAACTACTGGAATGTACAAACTCTTCAAATATATATGTTATCAATTTTACGCCCGTTCCAAGTTTTCTTTTTGGAAGTTCGATCCTAAAAAACACAACGAGAGGAAGAAAACATTACATCAAAAAAACTAAAGAGTTGACTAATAGACAGTAAACTAACAGACAATTGTGAGACAAAAAACATTAGGGATAGACAAAGAGGACAATGAAGATGGGACAACAGAGCAACCATCTGCAGTGAAAACACTAATAGGAGAAGGAGAAATACAATGACTAAGACTAGAAGATAAATATGATGTTATGTGATGAGAAAAACAGAATCAAAGATCCACGTCAAAGTGGAAATACCTGAAAAAGAAGAACTATGCAAACCTAAACGAAATGAGAGGTAGTCATAGAAGCATGTGGCTGAGTTCTAGAAGATGCAAACATAGAATGAAACCGATGAAACTGATCTAGTAATACATGGTTTTGGCTTTCTCGTGGCCTGAATCAGAGGGGAGGGAGTGGGTAATAATTGAGAATGAGGAAGGGTAGCACACACCATGGAGACGGAGTGGCAAACACTAGCTAACAAGGGGTAGCAATTTGAGCAACCTTGTACCGTTATCTCTTTGGCAATAAGCTCACAGACTATGCCATCGATTGATGGTAAAGTTGAACCGTGTAGAATAGCGCCATAAAGAGGCTCAAACTGATCGTGAAGGGCCATAAGAAACTGTACTAGCCTTTACTTCTCTCTATAATGTGTATAGTTATCCAACTTCCAACATCTACAAATTGGCGGGTTCCATAAGAGTTAACTGATCCCAATAATGTGTCATCTAACTTACTGAATAACTGAAAATAAATCTTAAGTAAAATATCGCAGGTCCAAGTCAAAAAGTCGTAAGCTTAAGTTAAAGTCTCGTCAAAATTTGGTGAGCAAAATATCATATGATAATCTCTTGATCACTATATCATGCAGAACTTTGCCACAGTTGCACATTAAAAAATGAAGTAAACAAGAACAAGAATGAGGGTCAGTAACAAGTTGGGTGCACGTCGTCGGAGTAGGGCGAAGCCTGTCGAAGTCTCCGGTGGCATATGGAGAGGCTGATGAAATTTTTAGGAGCCGGAAAAAATTAGGTCGGTCATGAGTACCAAAGGAAACAGGCCAAATCTAGGAATAAAATTGTGTTGGAGGTTAGATTTGATCACCAAGTAGTTGCCCATGGTAGTCGAGTAGTTTGTGGTGGTCAAATCAACCAGTGAGAAATGCAAAGGATAAGAATCAATTGGGTTGGACTTTAGACCCAAGAGGTCAGCTAGAAGTCGACGGTGTTCAATGATGTCAGAAGAGAACTAGCTGATGTTGATCAAAGGCGGTGATGGTTGATTCTTAGAGTTGACAAGGCTTTGTAATGGTTTTGCAATAGCTTCAATGGCTAATGCTTAGCCTATAGCTAGGGTTACTAAGCCCGCTCTGATATCGTGATACAATATAAAGAAGAAGGAGAAAAAATCTTGTTATGCCTCGAAACCTGGGTCATGTGAACCACCCAAGAAAACCTGTTTTGTGATACCAAGATCCACCAAGACCATCCAAGCCCGAATGGGTCAAGAACACAAGTCAAAAACGAAATTAAAACATTTGAAAATGCACTCCCAAGGGTTTATTTTAAGTAAAAGAAGCACCTAGAAAAATATAGTCACGGTCCCCAAGAGCCAAGCTTTTAAAACAAAACAACCAAAAATTTCAAAATCTGCCCAGACCGCTTGATCGGTCAAAAGACCGCTCAAGCGGTCTTTGCTTGTACACTCTTTTTCCACTGTTCGTAAAACAACCGAGAGTTCACTTTGACCGCTCGATAGACTGCTCGAGCGGTTCTTCGAGCGGTCTGGCTCTGGACTAACCTTTCAAAATCCAATCTTGAAACCCAACACTTGAACATTTCCCAACCTTTTTGAAAACCTTCAAAACATAACCAAGCAATCTAAAACCTACTAAAACGAGGTCCAAAACCTTCCTCGAGGCACATGGTTTGCTATATAACATAAAATCAACTGAAAACCATTTGTTAAAACGTTGAGATCAACCAAACAAAAATCATTTCATACAACTATGAAATTAAAACAACCATCTCCAAGGTTCCTCTCATCATCATACAACATACATACATTGGTATCATGGCCTTAAGGCTTACAAAACATATATTTCAAGTCTAAAACATATTACACGTTACATGATCCAATATCAAAACTGGTATAAATTACTGAACGACAAAAACTAAGAGTTTTGTCTTCTGCCACCTTCGGGGCTCCTCAAGATTAAGCTATATGATCATTTTCACCTGAAAAGTTTTAAATTCCACAACGTGATCCGAAACCCAATAGAAACAGACTACCATGAATGAAGGCATAATATGTAATCACGGATTATATAAATAACTTGACTTCACGAGTCTCAAAACGGTTTTCCATCCTCAAAACCACGAGTTTTCATATAATCTAACAATGTCCAACGGTTTAATAAATATTAACAACACGTTATTTTCTAACCAGGTTTCCATAACCAATAATGATTCCTATGTACAGACTTTATTGTCCCGGGGACAAAGGTAACAACTATAAACTCTCACCCATTAACTTAGTTCCAAGGCGTCCAACGACCTATTAGGTAATGACAAGTTTTATACATTGCTACAATAACAAACGTCTCCCAATGGGGCAAACACTTCATTTACGGGGATTAACTCGAAGGAGCGAAGCACCTATCTTGTGGAAGTTTCTAGACTTTCACCGAGGAACAATTGAGGTCCACACGTATACACACATTGTTACGGTACATCTATTGAATCATTAAAAAGGCTCACAACACGACTATCAAAACGTTTGTACGGACATAGCTATGTACAAAACGTTTAAAGGCACATAGTTACATTATCCATATAACCATGGAAATTAACCAAAATTTTCAAATTGTTTCCGCCACCTCAACCACATCATTTAAGCCAAGGCTCAACCCCAGATGTTAGCTCCAAACATAAAAAACCAATGTTTTCGCAACATATTCATAATTTCTTCCGGTTTTCAAAACTCATACTTTTGAAAATCACGTACACATTCATCTACTAACTTTGTAATAAATCTTAGGATAGCAAAACATGCTTTTCATCCTATCAAACAAGGTTTAAACACAAAATCCAACATCCATAGCATTTTAAAACGATAAAAATGCGTATAATCACATATAACATGCTTTTAGTGCAAAAGGGTCTAGAATCCTACCGTATGGAGTTAAAAACTTGAAACTTTAACCACCGGCGAAAAATCAAAGTTGCCAAAATAATATTCCGTTTGGATGAACGCGAAGCCCTTGGCGAGGAGAACACCGTTCTACCCTCACAACGCCAAAAACCAAGCCTAAAGCAAGCCAAAGGGTAGAGAGAAGGCTAGGGTTTTACCCTTTCTATCAAGAGAGAGAGAAGAAAGCTTACACAACAAGCTTTGGTTCAAAAACCAAAGCCACTAGCTGCCACTTATATAATTCGCGAGTCTAAGAACTGATCGAGCAGTCCAAAAAGACCGATCGAGCGGTCCAAAAAGACCGATCGAGCGGTCCTGCCTAGAAGATTTCCAACTTTCTGCTACAACGCCCAAACAAGACCGGGATTGAAACCAACATGCATATCTAAGCCAACACATACATAAAATATATAGAAATATACTTTTCTATAACGACTAAAACGATATACAACACGTCGAGAATATATATTACAAAATTAAAAGGAACCAGATCTCACATATCTACTATTGCAATAATGAAAAAAACCCATAACAACTAATGATACTTTACACAATATAAATAGAGAGCAATCCCTAAAAACTCTATTTAGTGATAAAGACTAAAATACCCTTTTAGCTACATACAAAATAACAAAAATACTCTAAAAAAACATCCACACTTTTTCATGATTTCTTGTAAGGAAATGTTGCTGACCTGTTTATAGTTATAGCATTTTAATATGATTAAAGGTCAATTTCACAAGTTTCTATTTATGTGTTTATCGACGTAGTTCGTCATTTTGTCTGGACAACAGGCAGCAGGTGTGAAGCGTCTCCTTTTCTGTGGTGTTGGCTGCCAAGTCCAAGGTACAGTTGTTAGATCTGGCATATTTTTAGTTATTTCCTTTGTTGTGACTTGTACAGTTATAATGCAGGGTAGTTTCTTAACCTGCAGCATTAAGATCTGTGGAGCACCATTTGAATTTGGAGAAGCTTTATGTTTTAGGAACTAATTGCGGTAAATAAAAATTTCCATCCTGTTTGCTATATTTTGCATTTTCAATTGTCTGGAATGCTGGCTATGCCCCATCAATGACCTGGACTTCTGAATAGAAGTGAGATATGTAGGATATGGGTCTGCCAACCAAAACATTAGTACATGAAATGCTATATATAGAGAGTGCTCAGTCAGATATGTCAGGATTTAAATTATGTGAACTTCAAAACCAGCGTACCCTTGTCCAACACACGACACTTAAATAAAGATAGGAGACATAAATCTGCTTGTTTGGTTGGATTTGCACGGTTGCACCAACAAGCATGTCTAGTAATTCAAGTGTGTAATTGTTGTTAAAACTCCTGTAACATGTTCTTTTTGTAACACGGTTGCTTCAAAATAAAATGGCAATGCTTACTTCTATTTCTGAATAACACTATTGTATACCATGACACAAAACAAGGCTATTGAAATGTCCCTGGAATGATGAATCCAACAATTTGCGACATACTTGCACTCATAGCACATACCCCTGCCCATATAAAATACGTCAGATTAGTTTAAGCTGCATAAGTATATTTCTTTACACTCAGTTATCCATATTAATTTTTGTGGCATTGCATTTCCTAGTTGATTGTTGGCACATGATTTTATATTGCTTGTCAGGTAGGCATAATAACATGATTGATTATTGACCGAGTTTCAATCCATAAGAAATCATTTCTCCGAAGAAAAAATCATTTATAATGAAACTTTAAGTGTGAAAAATAAATCAAATTATTTTATTTTGGGTGTGCATGGTAAGCATGGAAACCACATCCTATGGTGGGCTTGACAAATAAAGAACTTGCATGAAAAATTACTAGATGCTATTTGATGTACTTTTAAATTAATTTTAAAAGAACAAATTATTGTATCAGTTGGAAGTTTTGAAGTTCTATTCATATTGCTTTGTTTGTTCCTTGAAAATTGGGTTATCAAGGAAGTTACTCGGACCACGGCCTTCCCCTTGTATGTACGCACTTGAACAAGTTGCATATGTGGGGACAAAACCAATGCAGTTCGATTTTGATGTCCTCCTATTTTGTAGTACACTGATAAATAAATTAATTAAAAATGAATATTTGTGGTCAAAGTATGTTCATGCATGGCCAGCCTATTTGTTTTAGATTTTGTAATTTAGTGGAAATATTAAAACACACATCCAGAGTCAGTACTGATACCCTTTCTTTCTCCCTAGTGGATAATGGAACTCGAGAAGGACTTGATAAATTTCTGAAGGCTGCTAGCAGTGAACCAGAAACAGTTCTTCATTATGAGTTTATGCAAGATTACAAGGTTTGATGTCTAGATTGACCTCCTTTCTCTGTCTTCTGTTGAATTTTGTAGAATGGGTGCATAGTTTTGTTTTTCTTTTCCTGTGCATTGCTCATTGGCTCTATCTATATGGCATCGGTTATTTGCAATGGTGAATATTACTTGGGTGGCTGCGGAATTATGCTTGCAAATGATTAAGATTGACTTTGGGGCTTTTGGCTTCAATAAGAAAAGGAAAGCTTTGTGCAATTGTGCTATTTTCATAATTTTTTGGGTCATTTGATTGGAACGGAACAGAAGAATATTTTAGGATAAGTTTGAGAATATTAATTACTTATGGGATAGAGGAAGCTATTTATGTTGCTTGGGGTCTTGATTTCTCTTACTTTTAAAAGCATACCATTGTTTTTTATATCAATAGATTGGGGGGCAGTGTATGATTTATAGTGATTGTATTTTGCTGCCTTTCTTGTTTTTTCTTTCTTGTCCCCTTACCTATTGTAACCTTTCCGCTCTATTAATATAGTTCATC
>JAOTRH010000023.1:9680949-9700484 GCA_034768845.1 Heliamphora exappendiculata
TATAGCAACAAAAATTAAGACATTAAATCATGTCTAGAAAGTAAATAAAATTTATCAAAAATTATTTTAAACTTAAATAAATATATTTATAGAATAAAAAGATGTAAATCAGTTATTTTTTATTGAGTTGTGCAAAAAATAAAAAAATTCACGGCTCCGGGAATCGCTACTGTTAGGTTATGACCGTTACGCCCCAAAACCGTGTCACCGCTACCGTTATTGTTACGTCGACCGCTACTGCTATTTAAAACTATGGCTGATGCAGTGAATACATCAGCCTACCCTCTGAATCGAGGATCGTTAGTACCTTTGGGTTTTAGAATTCCAGATGAGGTATGGAGTAGAAAAGAGGTAAACCCATCTTTTCTGAAAGTCTTTGGTTGCACATCACATGTTCATGTTGATTATGATGCTAGAAGTTGCAATCGAAGGATAAGAAATGTTATTTCATCGGTTACGGTGAAGATGAGTTTGGTTACCGATTTTGGAATAATCAAAACCGAAAAATTGTTAGAAGCAGGAATGCGGTATTCAATGAACATGTGCTGTACAAGGACAGGTCAAAGGCAGAAACAAACAATGCATTACTAGAGACGAAGAAATCAGAGTTCAATGACTTGGATGACATTTCTGAGAGTGTCAAACAGAACAGAAATGAGGAAGACAAGGAGAACGTGAATCCACATGTGGAATATAGTACGCTAGTAACAGCAATCAGGAGATCTTCTAGGAGTATCAGACCGCCACAGCGGTTTTCACCATCCTTGTTCTACATTCTACTAACTGACAGTGATGAGCCAGAGAGTTACAGAGAAGTCTTGCAGAGCGAGAATTCAATCAAGTGGGAGTCAGCAATGAAAGACGAGATGGATTCCTTACTCACAAACCAGACATAGGAACTGACTAGACTGCCAGCTGGAAAGAAGGCTCTGCACAACAAATAGGTATATAGAGTGAAGGAGGAACATGACAACAGCATGCACTACAAGGGGAGATTGGTTGTCAAGGGATTTCAACAGAAGGAAGGAGTTGACTTTACTGAAATTTTCTCTCCAGCTGTGAAGTTAACAACAATCATAACAGTATTGGGAATTATAGCTTCTGGAGCAGTTGGATGTCAAGACTGCATTTTTTCATGGTGAATTGAAAAAAGACATTGATATGCGCCAACCTGAAGGGTTTGTAGTGAAGGGCAAAGAAGACATGTCTGCAAATTGAAGAGGAGCCTGTACTATCTGAAACAAGCTCCAAGGCAGTGATATAAGAAGTTTGATAGATTCATGCAGAGCACCGAGTTCACCAAGTTGGAGGCAGATCATTGTTGTTATGTCGAGTTCTGACAATTCCTTCATCATTCTGCTGTTGTACGTGGATGACATGTTCGTTGCCGAGCTGTGTATCGAGGAGATTAACAAGCTGAATAAGCAATTGCCAATACACAACATCCTATTAGTAAATTTGTATGAGTGTATTTCATCTTGTCTTTATTCTTTTTCTTCATCTTATAAGCAGTGAGATCCCTTCATAAGAATCATATTTGGTAGTGTACCACTCTTCCACCTTGGGACTGTTATTAATGTGGAGACAGGGCATGGGCCCTATGACCAAATTTTCTCCTCTGTGAAGTGAAGATTTCAGCGCTGACGAAAATCCCAACGCCTACATCTTCTATTGACCTCGAGGGATTTTATTAAACTTTCTATTTGTTTCTTCTGCTTCTCTCCCTTTATAATACTAAGCTGCCAGAGTATGGATAGTGTAGCAGAGCAGAAAAATCTGTAAGAAATGAGTGTTCTATTTGTAAATCCTTCTTAGATACCGTGAAAGTGTGTCCTCTATGAACATAGGCAAATTTCCGCCGAATCACGTAAATCTCTATGCTATTTGTGTTTGGCTATGTGTGTTTGTCGGTGCGTAACCAGGAAAATCCTAAGAGGTGGTATTAGAGCCTAGGTGAGGGTAGTATCTTTTTAGTCAAACCACGTTGAACCCGATTCAACCACACAGACAGACAAAAAAAAAATTTATTTGGCCGTGTGTACAGCAAACCTGTTGCCGGAGAAGAGGATTTGCGCTAATGCTATAACTAGAGGAGCCACCACCATTGTACATTCGTGAGAAACCCACCACACAACCACCACGGTGGACCACCTTCATCTTCTCGCCACCACGAGCACTCTTTCGCCGTGAGGAAGCTGCTCTACCGCCATCAATCAGAACCTAACTCCACCCTTGAAGACCTCCACCGCCACTGTGCACGCCTTGGGAAAGGCTACATTCGATTCCGGAGAGTTTTACAAATAAGAGATCTATCCAGAGTCGACCGGAGCAATCTAACATGTAGAAAGAATTTTCTTTTCTTTCTTCCAACGGGGGGGTCCCTTATCCCCGTTGAATATTCCGTCCTTGAGTGAAAGCTGTTGCTATTCATCGTCATTTTTTTCCGGCCATGGCGCGATCAAAGTTTTCCATTTCTGACATGTCGCTATAAGAGAAAGCCCCTTGCCTAGGTCCATGGGTTCGTCGTTATGCCCGGTAAGGAGTCGATTTGTTTTATTCTTCCTATGCCCGCTATCATTATTGCCTCTGTTCTCTACCGGTCTGAAAGGAGTCACTTTGCCCAGCTTCACGAAGGTTGTTCCGGGCCGATGACCCGCTTTGCCGGAGCGTTATCTGCTATTGCTGATCCTGGTTATGGGGATTAGAACTGAAAGTGAGGGAAGGAAGTGAATGGGCAGTCCTAACACTAAGAAAGACATTCTATCGTAGCTTGTTCACTGTGCACTGCCTTGAGCCGCAACAGTTGCTGCCTCACCAAATTTGCAAAAAGAGACATTTTCGTACTCTCTTCACTGTTGGTTCCTTTGTTAAGCTCTCACCAAGACCCATCTTCATAATCTTCCTATTTCTTGTTGCACGAATTGAGTAGAAAAGCATTAATTGACAGAGCAAAGAAGGATTAAAGAAGTTTTAGGATAGTGAGAAGTGGGTTTGGGTGAGAAAATTAATTAGGTGGGCGAGAGGAGAGAGGAGTGTGTTGAGAAAAATATTATAAAAGAAATGAATTGAAAGGGTCTTTTGATGAGATAAGTATCCGAGAGTTAATATTAGTGGGTGAAGAGAGACAGTAAGTGGGAAGAGAGAGAGAGAGAGAGAGTAATGTAGGAGGACTCAGATTGTAGAACAAAAAAGAATCCAAATAAAATAAATAAATAAATAAAAATATTTCACACTCAAAAGAAAAGAAAACCTAATCTCAATATCAGGACTCAATTCATTTAACTCAATCATAATCGGCCTAAACCTATTACATAATGGTCTATTTATAGACATTCAAGAAAATATTAATTTAATGCTATTAAAAATAAAATATCACAACCCCGAAAAGCCTTAATTAAAGCTATTAAAAATAAAAGATCACAAGTCAAGAAAACTTTAATTGAAGGTACCAAGTTTAAAAGACCAAAATATCAAAATATAAAATATTACTAAAATTACTAAATTCTTAAATCTCAAAAATAGCTTTATCCTATGCCTTCTTGTTTCTCATCATTTCTCCTCAGCTCGGAAAAACTCTCATCTGGAGAGTTATAAACATATGAGTCTTTTATGAAATGAAGCTCTTGTTGGCGAAGCAATTCTTCGACTATGATAGCATATGATCGGTGAAAAACTCCGTTTAGAAAATGGTACTGAGAAACTTCATAAAATGATCGAGTTGAAGAAACTTGATTCTTGATTAACAAGCTCAACAAGATGTGCATCACATGCAAGGACAAGTGGTGAGGAAATGAGCTTTGGACGACATCTTCTAGGTCGTTATAAGAGGATGACATCTCATTCTAAATTTTTTCTCGTAGGCCGCAAAGAAACTGATTAACAACAGAATAATCAGAGACACTAGAATCTTGTTGTCTGAGATTATTGTCAAACATTTGTTGCCTACGAAATGGTCTCAACGACCTTTTAAGAGCATCCATGTTGCTCTTAATGATTCACGAAGACTTGAAAAGTGCTCGTGTCTACTTCAAATGTGGACATGTTTTATTTAATTATTGTTTTTTGTAGAACACACAAAGTATAGAACTTTTAGCAAAATTACTAACTCTCCAATGAATAAAAATACTAATCTCAATTTTCTAGAGAGAGTAGTACCTTCCTCGAGGCCCAAGAAACTTGTGGATGCTCTAATGGTTGCACATTACATTCTCAAAGCAAGAATTGAACCTCTCTAAAATTGCGCCGCTCAAAAGAGTTTCTTTCTCCTTTTTTCACTTTCTGGCTATTTTTTCCCTCATTTTTGCCACTTCTTTTTTTAGGGCTATAATACCAATTGATGTAGGATGGACGGCAAATTGGAGAACAAATAAAAGAAAAGAGGATCCAAATGAAAGCAATAAAAAAAAATAAGGAAATGTCACACTCAAAAGAAAAGAAAGCTTGATCTCAATATCAAGACTCAATTCATTTAACTCAATATATAAGCCCCCTAAACTTATTACATAATGGTTTATTTATAAGCATTCAAGAGGACCTTAATTTAACACTACTAAAAATAAAAAATCACAATTTTAAAAAATCCTAATTAAAGCTACTAAAAATAAAATATTATAAATAAGAAAAATTCTAATTGAAGTTACCAAGTTTAAAATATCAAAATATAAAATATTCCTAAAATTACTAAATTCCTAAATGTCGAAAATATCTTTATCTTGTGCCTTCTCATTTTCCATCAGAGAGTTAGTGGGAAGAGAGAGAAAAAGAGAAATTTTTTTTTTAAAGAAAAGCTTGAAGATGGACCCATTCTACTATAATACATTTATAGGATCCCAAAGTGTCTCAAAAGTGACTTCACTACCGAATATTTGCTACAGTATTAGTGTATTAGTGGGACTCGTGCTACAGGCTTGAGTGAGAGAAATGACATCAGACAAGAAAACATCTAAAATTGAAAAGTTCAACGGTACAAATTTCGAATGGCAATTGCTATGTAGCTTTTAACATCAAGAATGAGAAGACAATGACATCCCTTATGGCAGCTCTCCAATATGCATGAACACCCGTCAACAACAAACAAGGTGCATTTAATTAAAAAGTTACTAATTTTAAAATGGCCCAAGGAGGGAGTTTTAGGCAGCATCTCAACGATTCCAATAAAGTGACAGATCAACTGGCGTAAGTCGAAATCACTTTCAATGATGAAATCCGAGCCTTGCCAAATTATAGGCAACCACTTGAGAGTTGGAAAGGCTGCAATCAATGGCTCCACAAGAAAATCAAAATTAAAGTTCGATGATGTCATAAATATCATTTTGATGGAGGAGATCAGGATGCAGTCAGATGGTGTTTCCACTTCAAGATTGACTTTGAATATAGAAGGCAGAGGCAGAAATTTAAACTGAGAAAAAGAGCGTGACAGATCGAGGAACCATGGAAGATCGAGGAATGAAAGATCAAGGTCTAGAAATCCAACAAATCCCAATAGTTTCCAAAATCAAGGAAACTTGAAAGACTATTGAGTGTTGGAATTGTGGCAAAATCGGACACTTTAGAAATCAATGTAGAACCCCAAAGAGGGATCTAAAAAAGGTGGAAGCAAATATTGTCTCTACCTCGAGATCAAATGAGGCATTGATATGCTCTTTAGAAAGCAAAGAAAATCCTTGGGTGTTATAGACTTTGGAGCATCATTCTACACTACTTCACACAAACAACTACTTGAAAGGTATATACCTAGTAACCTTGGAAAGGTGTATCTTGGTGATGACCAATCCTGCGACATTGTTGGCAAAGGGGAGGTACATATTAAGTTGAATGGGTCTATATGGAAATTGAAGGTTGCCAACCTGAGGAAGAACTTAGTCTCAGGACGGAAGTTGGCAGATGAAGGTTAAACTACAACCTTTAATGGTGATACTGGAAGATTTTGCACGTGGCAAGAAGAATGGAACTCTCTGCATGACATTAGATGCTTTTGGATCAATTACAGTTGTTGAAAGCAAAGAAGATTCCAACTCATAGCACCAAAGGCTCAGTTATATGAGTGAAAAAGGACTCAAGGTCATGCAATCGAAAGAGAAGCTACCAGAACTGCAATAAGTTGATATAGACTTGTGTGAAAACTGTATCTTTGGCAAGCAGAAGAGAATCAATTTTAACACAAGTGGCAGGACTCCAAAGAAAGAGAAACTTGAGTTAGTTCATGCAAATGTCTGGGGACCGATTACTGTCTCTATTAGCGGAAAGTCCTATTTCGTGACTTCTATTGACGATCATTCCAAGAAGGTATAGGTGTATTTCTTGAGACATAAATCCAACGTGTACGATATGTTCAAAAAATAAAAAGCAATGGTGGAGAATGAGACAAACTTAAGAATCAAGAAACTAATCTGACAATGGTGGCAAGTATGAGGACACCAGATTCAAAAAATTCTGCTATGAGAACGATATCAGATTGGAAAGAACCATGTCAGGGTACACCGTTTTTTAATTGAGAGCTAGAAGCATGCATATACAGTCGGGTCTACTCTATAAAAACTACTTTTTACTAGAAAAATTTTGTATCCATATTATTGAAGAGCTATTTCTATACTTTCTAAAGAACGAACCATTATCGACAAACCTAATAAGGTCCACCAGAACCTTTGCAGCCCAGAAAGCTCCACCCAAATCCACCATCATCGAGTAACAGGCATCCTAACCGAATCTCCTCTTAATGCATCATCGATTTAGAGGATGATTATCTTATGCTCGATCCTCAACTCCCTTGCTTAATTCTTGTAAAGCTTCATTACAGAGAGATCTATTAGCCTTCATATGATTCATATTAGACTCTCGTTGCAATAAGTCAAGTAGGATAAATGCTCTAGACATAAAATGAGTTCACCGTGTCTCCAATCAATGTCTGATGTAAACCTTGACGTTTGATCAAGCAGCAACATTATTATGAAATACGACTTCAAGATGCCTTCAATTGCGTGATATTATCACGAAACCATTAGCTTGTTCTACGTTTGAACAATTGATCTCCAGATTGGGTATGCTTGATTTCTATACTTTTTTTTTCTATTAGTATCGATTTATAAAAAGACATTAAGGAAATGCCACCCAAAAGAGGAAAAAAAACCCATAGGTCAAGGGGGAACCAAAATTCTCACAAGAGGAGAACAAAACTCCCACAAGAGAACAAAACTCTACAAAAACTACATAGACAGAGAGACTCTGAAGTCTACCATTTCAACGAACGAGGAAGCACGGCACTCTAAGTTGGCAATGTTTGACCTCTATATTCTAGCTCGAGAGAGAGAGTGTTAGTGTGTTTTTTATTTTTCTCTGTGTTCCTTTACATTGACTAGGGTATTTTTTTAAGCTTCTTTGATATGGATTATGGAAATAATATTAATACATGTGATGTGAGGTGCTGGAGTTGACTAAGACTATTTGATTTTTTTCCTATTTAATCTCTCTCCTTCTTTCTTTTTCCTCTTCTTCCCTCAAACCCTAAATTCACATTTTAATATTTACTTATGGAAAACAGAAGAGCTCCTATTTCCAAGATTTAAGAAACGACAGTTCTTTTTTTTCTTTTTTTTTTTGGGGCGGATGGGGCAAGGGAAAATGCAAAGGAAAAAAGAGGGGGGAAAAACTGAAACAGAACAACGAACAAGAAAATAACAGAGAAGGCTTTTGTACAATAATTTTTTTTGCAAACATGATTCTCTAGTACAAATGGAAGATTGACATGACAAGGCTTTCTGTTAACACCCACTACACAGTACACATTATCAATAATTGTCTGATTAGAGGATAACCAAAAAGGAATTTCTAGTCAGTGCAATCTAACTCAAATTACCTCTATTGCAGAACCAATCATCTGGATAAGACGATCAAAGACACTGGTTCTCTCTGCTTCAAAACATTTCCAATGGAGAAGGCATTTGTATATGGTAAAAGCTGCAATTGGTTTTCCATGACTGAACCCAAGATCTTGACTCACACATTTGATAAGAGCGTCTACATTTTCCTGAAGCAAACATACAAAACAAGGTACAAAATTAAAAAAAATTCATTTTTCACCATCAACCCAATTTCATTGTAGAGGAAAAAGGAGGAGAGAAGTGAACCCGAGCGTTTTTCAGTTTCCAAAAAATACCAAAACTCCGCTAAGTGCATTCGGGATTGTTGGACAGTATTTCTTCTCTTATCCTTGTTCAGTGTGTTAATTAAATTCTATTACATTACATGTCAGATGTACAAGTACCGTGTTATTTCATCATATTCCCAAATCTATGACAAATGGTTGAATTATCACGGCGACTCAGTTTAAAGTGAAGCTTGTGCAAATTGCTTGCTCCCATGACAAATTAAAATGACATTTTGAAAGAATCCAGGGTGAAGATATGGTACGCGTAGGTATAACTTATGGATGAATGTGATTTCAGTAAATAAAATCTTTATGGTTTATGTTACGAACGATTTGGTTATTGGGTGTGTACCATATGAGTTTTCCGTTGGCCACAATTTAATTACGAGTTTTTGGTGTTTTGTTATCAATCCTTGCAGCCACGATGACGAATTTTTGTGGTTGTTTTTATTACGATTTTTTATAGTGTTTTTGTTAAGAATAATTGGGTTTTGTTATGAATTTTTATGACTTAGTTATCAGGTGCATACCAACACATGGCCAAAACTGTAAGAAAATAGAGTTGCTAGCCATATACCCCATATCCATACCCATAATATGTCATGTCTAATGTAGGCACTCATTACATTAAAGTGTCCCAAAGAACGAGAGCTTCAGAATCAAGATTTTAGCTCTACTCATTTCCAACAATTTCTCAGCATCACATGGAACAAAAGAGTAAGGCAGAGAGAATTAAATAGAACAATTTGGAAAAAAGTCCTGTTTTCCAGGAAGTTCATACATGCTGCCTTTCGATCTGGGATCTCCTCAACGATTCTGTAACAATATTTTTAGCAGCAGTTGCACTCTGTGGTTCCTGCATGAAAGAGCTCTTCCATGTGATCAGGGGAACTGACAATGTAACAACAATATTCATAACAAAGAAACAATATTTATTAAAACGTTACACAAGTTTTTTTTTTAATCCACTCACACGATAACCATTTTCCGCATGCTGCACATAAAAATAAAAAAATGTAAGAATAAAACTACAAAAAAGCCAAAAAAAAATTAAGGAACTAACATTTTCTTTAGCATGTTAACCTGATTTGTTTTCATATCTAAATGTTCTGACATTTTTCTAGAAGGCAGGTTCATCAAAGCTTGATGTTGCAGAATTTGGTCCACGGTCACAATGTCAGAAAGTTTTTCTTCCAGCCTGACATAAGATGGAAAAATAACCAAACCCAAGTTAACTGTGAATCTATGTTCCACCTCCCATATCTACTTTACTGGGTGGAAATATCAAAATTGCATCCCAGCAGCAGTAAATTAATTGATGCAACCTCTGCATAGCAGCCTTCAACTGGATTATTTTTGTCTCTGCCTCCAAAGCCTGCTTCAACCGCTCTTCACTAAGCTTGTTTGTTTCTTCATATTTCTTTTCTGTTTCATCAATTTTCTTTTCTAGAGAACTTACCAAAGCCTGTAAAGTGTCATATTGACAATATATCAAGAAAAATCAGGAAATTAATCTATCCCAAAAGAAGAAGCCAGAGGCAATGCACAAGAGATAACATCTCTATTTAGAATAAATATCTCCTAAAAATCTCAGAAGCTAAACAGAAAGATGTTGCAAACTCAAATGTGAAAACGTTCAGGAGTTCACATTAGAAATGTCATATTATTGCAAGCTGCAATAAAATGATTCTGTCAACAAGAGGAAGGGTTGCTACCAGGCTCCAAATGACCTTACCTTAAGCTTCTCATTTTCCATACCAAGATTATTAATCATTTCATGATCAATAACTGGGACCTCCTGTATGATAGGGGTTTGCTCAACAGCTTTCTTTGCATCCTCATGCTCCTTAATAAGTAGTTCTTTAATTTCTTCAAATTGCAGTTGCATCTGTTGCAAATCAGACTGCAATTTTACATTTTCCCTTGTTTTGGCTTCCTCAATGTCAACCTACAAGGAATTAAAGGGATACCACATTTTTAAACAAGCAATCCCAAAAGCAGTTAAATAGTCTAGAATCATAACAGAAGTACACAGTATCTGTGGTATAGGATGTGGGGGACATCAGGTTTTTGAGCAACTTATTTGCTACCATGCACAAATTAATACCCAGTGTTATCGAAATCGTACGATACGTGATACGCATCGTACGATACGTATCGTATCGGAGCAAAAACTATACGAATCGATTAACGTATCGTTCGGGACCAAAAATTGTAGAATATGTCTAAGTATCATATGCTCGTATCGCAGAATCGCAATACGCACTGTATCGTGCGATTTCTAATCTGTCAGAAAACTTATCGATTTTCCTTTCTAGCTGCGCATCGAAGACCAGGACGAAGAAAACGCTAGGGTTTGTCTTGTTCGAACTTCGAAGAGACGACTCTGCTCGGTCTCTGGCTCCGCGCATCGAAGAGATGAAGGCGAAGAAGAGACGCTAGGGTTTGTCGACGCCTCTGCTCTGCTTCTTCTCTACGTCATTGTCGAAGACAGAGAAGAAACACCGAAGAAGAGACGCTGCCGACTTCGAGTGTCGTCGCAGACGCCGACTTCGAGTGTCGTCGTAGGTTTGGATTTCACATCGTAGGTTTAAGACTTGAGAGTTATTCTTGTGCTCTGTTTGGCTGTTTGCATTATCTCATTGTGCTCTGTTTGGCTGTTTGTATTTAATCATTTGAGACTTGAGAGTTATTCTTGCCTTCTTGGACTGTTTTTTGCCTTTGGGAATATTCTCAGCTATTTTGGATATTGAAATTATGCATCCTAAAAAGAAAAGTTGTAGAAAAGTTGTCGACATTATTTTGGATCATTGTGTACGTGTTAATGAACAAATGGATGATGGTGATGTTGATAACACTAGATTAAAATTGAAATGTAATTATTGTATTAATGAATATTCAGGTGGTGTGATTCGAATAAAACACCATACTAAATTAAAAATCTAGAATCTTGACACTTTTGTTTTTGAATTGTAACTTGATGGTTGTTTTTTGGCACATCTTATATGGATATGGTTGAAGAATTGAAATTTGATATTTTGAAGTTTGAACTTTATTTTGGGCATATGTAAATAGATTTGTATTAAGAAAACTTATTTTTGTAATTTTATAATAGGATAAATATTTTATCAACTTATATATAATTACATTAACGTATCTTACGATACGCGATACGATACGATACGCGATACATAAAAGTGGAATTATGATATGCGACACGTATCCCGATTTGACAACACTGTTAATACCCAAAACTAAATAACGAAATGAAAGAAAAACCACTCACCAACACAATTCAACACAAAACCCAGACCTTTAATTGTTTATTGTAGCACCAAAACAATTCAACACAAAACCCAAACATTTTTATTGTTTACCGACTTACCGTTGCCACAAAATCATGGCATTTGTGACATCAAATATTATATCAGCTGGTTGTAAAACCAAAAACATCAAGCAAAAAATACACATTAATTGAGGGCACCTCATTGTAGGCTTGTAGCATCCATGAGCTTATGATTTTCATGAAACTTCATAAAGAATCAAACAGAAATCATGCAGTCATGTAATGTTGAATAACATCTAAACACAGGTCAACAACATTAATGGCTAGTGTAATTACCGCATTCTCACCAAGATGAATTTCTTTTTTTCAGCAGCAAGAAAATTTTAAAAATGAGAAAAAAATGAATATGAAGAAGACCAAGAAGGACAAGAGGTCCTTCAAAGAGATTAAAAAGAATACAAACCATAGATAGCTCTCTAGTATCTAGCAATAAAATACAAAGGAATCCTGTCACAAAAGCACAAAAGAGGATAAATAACAAATCCAATCTCATAACCCTGTTACATCTTCAAACATATCTTAAAAAAAAATTGCATTTAATTCCAACCCAATAACTCCAAGCACGGTAAAACATATAACTCCAAAGAATGAGCGACTTCCTATTGGAGATGAAACAAAAGGAAATGAATCAATTTACACATAATTGCATAAGAACTGTAAGCATGTAATGCAGAAAGTCAGAAACCTCATTTGTGATGCCTAAGAGAAGAAAATTATCATTGGGAATAATTCTGAGAATCTAACCCAATGGAAATATCCAAATAGAAGCTGCTTATGCAGTTATGCCGTATACAAATGCTCAAGGATACAATTGGACAACATAACTCGCATACGTTCTGGAACGGAGGCCACCAAGTGCCAACAGGTGAATATCATGCCAAACAAATCAAACAGTATATCATTTCATTTCTGATTGTCATTCCTCTCTTCCTTTGAAGCACAGATTTTTTTTTCACCAGAAGATGTCTTGGGTAGCTTTGAACTCCATCAGTATCTTTTCAAGAATACACTATGCATGTAATATGTGGGTAGTGGGTAGTGGGTAGTGGGTACTAAAGCAGAAGGCCCCTTGAAGGAGCCACACCCCTCCTTACATGGCAAGGCTCACCCATTGTCAAATGGTCTGAATACCTCTCAATGGATGATCTCTTCTCATTAAATAGAAAAATATTACCATAATTTCAGCCCTCTATGCGGGTCATATGTGGGTACTGGGTACTACGGCAGAAGGCCCTTAGAAAGAGCCACACCCCTCCTTACATGGCGGGGTTCACCCCTTGTCAAATGGTCTGAATACCTCTCAATGGATGATCTGTTCTCATTAAATAGAAAAATATTACCATAATTTTAGCTTAAAATCACTCTTATCAATCAATCTCCATCAATCTTCTTAAATCAGCATACAATCATTTTGTACCATAATTACAATACAATCAATCTCCCTAAATCAGCTTACAATCACTCTTACCAATTAATCTCCATCAATTTTCCTAAATCAGTATACAATCACTTTGTACCATAATTACAATACAATCAATCTACATAAATCAATAATTACAATAATATTATAGCAAGATATTACAGCTGACATCACCCCTCAAATTGATGCTGGTGGATCACAAAGCATCAATTTGTCAACCATGAATTAATGTCAGTGACAAAATAGAGCCTTGGTAAACACATCAGCCGTCTGAAACTTAGTAAAAATGTAAGGGAGAGTAATCACATGTTGGTCAAGTGCTTCACGAATAAAATGAAAATCTACTTCAATGTGCTTTGTGCGCTCATGAAGTATCGGATTGGCAGCAATTTGAATAGTACTGGTGTTATCAGCATGAAGAGGAGTAGGAGTAAGTTGAAGAATACCAAATTCACCCAACATACCCTTAAGCCAAACAATCTCAAAGCATGCGGATGACATAGCACGATATTTAGTCTCTGTTGAGGATTTAAAGACACGATCCTGCTTCTTACTCTTCCAATAAATAAGAGCATCACCAAGAAGCATGCACCAACCAGTAACTGAATGACGAGTATCAGGACAATCAGCCCAATTCGCATCACTAAAACCCATCAACTGTAACTAGAAGTACCCTTGAGATAACGAAGAATTTGTCGTGCAGCGACCAAGTGAGAATGGCGAGGAGCCTGCAAAAACTAACCTGCTGTACAGCATAAGAAATTTCCGGTCAAGTAATTGTCAAATAATTCAAACTCCCTACTAGCTGCCTATATGACGAGGGATTAGATAATAGCGCACCATCCTCGTACTGTAACTTCAAGTTGACCTCCATAGGAGTAAGAACCGAGTTGCCGGATTGAAGACCAGCTAAGGTGAGAATCTCTTGAGTATACTTGTACTGATACAGAAGTGTACCAGTCGGATAGCGGTGTACCTCAAGACCAAAAAAATAATGCAAAAGACCAAGATCTTTCATATGAAATGTAGTGTTGAGATGCGCCTGTAGGTGCTTAATCATCTGAGGATCACATCCTATAATAACAATATCATCCACAAATACAAGAAGTATAACAAGACCAGTAGCAATCATTTAGAGAAAGAGAGTAGTCAAATAGACTCTAAATAAAATGAAAGTCAAGAAGAGTAGAACGAAACTTCTCAAACCAAGCACGCGGTGCTTGCTTCAATCTATATAGAGACCGTTTCAAACGACAAACCTCAAAAGAGGAGTGAGTGAATATGGCAGGTGGAGTCGTCATGTATATTTCTTCTTTGAGGTCTTCATGTAGGAATGCAATCTTCACATCCATCTGTCGAAGTGACCACCCTTTCAAGGTGGTAATAGCCATAACAGTGCGAACAATAGTCATCTTGGCCACATGTGAAAATTTCTCCTTATAATCAAGCCCATACTCCTGTCAATTCCCAAGAGCCACTACACAGGTTTTATATCTTTCGATAAAACCATCAGGCCATAACTTTATGGTACAAACCCATTTGCAGCTAAGAAGTTTAACACCATCAGGACTGGGAACAATTTCACAGGTGTGATTGTCCTGAAGAGCCTGAAGCTCTTCTTGCATAGCTTGCTGCCAACATGCTTGAGTAGAAGCCTGAGAGTAAGACTTAGGTACAGTGGTAGTATCAATAGTGGCTTGAAGGGCTGTATGATAGAATCTATACCTATCTGGAGGACGTGAAATCAAAGATAACTAACGAGGTTCAACCGGGACAGGATCAGGCAGTGGGACAGGGTTAAGCAATGCGAACGGTGGACGACGTCTCTGATACACAACCTCTGACTTAAAGCGTTGAACAGGACAAGATATATCATAAAAAATAGGAAGAAAAACTGAAGAGGAATCATGAGAAGGAGAAGACTAGAATGGGAAATGACCTTTTTCAAAGAAGACCACATTTCGAGAAATATGAAGTTTATTAGTAGCCGAATCATAACACACAAACCCTTTATGGACATTGCTATATCCGAGAAAAGTACACCTAACAGCTTGAGGAGCAAGCTTGTGACGTTCAGTTTATGATAAGTGAACATAACAAATGCAACCAAATATATGAAGCGAGTTATACTCAAGAGCAACATCAAATAAACAGCCGTAGATAATGCTTATACCCAAAACTTAGGGGGTACAGAAGAGTCAATTAACAAGGTACGAACAACATCCAAGAGATGATGATTCTTACGCTCTACAATCCCATTCTGTTGAGGAGTGTAAGAACAAAAACGTTGGGAGAGAATACCCTTCATTCTTAGATAAGATTGAAAGTCATTAAACATATATTCCCCCCAGAATCAGAACGTAGGGTCTTAATACAAGCAAAAAATTGATTCTCAACAAAGGCAACAAAATTCTAAAAGACAAAAAACACATCAGCTTTAGAACGAAGAAAATATACCCAAACGAAACGACTATAATCATCAATAAACGTCACAAAATACTTGTACTGAGCATGTGAAATAATGGGACTGATGCCCCATACGTCAGTATGAATAATCTCAAAACAAGTAGAAGCCCGACTACCATGCAAAGGAAAGAGTAAGGATTTGCTTTTGCCAAGTTTATAAGAACCATAATCGGAAGACATAATAGAAGATGAAAACAAATCTTTATTGCCCAAATAACCATGTCTCATAAGATGAGTCAAAACAACAGAATTGGGATGTCCCACTTTAGGTCCCTTTGCAATCACTTTCTCCGGCGCTCAATTCTGTACACAACAATCATCACGATCAAGGTGAATTTCACAATAATTATCTACCAATTGACTAATAGAATTAAATTGGCAGATAAATTTGGGGATACAATAACATTGTTAAAGGAAGACTCCAAAGTTCCAATCGCAGTGATAGAAAGAGCACTGCCATTAGCTATCTAAATATATTGCTCACCCTCATACTTACGAACATTAAGTAAAACATCTGTACTGCCAATCATATGATTGGAAGCTCTAGAGTCAACCAACCAAGGAGAAGGTAGAGAAGGCATAAACAATTATCTTGTATGTCGAAGGTAGAGAAGGCAGAAACAATTATCTGTTGGACCATCTCGACTGCAAGTGTAGAGGAAGAACAGCCTACAGAATGCTGTTCTGGAGAGAGAACCAGAGAGGCAGCTGCGAAATTGGACTGGACATTATAGGGAAGGCTAGAGAGCGCTGATTTTGAGGTTGCACTTGACAATCTTTAATGATATGTCCCTCCTTTTTGCAATAATTGTAGAATTTCTTGCTGCAATGCTTGGCAATATGTCCAAACTCCTTGCAATTGTAACATTGAGTTTGTGACTTGGATCTTCCTTTGCCCTGAGCAGCATATGCCACATTAACCATCTCAGACATCATGGTTTCTAGAGTGAGGCCAAGCTGAGTGACTAAACATTGTTCTTCACGTAGTAATTTCCCCAAGCAAACATCCAAAGATGGAACAGGATGTCGATTGATTAAACCAGCGCATGCAGTGACTGCAGTCTCAAATTCTGGTATTAGATTCATCAAGAACTGATCTCTTCAGCTCTCATTATGAACAACTTGTAGTGCCGCTAAGGCTTTCTTGGAGACGATAGAATGAATTATCACAGAATATTCACTCCATAAATTAAGGAATCCATAATAGAATTGTTCAATAGAAAGATTACCTTAACGATAGTTGTCAATTTCTAACTCCAATTGAAAATTCCAAGCAGCGTTATTTTGAGAATAAATGCTCCTAAGATAATCCCACATCTCCCTCGTAGTAGTAAGTGATCGAAGATTATTCACCATATGTGCTTCAATAGAACCTAGTAACCAAGAGACAATACAGGCATTTTTTGCTCTTCCAATAATCAATTCCTTCGGATCATTGGGAGCTTTAGACGACTCATCTAAAGGACCCCATAATTCTTTGCCCTTCACAAACATCTTGAATTGAAACTCCCAAGTGGAGTAATTCTTTCTATTAAAACGAACAATTGAGTTTTCTCTCGATGTGATAAATCAAAAGAAAAGAACTGAATTAGTGTAAAAAAATAGAACTTGATGCCGAAAGGACTTCAAACTGCCGAGAACGGTAATTCTTTGAATACCCAACTATGTTGCTGCAATGCCCAACAAAAACAGAAGCTCTCTACACCCAGAAATTGCCGACAACCCCAATGAGAGGTCCGACAGCCCCAAATCAAGGAGTCTTAAGAGAGAAACCACAAAAACACTAACCCAAAAGATTAAGCACAGGATTTAAAATTCCGGCTCTGATACCGTGCCAAATGATCTGAATACCTCTCAATGAAAGATCTCTTCTCATTAAATAGAAAAGTATTACCATAATTTTAACCTACAATCACTCCTATCAATCAATCTCCATCAATTTACCTAAATCATGCTATAATCACTTTGTACCATAATTACAATACAAATAATCTTCCTAAATCACCCTACAATCACTCCTATCAATCAATCTCCATCAATTGTACTATAATTACAATTCAATCAATATCCCTAAATCAATAATTACATTAATATTATAGCAAGATATTACAGCTGACACCCATGAGATAATGAGATATGTGGCTCCAATACAAGACGACGTGTTTAACAATTTCATTATCAAACATGTTTAAAGTCCTAAAGTACTTGAATTCAACAAGGGCATGAAAAATTACAGCTACTTGAAGACAAATTCCAAGGCCCACTCACATATATATACCTTCAGCAGAAACCAAACAATGAATCAAAAGTTGGTTTGTTGGTAATCACGCAATTTGGGGAATGGAAGCTTAATTAGAGACCAATCCCGCAATATCTTTATCTTTCTGAAAACCAGCTGACACAAATTTTCGAATCAAAGCAGAGGTTCTGACATTACTTAGAAACCTATTAATCCAGAAGACTGGGCTTGCATTAACCAGTGCTAAGCCTCAGTTTTGGTTAAAAGATGGGTGCAAAGGTTCTTCAAGGTTGGATTGATCATCCGAGTGAACTTAACAGTATGTTTGGGAATGGAACACAAGTGGACCTCAAAATCAGCTAACTCAAATGCGCAGGTTCTGGATAAAGAGAAGAAATTCTTCTGATCCATTTTGCAAGAGATAAATATTCCCTTATTTTACCGAAAAGAGAAAAGAGAACAAAGGGGGAAAGATGTCACTTTAATTTTGGCATTATATTTGTTCGTCATATCGCTGCATGCTGACAAAATGACATCAGGAACCTTTTCATTAACCATTCACATTCTGCAAACATATAGTTCCAAGGTTGATGGAAAAAGCTAATGTGTGTCTCCATCAAACATGTATGCCAAAACAATCTATTATCAAGAAGCAATATATGTCCACACGCCAAACTTACGAGTAAATTAGAACAAAGCACAAACATGCAATTCTGTAGAAATCACATCAAAATACCACCAACTTTCAGAAGCTAGAAAATAATATTAAGGCATATATGATTTGATAACGAAAAAATATAACTACAATTCTAATGAGATATAACATATTTGCAAAAGAGTTTTTTTACCCTCATGCGTTTCTCCAGCTGCAGCCGCCAGGTCAATTCTTCAACTTGATTTTCAAGTTTAGTTTTGGCAGCTTGGAGAGCACCAGTTTCTTTAGCAGCCTACAGGAAGACAAGAAATATAAAAGCACACGTCTTGCTATAGATAGCTAAAGCATGAGGAAGACAAGATATCGCACAATTTGAGCGGTTTCACACACACAAGCACCCGCACACAAAAAAGGGAATGAGAATAAAAAAAATCAAAAAATAATTGCTCCAGTGTTGTGATTGCATGATTGGAGACGGGTAACAATACCAAAATATTTTAGCTCAATGTTATAATAGAATAACAAAATTCAATTATTTTGGCTTATCTTCAAAAAGGTATAGTTATTTATTTATAATGATAAAAGAGAAATACATAAAAGAAAGAAAATAGCTTGCAAATTAAATCACAATCACTAAAATCCTAATTTCCTAATATGTTAATTTTAGTAATCAAACCATAATTAACGAGATTCTAATTTATTAAAATAGATTATTTCCAATAGTTATAATTAGGCACGTTAAGGATTAAAGTAAGCAAGGTAAGGGTTAACAGTCCAGAAGCATTTATTCCACCAAAAACACGATCAAATTATCATTAAATACGCAGATCATTTTATGTCTATACTGACTAAAAACTAGACTTTCTAAAAGAATATTGCCACATGAAAACTTTCAAAGAGCAGGGAGGACTAACTTGCATTATGTGGAAAAACAAGATTATAAGCTCAAAGCATGACTATGAAGTACACAAGACAGGATAAGAATGAATCCCTCACCATTTGAAACTTTCGTAGCTCTTTGCGTGCCACTCTTCCCCTCCAGGCACATTGAGAAGCAATTGCTGCCTTCTTTATCCTCAAATAGTACAGCTGAGCTAAGTATCGTCGACATTGACTCTGTAAATATTGACAAATTCCAAAGGTGTAAAACTGGTTAAGACGAAATTGCAACTCAAGTCCGTGGAAGAAAGAATGGACACTGCACTGAATGGGTAGTGGTGGTGGTTTTTTTTTTTTGGGGGGGGGGGGGGGGGGGGGACTTTGTTT
>JAOTRH010000023.1:9713083-9727975 GCA_034768845.1 Heliamphora exappendiculata
ATCTTTTTTCCTTTATCATTGTCTTCCTACAAAAACAATCCCTTGTTACCTTCTTAGTCTTACTTGCCACTCTGCACTATCTAGATATTAACGCCCTCTTTGACCCGAAGGAAGCCTAGATATTTCAAGAGGAATGATTCAGTGAAAGAGGAAAAAAAGGTATCACCCAAATTAACCAATTTACAAATTTTCAAGGATTCTGAGTGACAAATTTTCAATAGGAAATCTTCATTACAAATTTTCAAGGATTCTGAGTGACAATGTTCACCACAGAAAGACACTCTTATTTTTGGTAAGAAAATGTACATCCCAACTAGTCAACTATCTTTTTTCCTTTATCATTGTCTTCCTACAAAAACAATCCCTTGTTACCTTCTTAGTCTTACTTGCCACTCTGCACGATCTAGATATTAATGCCCTCTTTGACCCAAAGGAAGCCTAGATATTTCAAGAGGAATGATTAAGTGAAAGAGGAAAAAAAGGTATCACCCAAATTAACCAATTTAACCTTATCAACAAAAGGGGAAAAAATAGTATCAACAACAAAATGTCAAAGAGAAGTTGAGACTCTACCCCTAACTATCACAAAGCCATCTGCTAAACCCATCTCCTTAGCCCTATGTACCAATGTACCCAGTATCCACACATCAATGTCTAATGTGAGCAAAAAAATGAGATAAGAATCTCCAGTCTGAGTGGCCTAGTAGCTTTTGAAGTATTAAGTTTAGCATAACAATCATGAACTTGGATCAGTAATCTAAACACAGACAAAATCAAACCTTTTCAATGAGATCAAGAATATCTTGATTGTCAATGAACTCTATATAGCTCCAGTCAATTTCTTCTTTTGAGTATTCTTCTTGCTCCATCTTGAAAACATGCTGGCAAATTTAGGAAACTATTATGTTGCATTCATTTCCAAACGATTTTCAAGGAATGCTTGCAGATGTGAAGCAAATATTTCATGTAGAAACCTGATTGAAATGTTGCTGCAGTTTCTCATTTGTTAGATTGATGCAGAACTGCTCAAAACTGCATAGAACCAAACAACATCAATGAAAAACATTAAAAAAAAACACAGCTGTAAATTTGCATTCATACAGTATAGCACTAAGAATCTTTTATGAATTGAACTTTCTGTGATTAGAGCCAACCCATGTTGAACAAACTTTGATAAGAGTGTCTAATGTGTTACATCAAAAGAGGTTCATGAAACTTTTATATTTCACCAAGTTCTTGTGACCCGGACTTATTTATCCCAAGTGTTGGTCCATAGTTCAAAAGACACCGCCATAATACATTAGACGACGGTGTCACATTATCAAACTTTATATATTTTATTTATATATTGTGATATAGTGAAGAATTGTTAGGTTATTTTAGTATTTCAAAAAATAAAAACAAAATAATGTTTAATTATAATATTATTTTATTAATTTTCAGTTACAAATGTGAGAATATATTAAATATATTATATTTACATACGAAGTTAATGCACTTTATTAGTGAACATTTTTTTTATCATTTGAGTCTTATTGTTCCATAATATAATATCGAGTAACATAAGATTTCTTTTGTCATAACTCATTGGTCTTTCTTAAATGTGAACTTCGGTTACTTGGGGTGAGAGATGTTTGGCTTCTAGGTGTGTAATCATTACATATAGGGCTCGCTTGATAATTCAGACCGAATTAGATTGGATTAGTAGTGAGATGGGATTGGTAATGAGGTGGGATTAATTTTTTGTGCTTGAATTGAATGAGATTAAATAACGGACTAAATAATGATTTACTATTGTATTAAGTTAATTTATTTTTAAATTAACTTAAATAAATTAATCAGTTAAATTTTATGTTATTGTTAAATTTTATGTTATTTATTTTAATATTTTTTAATATTTTTAAATTCACTCTTTAATCCAATCCTTCCTAATCCCACATCTCCCCCGCTCACTAGTTATCCCCTATTCTCCGGACTAATAGTCCGTCCGGACTATTAGTCCGGAGGCTTAACAAACGCAGTATTGGACTATACTCCCGACCAATAGTTTGGGCGGACTATTAATCCGCTAAAACAAACATGGCCATAGTTGTACAGGTTTGTGGTCCGCCCAGACTATTAATCCGTCAAAACAAACATGGCCATAGTTGTACAGGTAGGTGCAAGGAAGGTGCATACCCGTTGTTTTCTCTCTCTTATTAATGAGATGGGCGCTTTTGGAAGAGCTATCATAGAGGATGCTTAATCTGAAGTCTCATGTCTCATGCAACTCAGTGGCAAGTTTGTGGTCATCTTGACTTGGCTGGCCTGGTGTTCCACAACCTATCCCTACGTGGAAAGAAGCCTTTGAAGATGGTTCCTAATCTATAACTTTTTGTGTGGAATTCAAATGCATAAACCCTATTGGCCAACTAAATGCCGATATTGTGGTACTAAAATAAAATACAAGTATTTTGTATTGATTTTGATTTTATTTTGAGATGATCAAACAAGTTGTTCTTGACATATTTATTTTTGCAAGTGCACACTTGTCGGAAAACAACATATGAATCATGGAGGGTATAACACCAATAACGTGTTGCACTGAGTGATTGAGTCATATACTCCGAGGGGGTAGAAATCTAATCTTAAGAGTGACTCACGCTTCTGTTGATAAGTTTTTCCATTCTTGTTGAATTTCATTTCTGAATGTCAATTAATATATCTTAATTTTTTATTATTTTTTTAAAATAATATTTTATCCTCTCAATTTCCTATGAGAGCTTAGGCAAGTTTTTTAGAGCACTCCTGAAAATAGAGCAAGCTATTAAAGACTTCCAATCTCCAAGATAGGAGTGTGTTTGCTTGCACTTACAACCAAGTAATTTATGGGGACAATCAGAAGAATAGGAAAATGATAAGTCGCCAACCAATGCAAAATGGCATCACAGCCAATAATTTAAGAAAGCAAATAGCTTAGTTTCCATTGCAACATAAATAGGATTTTCTGCAGTACTCTGCAAGAAATAAACCTCTACGCATGATGAAAACAAAAGCATACCGCTTAAGCACCTGTTTGTCGTGAAACTCTCAAATCCATATACATCCAGAACCCCAATCAAGAATTTTGAATCAGGATCTTGACCGATAGAATTATTTATCTTGCTCACAAGCCTGTATCAATAATGACAAAAACCTTAGGTCACATCACAAACCATTTACAACAATTGAAGAATGTATACAAAATATATACTTCAAGAGAGACTTACCAATCAAACAATCTTGAGTAAACAATTTTGGCCAAAGCATCTCTACTGACAGCTGCGGTGTCTGGATCAAGGCATTTTGTTATAGTCTCATCACGAGTTACAATCACTCGTTTACACAAGGAATTTTCAAGAGACTTCTCATCACACCTAAACAAGATTTGCAGATTATCGATTTGCCTTTACCCATCCGGCCATTAAAACACAAAATGTGGATGTTTATGACATAAA
The DNA here is from genome assembly GCA_034768845.1 of Heliamphora exappendiculata. NCBI lineage: Eukaryota > Viridiplantae > Streptophyta > Magnoliopsida > Ericales > Sarraceniaceae > Heliamphora > Heliamphora exappendiculata. Next base: position 9,716,560 of record JAOTRH010000023.1, read on the forward strand.
TAGAAGAAAAAAGCCACTTGCATTAAAAGCTCAGATGCAGTTCTCAGATGGATCCAAGATTTATCATCCTTGGGTTCAGAAGAATCTGTATCTATGCCCTTGGAAAATTCAATGTTTCCCAAGTGAAGAGTTGCAGCTACAACTCGGAAAATTGCGTCCTGAAAAAAGAGTTATTAATCTGACAGTTTCATAAAGTAATATAATATCTCCATCATTTAAGTAGAAAATTTTATAACAATACGTCAGTACCTGCTCCTCAGAACTGATCCCCACAATATCCATGGCCCTCCTTGTTGCGAGGTATTCTCTGGAATCGTCCACTCCATCCAGCTCATAACAATTTGATTGATTTAGATAATGGAACATCCTAGGATTTCCCAGTTTGTACCTCTCAATATCCTACAATAAACATAATAGGACACGCATATAAACAGCACATTAACAAAATAAACAAAATAGGATTGATGATAACATAGTTAATAACACCAAGTTGACATGAAAAGTAAATTAATAATAAGCTCCTCATCTCTCCTCTTCCTGACATCAAATGACAGGGACCTCACAAGTCTGGGAGTTCACAACAAAAACATACTCACAACATCACATATTGTATAAAAATATTTTTTTTGTAAGAAATATATAAAAAGAAAGCAGGTACTAGAGATAAAGCTTCTTTGCACAAACAATTAGAATCCATTAACTTTTTGAAGGACTCTTCCCTGAGAACCCAACTTCTCCACGAAGAAAATTTCATAAGCACGCAAAAGATCAATTACCTGTGGTGGTGCAGCACACAGCATATAGAAGCAATGATAATTTCTCTCAGGATTAGACACTTGACAAACACGTGATCGTTCAAGTAAATAGGTTCTAATCGCGGCTCCTGAAATCCTTCCCCATTGATCAAACTGTATCTCCACAAACTTACCAAAACGACTGAAACCATAACATTCATTTCAGGCAAAGCTGAACAAGATAGAAGAGAAAATTTCTGCAGGAAGAGAAGGCAATGTTGGAGAAAAAAAATTCCACCTTGAATTGTTGTTCCTCACGGTCTTTGCATTTCCGAATGCTTCTAGAACAGGATTTGACTGCCAAGCAAACAAAAAGGTGAGATAAAATTAGTACTAAATCTAATACATTTCTGATGCAAGTTTAGTTTCTAAGAAGTCATAGCAGTACACAATCCAATATCTTATACATTCAATGCTACCCTGATAAATAAACCAAAATTTCACAACACATTTACCTCCAGGACTTGCTGTTCCACCGTCCGTCCCTCTGCTGCAGCTCTCCCTCCCAAATAGGCAAGATAGTGCATAAGCATTTTTGTGCTTTCTGTTTTACCAGCTCCACTTTCCCCACTAACCAAAATTGACTGACTTATTCCCTCGCTAAGCATCTGCCTGCATTCAAAAAATCATTGTTAGTTGGGCATGATAAAATATTTAAAGAACTCCAGATTTGAAATAGAAAAACACGACAGCTTACCTGTATGCAGCGTCTGCAATGGCAAAAGGGTGTGGGCTCCGCTCACCAAAGGCTGCCCCTTTATATTGTTCCATCATATGACGGTCATATAAATGAGGCAGCCTTTGAAAAGGGTTCACAGCTATTAATATGCTACCTGTGTAAGTCTGAAACACAATCAGATGAGTTAGCCTCATAGAACAGAAAAGCTAGTAAGTCCGGGCTCCTTGTATTGCAAATAAGGTTCGCGTCCATGAGCCCAGCCAAATAATGCACTTCTGATGCAGGAATGCAGCTTATTTGTGCTGCTTTTCGGCTATGCAGCTTATTACACAAGCTGATTATCCAGCTTCTGAGAAGCAGCCCAAATACTACACAACATTAACATGAACCTAATGGTTCAAAATGGATGAACGTTACAAGAGGAAGATGAATACAGATCACCCGATAGGTACTCACATAAATTTCATTCATGTCATATCGACATCTTAAATTATGAAGAACACCAGGTTCATGCAGATAAGCCAGCTTTGTCATATCATCCACGCCGCATGAAGGAGCTTCAACATCTTTTGGAAAGACATTACATGCATTAGCAACAACCTACAATATAAACATAATAAAATCAATTTGAATTTGTCTCCAACTCAAATTCTGTGTCAGTTATGAACCTGGATATAAATTTCACAAACAACAATAATGTGAAGGCTTCATTCTTACAAGCCAATGGATAAACAAGGAAAAGGATGGCATGGATGGATAAACTGTACATAATTAACGACGCCTCTCAAATTATAAGTAGTTGAATGAATTAAGAGGAATGAGAATGGAAAATCAATGCATTTAGTACAGCATCCAAAAGATCGGAAAACATTTGATGGGGAGGCTGCCTATTTTCAGAGCTACTTTTCCCCACTGTCCATCGATAACTTCTGAAGTAAAATTTACTGCTCAATTAATTAGAAAAGCCAAAGATGGATACAAACAACATAAACCAACAAGCATATCTCAATCAATAACACGAGATATCTTTTTGACAAATAGTAAAATTTGTTAAAATAAAGACCATCAATAGAACATGTCAACCATTCATGGCATCAATGATGGTGCCACCAGACAAACATTTAGAAGCAAAAGAAAAACTCGACACCCAGCATATACCCCTGTTTATTTTAATGCCACATTTGGTATGCAGGAATGAACTAGAACGGCATAGCCATTCAAGTTCTTTAGTAACTATCCCACTTTTGGTATGTGTTATCAAAGTGGGAATGACCGTTCAAAAGGAATGGCTAATCAACAAAAACTGGAACTACCTATTCCTTCTCACAAGCTAAGGAATAGGTATTCTATTCCAACAACAAGCAAGGAGAATGAATAGCATGAATAAAATACTATCCTCAGAAAAGAAATTCAAGTTGATGCCTAACCATTCCGTGGAAACATCATAAAATAAAATAATGATGTTTCACTTTACAGCATCTTAGCTGTGAATGTCTATATATAAATATGTTACATACGATATATCATCTATATAATATATACTGTATAATATAATATATATATATATATATATATATGTTAAAATTTGACTTAATCATAGTTTCTTGAGATTTTTTCATTAGGTTCCGTTCAATTCTGTTAGCTTAACATACCAAACATGGCAATGAGAATGATCATTCCATACACGCACCATTTCATGTTGTCAACCAAATAGTAGATTGATAATCAACATTTCATCCCATTCAATCGTACATTCTATTCCCACCTTCATTTCATTCCCACATCATTCTATTCATGCATACCAAACTCATACCTAAGATACAACCACGTAATTTATTACAGATGTTGTTGCAATACTGTACCATCTTTGCATTATCTAACAGGTTTATCACCTCAAGGAGTGCCACTAATTTAACTACCACCAAATCTTCAAAATCCTTTAGGAGCGCAATGTCCTAAAACTTGTGTTATATCTGAAAGCCTCCTTGTTTACTAAATGTTGGTATTATAGCCTGAAAAGCCCTTTCCCACTTCTCCCTTACCCCTCATGAAGTGATCTAAGGTTGGACACTATTGCCATCACCTTCATTCTAGTATATCCACAAACAAATCCAAAATGTCATGAATATCGAAAATGTCATGAATATTCACAAATTTTACCCATAAGATACTCAACCGTACTACTTAACTTCAAAATTTATCATGGTCACAGCTCACAAGAAAATATCCACTGGCGCTTCCCAAAAAGGCCTTGATTAAGAAGATCAAGCCTCCTAATACGCAAACTATCCTCTCTAATATAAGAGTAGAATGTTCTCTAGTTCACCAAAAGATATATAAATTCCTCCCCAATCCCACCCCAAATAAAACCTTTTGCAACTTATGGAATAATGAATGAAGGCATAAAGCATATGGGGAGAGTCGGTAGACTTAAGAGAGTCTTCTTTTTTATTTATCAAAGTTAGCCTCCCCAATTTTGACAAATATTGCATGTTCCACCCTACCCATATTTTCTAAAATCTTTCAACAATAGAATCCCACACTGCCTTGGACACAAGGTTATGATTGATTGCAAGACTATTTTGGAGACGGATAAGATATCATGGGTTATTAGTCCTGGGGCATCCCATAACTAGATTATTTGTTCCCACAAATGCACATGTCATCAGTTTGTTTAGAAATGGGATGACGTCTGGAATCTTCTTAATCAACCATATCCCTTGTTTGTTTACACTTGACTGAAATGTGCGTAAATCTGCTAAATGACAGCTTTGGCCCACTTATAACATTGATTTTCACATAATGGCCTCAATATACACCCCCTTACCAGTGCAAACTCGTCTGCCCAGTTAATAGTCAATCATAGGTGGACGAATTTACATAATACTAAAATGATGTATTTAATTTAACCCAAATTGGCGAAACATGTGTTCACCTATTGAACAAATACACACACACACACACACACGCGCACGCACACACACACACACACATATATGTATGTGTGTGTGTGTTGTGTGTAACAATGTGTTTAATCTAACCAAACGTGGATTCTGAAAAATAATATCAAATGTTCAAAATTGTCAAAATGGGTTTTAGAAATAATACTTTTACTTTATATACAAACTGATCAAAACCAGAGACAATATTTCAATTGTGGTCCAAAAGGTGCATTGTGAAAAGAAAAATATATTAAAGGGAAGATAGATAACAAATTTCTTGGGTGCACCATGATGACATACAAAAATTAGCCTACAACAATTTTGTAGAGAAACAGTTCTGGATTCGAATATAAGTTATACCGTGCACCTGCTTATTTGTTCACGTTTAATTTAATACCAAAAGTGGCCTTACCTTGAGAGGCTCTGCAAGTTTAAATTAACTTAAGAGTAGAATATGAGAGAATACCCAGTTCACAACTCTGGCAGAAGATAGAACCATGTCATGCAAAACCACATAAATTGCAACTACAAGCTATTACGCTATGAAAGTATTAAGTACAAACACTACCCAATTTAACATCAACACAAAGACCACTAATTCCTTGGTCGGTGAAGAATACAAAAAATGTAATCTAGCCACAAACAATGTGTATAGGTACCCGAGTTACATCCTTTAGCAGCCTCTTACACATGCGCGCACACTCACACATGCATATATGGTCGACAATTAGAGGAGAGCAAAAAACCGACAACCCGCCCAACCCGGCCCGACTTTTTCCTAAACGGTCGGATAGATATTTGGATTGGATCGAAAACGGATGAAAAAATTGTAATTAAATCGGGTTACGGGTCGAAATCGGGTTATGCTCCAAAAAATGCAACAACCCAACCCGACCCGAATATTCATATGCGAAATAGGCGCCTCACACTTCACAGTCTCACCCACGACTCTAAATTCCTAACCCTAAGCGGCGCCTCCGACTGTCCCTCTCTCTCTCTCTCTCTCTCTCTTGGTAAAGGTGATTGGTGAAGCCGGTGATATTCTCTCTCCACTAGAGCACTCTTCCCCCCCCCCCACCAGGGCTCTCCTCTCGGCTCTCTCTACTACAACTAGTAGGTTCCTCTCTCTCTCTCTCTCTCGCACGGACGGGCGCACACACACACACACACACACACAAAACACTCACAGTCACACACAATGGATGCACATGTTACAGATCTTGTTTCGGTTTGTTTCCTGTCATGTTTTTACTTTTGATGTTGTTACTTATCGTTTTCCTTACTTTTCGACCAACTTGAGGACTAACCCGTGGATCACAATCGGACGGTTTGGTCATGGTTGGCGGGAGAAAGAGAACAAACAAGCTTGAAATCAAAATCCATCTTATACGTAATAAATTTCAAAATCAATAAACAAATATCGAGTCGCATATACATGCATCATCACGCCTTCGTATACGATCTCAGTGTTCTGTACGAACATTCACAGTAGAAATCTCCGATCAAGTCTAAGCAACCAGAGAGATGGCTAGTAAGCAAGCGAAGATGGTTCCGCGTGCGAATCTGTTCGAAAAAGTGGAGTTTGGTGCAGATCCCAAGAACAATCGGATTATGAATTACGGGTGCAGAACAATCGATGAACACAATAGAGAGGACGATGATGGCGATGAAAAGACGATGAATGAGCGAGAGTATTTTTGTCTCAAAAGGATCTTGCGCGTTAAAACTTTTATGTGGATGGACTTTACTCGTTAAAAAATCTTATGCTGGATGAAAAACAGTAAGCGACGTGTAAATTGGACTGTTCACTAATTTTTCGAAAAAAAAATCCACGGCTCCGATTACCGCTACCGTTATGCTACAGCTATTACGCCTTGAAACCGCGCTATTGCCACCGTTACCGTTGCGGCGACCGCTACCGTTATTTAAAACTATGACTTAGATAGTCCAGTCTAGAGCCCTTCAATGCGAAATCAAACACGCCCCAAAGCTAAAGCCCACATCTGGCCAGCATTGACCCCAATCTACCACAAAGGATGGAAGCAAAGACATATCTAACAGAGTCGTTAATGAATAAATCAAGCACTCAATCAAATGAAGAGAATCTCCATCACTCTCTTGAAACTAGCCATGACAAATCTCCATCACCTCCAGCTGCCACTGGATACGACCATAGACAAAAATATGCATGTAGTATAAACTGCAGTGATTCATCTCTAGCCATCATCTTCAGTGATTCATCTCCTGCTGGCAGCCTCCTCCAACCACCCCTCAATTATTTTAGGATAAAATTCTACAAAAATATGCATGTACTATAAGTTTTTTTTATAGAAAAAAAAATATGTTATATGTTTATTGTAAATAAAAATTAGAAAACCGTAAAGATTACCAAAATGGGTAAAACACCACCTGCATTTGGCATTATTGGAACTTCTTATTTAGAATAAACTACAAAAAATCATTTTTAACGTGTTAAAAGTCTTTCTCTTCTATATTAAGTGCATTTTTGTCATTGTGTCGTATTCCTATATTCATTTAAATAGATATCAGGAAGAGGGAACTTATTATGTTTGTAACACCCTAATTTTTTCTCCTTGTCTTCTCCCTTCACTTTCTTTAAAACCCTACAGTTACTTTCTTTACACTTTAACTTGGTATCAGAGTATCAATCCAACACTAGAACTACCCTTATCATTCTGAAACATATCGGGAGATAGAAACGGCGTGCTTACATCATCTGTCGTACGATGACGTCAGTGTGACGCCGCTGATTGTACAGACGTCGGTCGTTGGTGAATACATGTATGGCTTCGTCTCATGCTTCTGGTAATTATGGATGTTTTTGTAGAAATTTTTTATGTTGTCTGATGTATTATTCGAGCCCCTGAATCATCTAGACTTTTTCAAAAACCCTAGCATATAATTTGCACATCGCGACATCCTTGGTGCTTTTCGATCATCGAAATCTACTCTATAGGAGCCAAAACTATATGTTTGGTTAAGATTTGTGCTTAATTTGGTAGTGTTCATCACTTTCGGTGGTTTCGGGTCATCTTCCTCAGTCGGCAGTGACTTTACTTCGCGATCTGATTGGTTGTTTTTGGCTATTGATCTGATTTGTTGTTTTGGGCTAGCTTCGTGGTCTTTTTTACTTCTTCCAGTCGGCGGGGACTTCTGTTGGTTCTAAATTGTCCTTTCGGTTCCTTTTTTGGGGACTTCTTCTCTGGTTGTATCAATATTATTTGGCTTCATACTTGGTTGCAATTATTGTTGTCAAAATCTCACGATTCATGATATGTATCTTATAATTCGATACATTAAAGCGGTAAATCAATATGTATCACCTATCATCTCTTATGCTTATTCATATATTACGATACATAATACGATATGCGATACGTGATATGCGCTACATGATTCGATACATCAATACTTAGTTTTTAGATAATTTAAATTGTAAATCAAAATATTATTAGAAAGTTTACATTGTTAAGATATTTAAAACATTATTTTTTTAATATTTGTGTCTTCATAAATATCTACTGGTCTGGTATTAACAGTTTTACAATATTGATTTTCAGCTACTAACATTGATATAGTTTTATCTTATGAACAAAGTAATTGAGAATTTAAAACTTGTATATTATAATTTTTAAATTTAAATGATATGGTAAAATAATACAAAGAACACAATATATACAATAAATTTGAATTGGGTTATTGCACTGCAATTACTTGGGACATTTTTTATGTTTTTCAGATGTATTAGGTATTGATCAACGCATATTTTTATTGTTAATCATATTTTCACAATGTTATTAGTAAGATGTTTGTGTTTTATCAAACATACATATTTTTTAATATATTTTTAAATATGTTAAATATCTTACGATACTTAATATGATATGATACACGATTTGAAAAAATAAAAAGTAGATATACCATTCATATCTCGATTTGGCAACTGTGATTGCAATTCTCTGTTTGGTTCCCAACTTAATGTTCTTCACAAAAGGGTGCAGTAGCCATGGCTGAGACAAAAGCTTTCGACCTCAAAGATGATGACTTGCCCCATTGTGTTACCTCTAAGCATTTAAATGGACTGAATTATTTAGCTTGGACTCATGTATTTAAAGTTTTTTCTTAAAGGAAAGAGACGGTTGAGCTATATTACTAACCCTCCCCCTGCAACCAGCGATCCTAAACTTGTGGATTGGAAAGCACAGACTCGGTGGTTATTGGTTAGTTGTGGCATAGTTTGAAACTCCGTATTTCTACTACCGTCGAATTTTGTGATACGTTGAAAAATATTTGGAATTCCCTTGTTAACTCCTTCTCTACCCAAAGTAATGTTTCTCGAATATATGAGCAAATTTTCAACATTAAGGAGTCTGGTAAGCCTTTAAGCTTAATATTTATAGCAATCTGAAGAGCTTGTGGGATCAACTGTTGCAACATCATCCTCACACCACAAATTTAGTGCAACAGAGATGCCATTGGGAGGACTTGTGGCCGATCCAGTAATTGGGGTAATCGGAAATGTGATCATTGTGGTGGCACTAATCATATAGAACCATACTACCAAACCAAACTAAGCATTTGTCCCAATCAATTGGAGTCGGCTACATGAATCCTCTTATGCCATTCTACTATGTTAAAAGTCATATCTTCAGTTAGTTTTAATAGGTTAATATATTTTTTAATAGTGCATCACATGTCAATTAAGGTCTACCACTCCCCTTACTGTTTTCATTAGTCATGATCTGGTCGCTTTTTCTTACTTCTAGATTAATCGGTCTACGTTGTATGTATCCAAATCACCTTAATCTATCTTCTCTCAACTTATCCTCAATTGGTACAACCCCTACTATTCCACGAATTTTTTCATTCCTAATTATCTTTTCTAGTCTTACCACACATTCACCTTAATATTCTCATTTTCGCAACACTCATTTTATTTATGTGATATTTCTTAGCAGCCCAATATTTTGTCTCATATAAAATTGCTGGTCTAATAGCTGTCCAATCAAATTTCCCTTTTAATCTAGTAGGTATCTGTTGATCACATAAAACTCCAGAAGCACTACTCCACTTAAGCCAACCGACTTTGATTTTATGGGTTACATCATTTACAACATTTCCATCTTTGTTAATAATCGAACCTAGATAACGAAAATATTTACTCTTAGATATCTCTTGGTTTTAAATCATTACTTTTTCATCATTAATACTCCTATTACAGCTAAAATTATATTTCATATATTCAGTTTTGTTTTTACTTACTCAAAACCCTTTTGAATCTAAAGCTTCCCCCCACATTTCTTGTCATGACCCATTTTCATATATAGCATCCATGACCGGCCAGTGAGTTAAAACTCACCCAAGACTTATTTCTTTCTTTATTTTCTGTTCCTTATCCTTTTTTTTTTTTTGCCGACTGATTTTTTTTTCTTTTAAACAAACTCATTCAAGTCATTCCAATTTTGAAACAAAAGTAACCTATTCATTAAAAGAAATCATTCCATTAACATTTTTAATAATTCATTTTTAAACTGCTAGAGCTTCTAACAGTGCATGCGACATTCAAACATTATAATTAGATACAAGAATTAAAATGCAATACAGATATTAAACTAAACTTTAAACTTTCTTTCTCGGCTACCAATTCTTCATTACATCTTGCATCACCTGAAATGTTTCAACATTCATTAGCACAGCTTGTGTGAATTCAAAGATATAAAGATTTCTAGTTTGCCATGAATTATCCAAGTTTAACTTTATATAGTTAAAACTTTTTACTCTGTAACATTATACTGATTTTCATCCTTATTCCATTCAACACTCGGTATTTTCCTGCCCCCGAGTCGGGACGTTTCGGAATTATTTTCATGTCCCACCGAATAGGGACCTTTGGTATTCTTTTCCTGTCCTCCCAGATTAGGGACCTTTCGGTATTATTTTCCTGTCCCACCGAGTAGCAAAGACCTTTGATATTCTTTTTCTATCCCCCAGAGTAGGGACCTTTCGGTATTATTTTCCTGTCCCACCACGAGTAGCAAGGACCTTTGGTATTCTTTTGGACATTTGGTATTCTTTTTCCGTCCCTCAAGAGTAGGGACCTTTCGGTTTTCTTATCCTGTCCCCTCGAGTAGGGACCTTTCGGTATCTTTACTGTCCCCCGAGTCGAGACCATCTGAACTTTTATCAATATATTTATCATGTATTCAAAACCCATGTATACAGAGACTCTTTAGCTCGAAAAATATAGCAGACATTCATGGCTTAGTTTTCATTTCGAGCTCTCATAACATGTGAAAAAAAGACAATAAAACAAAATATCTAAGAACTCACCAAATAAATCAAACACAGCTGATTAATTCCTTCCCAAGAATTTTTTATCTAGAACCAACATACAAAAATACTAGTATTAGAAGCATTCTCGTAGCCATGGTAACTTTTATAAAAGAGAAATCTCTAGTCAAAATGTTAATATTAAAAGTTTATGCTCAAAACTACAATACTCACAAAACAATTTTGATATAAGCCTTATAATTTAATTTTTATTAAATTTCTTTTTTTGAAAAAAAAAACAATCATTTTGAATTATATTTGTTTTCAATTTAAGAATGTGAAAAATGTAACTTTAGTTAAATTAAGAAGTTAACTTTAATAATTTTAATGCAAGAAAATCTTTTAAGTTATTCTATTCAAAAATATCTTACTTTCGTTAGAAAATTATTTTAACTTAACTTAAAAAGACAAATAGAATTCTTTAATTCTATTTCAATCTAAAGAACAAATTCTTTCTTAACATTTTTAAATATTTGAAAATTCCTATTTTAGTTTAAAAAAATTGGTTTAATTTAACTAAAACTCGTAAAAATGTAAATAAAAGTCTTTTATTCATTTTAGTCTCAATGATAGCATTTTAAATTTCTTAATCTTTCTAAAAATGTTGAGTTTTTGTTAAAAATTTAGTTTTCATAAAATTCCGTTAATCA
>JAOTRH010000023.1:9733553-9754945 GCA_034768845.1 Heliamphora exappendiculata
AAATAAACTCAATTCGAGTATTATTGTCTCTTGCCGTGAACTCCAATTGGCCTTTACACCAATTGGATGTAAAAAATACGTTCCTTAACAGAGACTTGGAAGAGGAAGTTTTTATGAGCCTTCCACCAGTGTTTGAAGAAAGACTTGGTGCAAATAAAATCTGCAGATTAAGAAAGTCATTATACGGCCTCAAACAGTCACCGAGAGCCTGGTTTGAACGCTTTGACAGAGCAGTAAGACGTCACGGATTATGTCAAAATCAAGCAGATCATACCATATTTTATAAACACTCAAAGGAAGGTAAAATTGCTATTTTGATTGTTTATGTGATGATATTATATTGACAGGAGATGATAGTACTGAACTAAAAAGACTAAAAAAAAGGTTTGCTGATGAATTCGAGATCAAAAACTTGGGTGCGTTGAAGTATTTCCTCGGAATAGAGTTTGCTAGATCTAAGGAATGTATATTTGTTAATCAACGCAAGCATGTACTAGACTTGCTTGGAGAAACAGGTATGCTTGGTTGTAAAACGGTTGAAACACCAATGGAACCCAACACAAAATTGCAACCTGCTAAGACCGAAAGTATAGTGAACAAGGAACAATATCAACGACTTGTTGGAAGGTTGATTTATCTGTCTCATACACGACCGGATATAACATTTTCTGTAAGTATGGTTAGTCAATTCATGCATTCGCCTGGACCAGATCATTTTGAAGCAGTTTATAAAATTCTGAGATATTTAAAGGGAACTCCTAGAAAAGGTCTACTTTTTAAAAAACGTGGACATCTACAAATTGAAGCCTACACCGATGCAGACTAGGCAAGAAGTATAACAGATAGGAGATCAACATCCGGATGCTGCACTTTTGTTGGAGGAAACCTTGTTACTTGGCGAAATAAAAAACAAAATGCGGTTGCTAGAAGCAGTGCAGAAGCTAAATTTAGAGCAGTGACTCATGGTATTTGTGAAGTTATGTGAATTAAAAGAATGTTAGAAGAGTTAAAGGCTTCAGATTCGCTGCCCATGAAGTTATACTGCGATAACAAGGCAGTAATTTCAATCGCCCACAATCCGGTTTTTCATGACAGAACAAAGCATATAGAAGTGGATAAACGCTTTATCAAGGAAAAACTTGACAGTGGGCTGATTTGTATGCCATATATCCCAACTAGTGAACAGATTGCTGATGTATTTACTAAGGGACTGCACAAGAAGCAATTTGATGTTTTGATGGACAAGCTGACTATGAAATATATCTTTAAGCCAGCTTGAGGGGGAGTGTTGAAAAATTAGGAAGATATGGCTAATTGTATGGCTGATTGTATGGAGGTAATTAGGCAAGATTGTATGGCTGATTGTATAGCTGTAAATTAGGAAAATATGACTGATTGTATGACTGATTATATAGCTGATTGTATGACTGTAAATTAGGTAATAATTAGTCAATGATTATAAATTAGAAATGTATCTTTATTAGGTAGACTAATTAGTGATTCATTTATTAGTTTAGACCCTTGTAATTTCTATAAGTAGAGAATAGTGTAATTCAGGATTTGATTGAATTAATGAGAAAATTATTTCCAAACTATTCTCTCTGTCTACACTTACCAAAAGAATTGGAACAAAGGACTTTAACAATAAAGTCCATGGAGAGGGGTGACACCAATTTTTTATTATTATTATTTGTTTTGGTGGGAGGTGGGGGTGGGGGAACCATAAAATTTGTTAAGGGTAAACTATACTGCAAAAGAATCAGCAATTGTTTCAAATAGCTGCCTTTGACAGTGGAAGAGAAATACCAATGAGAAGATTGACAACTTCATATATGAATTCACATTTATTAGGGGGAGAAAAAAGGAAGAGTTCAAGACCACTCGGTTTTTGGGGAGGAGAAAAGAAAAAAAGAAAAAATAGAAGTTCAAGACCACCCTTTTTTTGGAGAAATTGCAAAAGACCCCTTGAACTATTGACTCAATTTCAACACATTAACTTTTTAATTTTATCAAACGGATACCTAAACAATTCGATTTCGATCAATTAACACCTTGACGTCGAAAAATTGGACAAAATTAGTTGATATGGCATCTGAAGACTAAACCCACATGTTGTCACATCACAAGTTCACAAGTAACTCAAAGACACAAAACATTAGTTCACTACTAACTGTTGCACACAACATTCTTGCCAATATTTTTCTAAGTCTGATTGATCATAGTCAAGAAACCAGTTTGCATACCAACACGGCTAGGGGTTCTGTAGCTGCGACTGCATTGCTTCCATCAGTGTCATAGATGTCACGAACACCTTGACTATCACAAATATACACAATGACACCTTTCGCTAACCTGGTTGGAAATAGCTTAAAATGAGAACTTCTGGTGTATAGTTCTCATTCGACCATAGGAAACAACAGTGATAATGTCTGAAAGATTTATGTAAGGAATGGAAATCGAGCGTATTGCGACAAAATGAAAAATTGACGAAATAAATTGAAGCTTATTTTCAAACAGGGATACTGACGCGGGGTGTTTGACAATGCAATACTTGGAAAGTAAATAAGCAGCACACCAGTGCAATTAGAAGACATAATCTGTGCTTGTTCCAGTGCAATTCAGAATGTAAAAAATTGGTGACTAGGCAGCAAAGTAAAATATAACCCTATACACATCAAAAATAGCTTATTCTCAAACAGGGATACTGATGCAGTGTGTTTCACAATGCAATACTTGGAAAGTAAATAAGCAGCACACCAGTGCAATTAGAAGACATAAGCTGTGCTTGTTCCAGTGCAATTCAGAATGTAAAAAATTGGTGACTAGGCAGCAAAGTAAAATATTTATATAGAACCCTAGACACATAAAAAATAATCTATATCACTACATTTTAGAAGAGTTTTGATGGGACATTTTTCTTATGTGACACCTCTCTCTCTCTCTCTCTCTCTCCATTTAAAACCCAAATATTCTCTCTCTTCATTTTAATCCCAGCTTTTTTCTCTATTTCAAATCCAACTTTTCTCTTTATCTGCCATCTGAAATATATTTTTAATATACATGCATATATAGTGTTTGAAAAATATTGTTGATTGTGTAAATTTTTTAGTTTTACAAATATCTTTTTCGTTGCTTTTGGTTGGAATTAAGAGTAAACCTAATTGAAAATCACTTGTCTTGTTTTATTAGTAGATACTTCGGGCTTTTCAAAATGAAGAGAGGACTTTATACGTTCCCACTTCTAGTAAAGTTATAAAAAAAGAAAGCAAATATTTTGTTGTTGCTCTTATAAAATAGACAAATATAACATCACTCCTCAATTTGTCCTTGTCATGTTTGTGTCCCTAGTTTTGAAGATTGCCCTACAAACATGATAGTATAATATTTTGTAGTTACTCTTATAAAATAGACAAATATAACATCACTCCTCAATTTGTCCTTGTCATGTTTGTGTCCCTAGTTTTGAAGATTGCCCTACAAACATGATAGTATCATGTTCTGTCCAGGTCAGTGTATACAGGGATAGAAAGTAGGGGGTCTGCCTTGGACTAGGGCCCCCAACATTCATATGTTCTTGTCATGTATTCGGGGACCGGAAGTTTAGGGAGTCATTGACAAAATATAATGATTCCCCACAACCTCTACAACGGCAATGGAATAGGTGACCTATGTTGACTAGATCTCAATGTTAGGAATACATGCGCAGCTTATGTAACTATAGCTAAATATGTTTCGGAATAGGTCTAAAGATCATTGACGTTAAACAGAACAACAAATGAACCTATACTTTCCCCCAATCATTCGAATAAAATAACACACTCCAAAAACATGTCTGCTCTCTTTAAATCTTCCTTGTTATTTAGAAGAGTTCTCATCTTTCTGATTATCAAATCAAACATCCTAAGCAACTACGTACTTATTGTTTGTCATTTTGGTTCCACTTGAATTTCATACTAACTCAATCTTCAATCATGATGCTCATGGCTTTTCACATATATTAATGTTTAATATGAGCTTCTTAGTAGAAACATTTAGTAGTTATCGCTGAGTTAATATGCATTCATTAAAAAGTAGACGTCCGATATGTGCCAATGCTTTGATACACACTTCATCCCCTCCTACAGAAAATTTGTGGATCCACCGTGCATGTATCTTTCTGGTTTTGTCAATACCACACCAATTTCAGTGGGAAACAAACTCATGTTTCCTCACAATTCTCAACAAATAAAAGTAGTTAGTCATAAGTAACTCGCAAGCATATTTTTGCCAACATATGGTAAAATGTTTTCCATAGAAAAACACCAAATAGAATCTTTGAAACCTTTATTCTCTTTATTAGATGAAAAAATCACTGAAACTCGATTCAATGCGGCACCCAAACATCACTCTTCTTCTTATGGAGTATAAAGCATAGATGTGAACTGACATGTATGGTTATTTGGCACATTCAGACAGTACCATTGCAGGTCAATGTGTTTAATCTGCATGCATCATTTTTGTCCAGAATCCAGATTAATGATGATATTCATAGGTAATTAGCTTGCAAAAGCAGAAATTTTGACTGGTAAACATGATAATACTGTGTGAACAAACAACTAGGTCCATTATAAAAAAAATGGAGGAAGTAACTCAAGAAAAAGAAAAATAGAGGAAGAAGAATGCCAAACAAAACTGAAAGGTAACCAAGCAGGAAAGAGTACTATAAAAAAAATTCCTGATTGTGACAGGCAAAATGACTTCCAAGTTCCAATTGAACTGAAAAAGAAACAGTAGCTACAAGGTTGATCACATGATTTAGAAATGCATATTGGTTCTTCAATGAAGCTTACCAAATCTTAGCAATCTCAATTCCTTCAGGGAAAAGACCACCACTGCACCAAATTTAATCTTCAGTAAGTTTGCCATACAACACATAAAATGAAGCATGTTGAAAGCATTTCACCTATTATCTCGAAGGTCCAGGACAAAAGCATTAACATTGTTCCTCCTTAAAGTTTCAATTGCTTCCCTGACAGCACCTACAAATGATCCGTGTTTTTGTAACATTGATAAATGTCTAAAACTAAAGAATATAACACATGAATATTTAGCCTATACAGTAGAAAAGAAAAGGACATAACCCTTATGGTTTGTTTGGTAGGCACGAATGGAACAATATGGGAATGGAATTCAAGTGGGAATGAAATGGAATGTTCATTCTCATTCTACGATTTGGTTGTCAACATGAAATGACGTGGAAATAGAATGGCTATTCATGTTCCTATGCTTACCAACATAACAAAAATGATAACATAGAAATGGTGGAGGAACACATAGTTAAACACCTTTAAGGTAATGCAGTAGCATTTACAAGGAAAGCAATACCGTTAGTGTGTTATTTTTATTAGGTGTCATTTTTCCCACATTCATATATTCACCTAAGTAAGGTACTTTGGACAATTGATGTAATTTTATTTTTAATTAAAATATATGTTAAGGTGTAGGGTTTCATCATGCAACCCTAGACCCATTCAACTTACCCATTTTTTTCTCTTTTTCGCCGTCTACGTAACCCTAACTCCATTGTTTACAATTCAACTTGATATCAAATCAATTTGATCCAACCCTGGGACCCTGGAAGGCACCAGAATAATCCATGAATTGTTAAAAGCTAATTACAGGTCACTGATGTCATTATACGTACAACACTGTACTCGTCTTCTCTTCCTGATAATTACAAAGATTTTTTTAATCAGTCTGCTGTAACTTTTCCAAATTTTGGATTACTTTTTGGATTTTTGGACTCGTTTTTTTGCAAGATATTGGGGGAAGACATCTTAGCCTATATGATTCTATAAAGACTAATCAAAACAAATTCAGATAACTCATCCAAATGAGACAACTCTTTCATAAGTTAGGTTCTAGTCAAAACAAACTTTGGGGAAATTAATATACAAGTTACACTATCCGGCTAACATTGACAGAAAATACAAGTGGATAATTCCACAGAACTTCTCTAGTTATACTGTACCTGAAGCATTTTGGTTGAATGAAGTTAGTTTGATGTATCCCACTCTGGAGTCATCTCTGCCCAAACTAGGCAGCTCACAGAGCCTCGACTGCACTGGATTCAATGAAACTTTCTCACGCCTGAAAAGAAGCAATTGATTAATTTTTGCATGTGTAGGATTAGAATATGATCAAATGCCTATTTATAAACCTGCATACTCATTCAACTATATATCCAAATATATGTATTTACAAATACACACATACACATCTATACAAAAGACCCTGCATAATTCCTACATCTGCACCCAAAAGCATAATAGAACATTTACTAGCAACCATCCCTATATCAGATAAATCATAAACATAGCTCAAGCTTTAAAGCACGTTTGCATAAATAAGTACGTCCTGCTGGTCTACAATAATAAATAGAAACACTTCCTTAAAAATAAAAAATCCATGTAGAAAGAAAGTTTACAGCTCATTTGAGCAGAGGGAGGAAACAAAGAGCATACTACATAGAAAGGTTGGCAGAGAAGAAAAAAAGGCAATAAACGTACATCAAAGATAGATGCTTTATCTTGGGTCCACTTTGAATAGTTAGTTCCACTGCACTGCCTTCAGGTCCCCTACATTTCACTCAAATGTTAGGAATATCAACAACAATGTAAAGACAGAAAATTTGATGGGGAAGATAAGTAAATAACATAAAAAATAAATAAATGAATAAACATTCTCAAGAAAACAATAAGTTAGTGACAGAGACAGACAAGTACCAAATTAAGACAATTAGAAGTCCAGTTTTTCAGAGTTCTCTAGTTAGTTAATGTGAAGTATAATATGCATTTCCATGCCTATGAGATTCTCATCATTAATTTTCATCAAATAACTGTATTCAATAATGGCCAAGAATGATACTTCCAAGTCACCAAGGTAATAGAATTTCTGTAATTTTCAAGCTACACTTAGCCAGAGAAAAAAAAAAAAGAGAAGATGAAAATTGCTCCTCTGATTGAAGCTTTGAAAGTAAACTGAAAATAGGAGCCACACTTGATGTCCATCTCATGACTGCCTTATCCATGATAGGTACAAACCAACACAGAAAAAAACAATGAAAAGCCTAGATCTTACATTGGGTAGTCAACAAATTCTTCACACCATTTTGCTTGGACTAAACTCTGGTTGGTTTCTATGGCTCATTTGGAGAGTTAAGTTCCTCAAGAGCATAGGTATTTCTGCCCAAGATTTTTTACACTTTCAGCATTTATCTACGTTAAATGCCTTCAAGCTGCAAGCAATTATTTATATCCTTGATATTTTTCAGCATTTAACTAAGTTAAATGCCTTCAAACTGCATGCAATTATTTATGAATCTGGGATCGCCAACCCCTTAGTCATGTATCATTGACTACTGTTCCAACTCATCATAGATCTCCATAATTTTATCCACCATTATAATAGTCTCTTCTTGTTCTTCACTCAACTTCAACTAAGGTATTCAGAAGCCCGAATTCCGATAGAACTGGATGTTAGCTTTTCATAATAAAGCTTCCTATATTCCATGGTAGAAGAATGCCAAGCAATGAAAAACCTGTTAAAACATGAGTGTTGTTGAAACGAAAGGTATTATTGGGAAAATAGGGTTTAGGGTGAGATCGACGAAAGGTATTATTGGGAAAAAATGAAAAAAGGACCAAATGCACTTTTGTGAGGGTTACCAAAAGTCAATTGAGGTGGTTCGAAACTAATAAATACACTAATAGTAAAAGTAATGTAATGTGCACAATAGCCTTAGAAGTTATAATTAACTGAGGATAAGCCCTTGGAGTCTTGGACAAACTGGAGAAAGTTGATCTCTCTCACCAACCTCGTGTGATAGGCATAAAGTTCTTTTTAGTTTTTTATATTCACATTAGCTATAGACTTTAGGCATAAAGTTCTTTTTAGTTTTTTATATTCACATTAGCTATAGACTTAAGTGAGGAAGCGCCTTTGGACAAACTGGAGAAAATTAACCTATCTAACCAACCTCATGTGATAGGGACAAAGAGTTTTAATGTTTCATAATATTTTCATAAACTCGATTGTGTACATTTACCTACAACATGCTTTCTAAATATAAAATGTGATGTGATTTTTTTATTCCAAATCACACATCAAAGCCTTTAAAGTTACTTCATAATTTCAATAAAGATTTCAATATTTCACTAAAAAAATTCATAATTGTTTTAATAACTGTGCAATCAAGATCATAATTTGATTATGATATAAATGATAACTGCAATATATCATTTTTTATCAATTCGCATAATATTGTTTGCAGACATGTAGTTCAAGTTTAGTTCATTTCAATTAATCAATGGTGAAGCCCTGTTACATTTTTGTAATGATGTTAGTACCGCTATCCAAACTAGAACTACATGTCTGCAATATTTTCTTATCCTAAAATGACAAAATGTAAACCCCATATAACCTATTCACATCAATGGATATCTCTAGTTTCCAGTTAATTTCCATGGAGCAATAAACATTTCCAAATTGACTAATTGTAAACCTAATATTGGCTTAGAAATTTAAATAAAAACAACTGTTCAATTGAAAAGACTTTATTAAAGTTTAGTTTGTTGATAAAAAGCATTCAAGCCGGACACCACCTGTGGCCATCACAAACAAAGCCTAACAGTCCAACTGAAAAAGTTAGCAATACAGAGTGGAGGATAATGTAGAAGCTGATCAGTATTAGGACAAGAATCCAAAATATCATGCACGAATTCAATAGTCCTTAGTCTCAACTACTTGAGCTTAACTACATGTACATCCTCTCTATTCAGCTCTTCGGAAGCCATATCCTGCATCACACTCAGACCCTACGCAATCAAGCCATTCCACTGTTACATCCTATGCAATCAAAACCTATTGTGCAGCAAAGAACCATATTTATAATATAGCACTACAGCATATATACACACATAAATATGTATGTATAAATATTTATTTATAGTATAGCACGTGTTGTATTTAAAAATGAATATACTACAGCATACATACATACATATATATATATATATATATATATATATATATATATATGCATATGTAAATATATCCGGGGGCATATTGCCAAGATTTTAAATTTATCTCCTCAAAACATCAGACATCATCTCCTCCTCAGAACAACAAACATCATATCACTCTAATAAAAGATAAAATCCTCAATGATGCATCTGATTACTGGAATTGATAAGATATTGCTCAAAGCTTCAAACTATTGTCAAGCATGAGTCAAACATTTTCCCAAGAGCACAAAATGATTTGCACAGATAATGAAACCTAGAGTTCAAAAACTAACATCAAAAGATAGCATTATCAACAGGGAACATTGACCGCAGGTCGTAGAGCAGGTGGTCGCACCAAAAGCCCTTTTTCTTTGAAAAGAACAAAGAAATAGGTAAAAAAAAAAAGATTAAACAGCTATACAATAACCATCACGACGCACCATAAGCTGTAATAATATAGTCAGTATATAATGACACAAAAGTTGGGGACTTTTGTTTTTACTGCCAGTCCAAACATTCCCATGTTCAAAACACATATGCATAAGAAACCAGAAAAGAAGGATTTAACAGGTGAGGGAAGACATGGGGGAAAATGCCAAAAAACTTTTCATCTCTTTTTCCATTTCTTGTGCATTTCTATGTGTGACAATATAATGAGTAGGAATACAATAATAGTTTGCGACTACTGGTACACTATTCTATGCAGCACTGGATCTCAATGATTAAATGCTATATATGGAAAAACGAAGTCACGTGACAAATTAAGTGATGAAAACTCACTGCAAGCGATCTGCTGCATCATATATGCTCATGGTTTCTGTACTGGTTTCACCAATTTTCAGGATAACATCCCCCAACGAAATGCCAGCTTTTTTTGCAGGACCGCCTGGAGCAGCTGAAATTACCACCAGCCCTGCAGGTGATCCTTCACGTCCTGTAGGGTAGCCAATTGACAGCCCTACACCTGTCAGAGCACTTTGTGTCCCTAACTGCCTTCAAAGGACATATTCACAGATTTTAGAGGGAATAATAAAAACCTAATTATATGAACCAAAATAGTTAATAAAAGTCTTTCTCAAGTAAAAGCATATTGGTAAATAAAAGTAGCAAGAAGAAACTGCCTTGTACCCGCAGACTTCTAAACTTTTCAGGCTCTAAAAACCGAGTGAAAGGATCATCCAGGGTGGCAAGCATTTTCCTGATTGCCTTATCTGTATAGAGATATATACAATCCAATTAAACGGCTACATTTAACAGACAACAATAGAAGTTAAAACTAGTCTCAATGAAGGCCTAGGACAGCTTAAAAGTACAGCATCAGTAAGAATTTTTACCTTGACAAGCACGGGAAGCAAAGCTAAATGTGGGAATTAAAGAATTTGATTAGCAACATCAATTATGATGGTACGAAGAAGGGGCTTGGAATGGAGGTAGGTAGGGGAGGATTTAAAGATGGCTGCTTTTGTTTTCTTTAGACTGTAGAGTTTTTGATAGGCTTGCTTTTTGTTCTTTATTGTCGATCTTCTCAGCCAATTTGGGGTGGATTATGAGCTGATGGACTCCCTTTTCTATTTTTTGTGTGCTTTTATTTTTGGTTTGTTGCCTTATACTAGGCTGTTGCACCCTCGGCACCGTTTAACTTCTATTCAATTACTTACAAGGCTCAAAAAAATTTGATGTTCAGTCAAACCCATTCTAACACAACCATAAGCTGAATTATATAGGTTTAACCTAGATCCATAAAGTCTTTCGCTAATAGTATCCGAATTTAAAAAGTTTTATATTGGCCAACAAAAAGGTTACCTGTGTTAGACCATAAGAGAAACCAACTCAATAACAATCAAGAAACTTCATTACCAACAAATTAAAAAGCTGAGTTTCACTAGCAGGTTCATTGTTATGAACCATTTGGGAAGTGAACTGGTATCAAACAATCACCATTGTAGTATATAAATTGCACATAATAGCAGAAATTAGACATGTACGGACCTACTGCACAAAATAAGAATGATTAAATAAGGATCCTATGATCTTATTTTTTTATATAGATTAATATATATGATTTTGTTTATTGTTATTTCATTTTGCAATGGTTTCAGAACATAATGCTGAGTTACATAAATGAATAGGTCATACAATACAAAGTTCTATCAGTGTGTACATAGTACATAAGCATATAGGTCAGTATGCAACATCCGATCTAATTTCAAAATAGATGCAAACCCCTATAAAGCACGAAAAGCATACATGTCTCTTCTCGAGTATTCATTGGTTCATTGCGCAGTGCATTTTCTCTGTACCTAAACCAGCTTTGCCCGTTGAAAGTTTTGTCAACGTATGCACGATCAATTGTCCTCCATGCCTCCAAGAAAATAAGATTCTCTTCAGTCAAGGCATCTGCAAAATGGTAGCACTCATGTATTATGATAGACAATGAAATAAAATTTTCTTTTACGATAATAAAGAAACAGAATTCCAATCTCATTAGCTTCAAATCAAATTTTAATTTACAGAGCAATCTAACTTACAGGAAGGAATTCTGCTAACAGCAACAGAAATTGTCATAACAAGAACCATTCCAACAATATGGCGGACAAAAAGAATGGATACATGATTTCTAATATTCTCTGAATGTTTTATTGCTGTCTGAAGTTTGCCGATGTACTTCCTCAACTTGCGACGGCGTTCATTCCTTACTGAAAACAAACCACTTTGCGATGCTATCTTTTGGTCAAGCCTGTGTACCGGTTGACCAAAGAACCTATGTCTATAATCTCCCAAAAAATAGAGAACTGGCTTGCACCTTCTTGGCCTGTTATTGACATCTTTGCTTAGACACAATAACGATATCCATGGTCGCGTTCTTACAATCGTAACAGGATGAGAATTCTGCAGCTGCACCAGCAAAGGATGCAATTGAACATGCATTAACTAAGATGCTATCAGTATCTTACAGTTTCAGGTGATGCAAGTCGATAAAAATATTTCTCCTTTAGGCCAAGTTACTCGGGCTCGAGTACGAGTGTTGGGTATGGATGCATATTTAGGGGCTGAACACATGAAACCTCAAAACTAAAGATACGCGAACTTCGCTAAAAAGTATCCAAAAATTATATACGGGTGCGTCGATATGAAAAAAAAATGAGTCGAGTAACAATCCACAAAACAATACTTCAACTTCTTTAGGTATTTATTAGTTTATATGTACTGATTCTAGCATCAGGCGTTTGTTTTCATCCTTAATGACTGTGTTATACATATAACTATAAGTCACAGATCTGATTTCAATATATTGTCTTTATTTTTCACTATTCTCTTGTGATTAAAATCTTAGCCATATCCAATAAAAAATAGCCACATTCGACACATATCTTGCACCAATATCCATGTCGTGTCGACGCAACACAGGTACTCCATACTCTGCCAAATATGGCGACTCCATGTAGCATAGCCTTTAGGACAATAAGAAAATCCAGATGCCATTCCAAATCAGTTTATATGATAAATGTAAGGAGGTGCACTTGGCTTATGCCACCATTGAGACCTGAAAGGTAGCTATGTAAATAGGGTTGACACTTATTATGGGGGCCAGACCACCCTTTAAAATGGAGCCTCTATATATGATTTAGATCCTCTCCATTTCTTAAATAAATAGAGAGGCTTACGTTTCTCTTTTATAGTGATTATAGTGGGCTCATTTTGATGATTAGAATTGTTCATAGAAATTATCATTCATGCAAAAAGTTAAGTTGATCAGAGATCAAACACCATATAGTCAAATCACATTAATCCAAAATATATATACGGCTTATTTTCAAATCATACACATTGTTTATTTTCTTGGAATCAATGTGATTTAACCATGTGATTATCACTGACTAATCAAGTTCGTTTTCTGTGTGTATGATCTTCTTGGTAAGCTTTAAAACATGATTAAATCACATTGATTCCAAGAAAATAGAAACGTAAGCCTCTATGACTAGTTAGTGATAGTCATAGAGGGATGCTTACAATACGCACAGTGAGTAAAAAAAAATAATTAAAATGGACTACCATTTTAAAATGGAGAGGAGATACTTACAAATGGAGAGGAGATGCTTACGTTTTATTTCAATTACTTAAAATGGAAATACCATACTATGAAGAGGAGATAATTACTTAAAATGGAGAGGAGATAATTACTTAAGTAATTGAAATAAGCATCTCCTCTCCATTTAGTCAATTACTTAAAATGGAGAGGAGATAATTAAAATGGACTACCATTTTATTTCTTATGATTTTTTTTTAATGGAGAGTAAAAAAAATCATTAAAATGGACTACCATACGCACAATAAGAAATAAATGGAGAGGAGATGCTTACAAAACTTCAAAAAGTTAAAATTAATTTTTTTTTAAAAATCATACAAGAATTCAAAATAAAAAATGGTGACAAAAATCGGTGATATGCAAACTAGTATACAAAATGAGTAAAAAAATAGCATTAACTGCAACAAAATATCACTTAAACATTACATTCATCAAGTTTTTAGCTACAAATGTACTGATTGAAGTTTCATAATTAATTTTATCTACTATATTTTTTTCAATGGATACCACAACTAATCCAGGAAATTTTCATGTGACAATGTTACCCAAATGTAAGATTTGATTAATTTTAATCTTGACAAGCTTTTTACTTGCACTGAGAGAATGATATTCAAATCCCAGGGCAATGTGTTTTTGGATATATACCGACCCAATTGGTTACTGGGTTAATTTGAACTGTAGGTGGCATGTTCTTGCATTGAACATTAGCCAAAAGTTTAAGATTATAACTAGAGCTTAGATATCATATAATCAAACCACAATATTGAATTCGGATGCAAGGGTATGGAGTATGAACAAGAATAAACTAATTAAGGTGCGTTTGGATTAGATTTTTTATAAAACTTTTTTTTGTTTTTAGTAAGCTTTTTTAAACACTAATCCAAATAAGTAGACTTCTTAAATTCCACTTGTCATAAAATAAAAGAACAATAAAGTTTGACAAAAAAAAAAGTAAATTCCACTTGTCATAGAAATAAGAGAACTAAAAAATTTGACACAAAAGTTTCAATTAAGACGTGAAAAGTTAGGGGTGAAAGTTTTTTACACGGTACGTTAACACGGCTTGAACTCTACACGAAATTAAAAGGTTAGGGTTAACTATTTTTCAACACGAAAATAAAAATGGCACGACCTGATAGCAAGTTTAATTAGCAAGTTGGGTTAGTGTCGAACTAGCCAAACTAAAAAATGACTCATCTAACCCGTTCAAACTTTTGTAAACGTTTTTTTTTCACTAACTATTTAGGCTTTTGAGTTCTTCATGCGTGGATTCATGTTGTTTTTCTATCGAACTTTTTGAAAAATAATTGCAGATTATTTGAAATTTTTTATTTATTATAATTTATGTAATTTTATGATTGAAATATGTATAGAATTGAAAATGAGAACATATTATTAAATAAGTTGTTAAATATGTTATAAACGGATTACTTGTTTATAAGCATGCAGTGCTAGTATAAAGATAAATAGCACGTTTAGTTAAATAGTTGTGTTAGCATTGAGAGATTTCTGAAATGAATCCGACACGACACAACACACTACCCACCGCTACGAAAAGTTCACTTAATATGCTGTTGTGGCTTTTTTATGTTTTTTGTTTTTTGTACAGTTTTTCAATTTTAACTCGAACGGACATAATTTTTATATTTTAGTCACTAGAACAGACGAAACAAAAAATTTAAACCAAAGGGTTAGGGGGGGAATCCAGAAAACACGGGAAAAAGCTCCGAAAAAATATATAAATAAAGGAGGGTTTTTTCTTTACACCAAACCTAGGCCAAAATTGATTTGTATAACGTGATTTCAATCTTGTCAGTTTACTCTGCAAAATTACATGTAATCAGTTTCGCCAATGCAATGACAACAACTAAAAAAGTACAAGAACCAACTAAAATTGATTTGTGTGACGAGATTTTAATCTTTCTCAATTTACTCTCCAAAATTACATGTAAGCTATTTCTCCAATGCAACAACAACAACTATATCACGCAAACACATAAAACCAATTCTCATCTTCGGTTAACGCCATTCATCGCCAGAAGCGCTCCGTTTGGTTACCAAGAAAACACAGAAAAGAGACAGAAAGCAAATTCAGAATCATCGCCTCCTTCTCTTTTCTTCTGACTTACCTCTCGAGAGAAATTAGGGTTTCTGCATGCGCTGGTGACGAGAGAAAGAGAGGAAGGAGACGGATAAGCAGATGCTCCGAATACAACAACCCCCTCCATTGAAGGGCATTTCGTAGAGCAAAGTGAGAACTTTATCGTTGCCGAGTGGCTGTGGTCTTTAATCGGAGGTGGGGACCACGTGAGCACACTATTCTGCGGGGGTCTTCTTGACCGTTGGATTTATTTAGTTTGTTTTTAAAAATTAAATAAATAAAGTGTTCAGAATAATTTGTTTAGGGTAATTTTTTTTTGTTAAATTTTTAATTATTTTATTTTTTTTAAAATTATAATATTTAGAACATTCGCATAATTTTTTTATTATTAGCAGAATAATTGACTTTTAATTAAGGATATTATTATAGTCATTTTACTAAAAAAATAGTATTTTGAAATATGTATAAGATTTTTTCTTTAAAAAAAAAAATTTGGTAAACTCTTTAAAAATACCAAATACTCTAATTTAAAAATAGATTTTTTTTTATAAAAAAAAATAACTTTTCAGTGATCCCAAACAAAGTTATACATTTCTTGTTAAGAAAAAAAGAAAAAAACCAAAAAAAGAGAAAAAAAATATTAAATCAGTTAAAAAGATGAAAAAAATAAATTAGTGAAAATTTTTATGACCTTAAATAATGTACAAACATGTAACAGTATTATATTAGTAAATAGAAATTATAGAATAAGTATGATACATAATACAATATTTTTTGCAATAATACATGTGCATTTAATAAAATATGCAGCATTTTATGTAATTTTTGTAGTATTGTTGAAAAAAAAAACCATGAATTTGATATTTTGTTACCTTACTTTCTATTAATTTAAAAATAATTTTAAAAACCTTGATTTGAGGAGGGTTATTTATTTGTTATAGGAAAACTATAAATAAGAAGTTCTAGGTTTTATAAGGTTTGAAATAATTATTTATTTATTTATTTATTTTATTTTATTTTTAATTAAAAAAATTTATTATTTAGTCAAATTATTATACTTTTAACTCATTTTATCGAGACGAGTTAGAAAAATCAAAAATTTTGATCAAAATACAAAAAAAATTTAAAAATATAAAAAAATAAATCAAAATAATTAATAAGTCAAATTTAATATTACTTATTTTTTGTTTTTAATGAATTTTTTTATCTTTTTTTATTTTTTTACTTTTTCGATTCACCTCATTAGGACAATTCAAAAAAATAAAAAAACTTAATTAAAAAATAAACAAAATCTCTCCAATTTAGCCCAAACAATGCCAATTAATATCTTTTGCTATGGATGGGTTCCACCAAACTTTGGATTAGCTTCTTTTTTTTTTTAAGGGTTTTTAATTTTTGACTTTTTTATTAAAAAAATGCAAATGTAAAAAAAATATTTAAAAAATCAATTGAAACCATACAAATAAAAATTTTTAAAAACTTTTAAACATAATTTTTTTTAAAAAAACAGACCAAACATAAGTTCAAATTCGTTAGCGTCCCAAATTTTTCTTTTTCCACCATAATGATGGTAACTTCTCCCCTATCGCATCCCTTCTATCACCTCTTATGTTAAGTGTATACAAGTGACCTGAAAAACTAAAAAATCAAACTAATTCAATCTCTGTGAATTATGTTGGATTGGGTTTTATAAGTAATTAATTTAATTTTAAGTCTAAAAAAATTAAATCGATAATATTAGTTCAGTTTTGGATTAGTTCATGACTAACTCAAATCAATCCGAAAAATCAAACTGATAAACCCAAAAATATATATATTTATAATATATATATATATATATATATAAATAATTATAAACTTATATTATTATAACAAATTTAATAAAATACTAACTTAAAATCTCAAATCACAGCCCTTGGATCACGCCCGCGTACTTCTCAAATCCCAGCCGTAGTTGCTTCTCAAGCCTGTAATTGTAAACTTAAATCCCAGATTCCCAGCGCCTCCCGTCGCTCCTCAGTCAGGGCCATTGGATCACTACAGGGCTGGGATCAGGAGCATCAGTCCGATTTTGTTCACTCACGCCCTTGGATGCTCTCGTCGCCTCGCCGCCTCGCCGTCTTTGCCTCTCCCTCTGCGGCTCTGCCCACAGCGCCTCCCATCTCTCTCAGCGTTAATTTTTGGTTCTTTTTCTCCCTTTCTTGGTTTGTTCTTCTAATTTTTTGGTAGATCTATATTTTTTTTCAGATCTATAATTTTTAGATCTGTATTTTTGTTCTGTTCTTCATTGTATTTATGCTACAGATCTAAAAAATTTTACATTGTTTTTTTTTTGTTGGCTAGATGTCAAGTATGGAAGAATTGAACAAATCTAGCACCCAGGAAATATCAAATAATACAAAGCTTGCAACTTCTGCTGCTTCTGAAGCAAAGGTAAGTAGGAAAAAATCTGAAAAATCTGACATGTGAGAGCATTTTACTAAAAAAGAAAAGAGTGATGGGGGAAACTAAATAGGACATTATGCAACTATTGTAAAATTGATTACTCTTGTGTAAGTGTTAATGGAACTAGTACTCTATGGAAACACTTGGGGAATTACAAACAATATCCTAAAAATGCAGACAAAAAACAAAAGATTTTGGCTTTTGTAAATGATTGACTTGGAGGTGAAAATTAGCTTATTAACTATAAATTTGAGCAAGAAGTGTGCAGGAAAGCACTTGCTAGGATGGTAATTATGGATGAATTGCCTTTCAAGTTTGTCGAGCATGAAGAATTTAGGCAGTTTTGCATTGTTATGCAACCAAGATTTAAATCAATATCACAAACAACTGCAATAAGGGATTGTTTGAAATTATTTGCTAGTGAAAGAAAAAAGTTGAAGAAGGTATTAACTAGTGGGACTCAACGAATTTGCTTCACTACAGATTTGTAGACTTCTTTGCAAAACATGAGTTGTTTATGTCTCACTGCACATTTTATTAATAGTGACTGGAAGTTGGAAAAAAGAATTCTCAATTTTTGTCCAATTTATAGTCACAAATGTGTGGCAATTGGTCAAGCAGTTGAGTTTTGCATGCTTCAATGGGGTATAGAAAAGGTGTTCACAATAACAGTTAATAACGTTAGTTTTAATGATGTTGCCGTTGCACATTTGAAAAAAAAGATCCTTAAAAGAAAGGGATTTGTATTAGATGGAAAATTTTTCACATGAGATGTTGTGCACACATAGAAAACTTGATTGTGAGAGATGAAATAGAAGAAGTTAAACATTCTATTCATCGAATTCGTGGTGTGATGAGATATATTAGGATTCCCTCACAAAGAGAACAACAATTTAAAACTTGTGAGCTAGAGAGAATGACTTCCAAAAGTTCTTTGTGCCTAGAGAGACCCACTAGATGGAACTCCACATATGGCATGTTAGAGTCCGCATTGAAATTTCAAAAAACATTTGAACGCTTGGACGAACAAGAGCCACAATTTGCATCCGATCTCAATGATGGGTTCCCCAATGAAAGTGATTGGGATAATGCTCGCATGTTGACCAAGTTTTTGAAACACTTTTATGATATTACTAAACGCTTTTCGGGGTCGTTGTACGTTACTTTAAATTTCTATTTTCATGAAGTTTTGGCAATTCAACAAATTTTATGTGATTGGTGCAAAAGTAGTGATTATGGTTCAAGTGTCATGGCTAAGAAGATGAATGAAAGTTTTGTCAAGTATTAGGAGAACATTGATAAAATCAACATGATGTTATTGCTTGCGGTAGTTTTGAATTCTCGTTATAAGTTGAAATATGTGATATTTTGCTACAAGAGAATTTATGCTTTTGATGAGGTAAACAAGTTAGTCAAGACAATAAAAAATCTCATGAACCACATGTATGCTCATTACCAAATGCTTAACTCTTCTTCAAGTGATCCTTCAAATAGGTTTAGGCAAAATCCAATTGAGATGGAAGTAGATAGACCCTATAATGAATGTGTGAAGTCTCTTCAATTTGAATTTTTGAAGCACTTGGAAGAAGAAAATGTTGATGCAAAATCGGAGGTGGATAGATATTTAGAGGAAAGTGTGGATAAAGAAGTGGATTACTTTGAAATTTTGGACTGGTGGAAATTTAATTGCTCTAGGTATCAAATTCTCTAACAAATGGCAAGAGATGTTTTAGCCATTCCGATTTCTACAGTTGTTTCTGAATCGGATTTTAGCACCGGAGGGCGTGTACTTGATAAATTTCATAGTTCTCTAACTCCTAAGTTAGTTGAATGCTTGATTTGTACTCAAGATTGGTTACGGCTTCTTCACATTCAATTGGCATTCAGAAAAAGTTGGATGAACTTGAGGATATTGAATTAGGTATTTCTCTTCTCATTCTTCCTTTTGTACACTTATTTTTTAAAATTAATGCAATTTAGTATTATTAGCTTACACTTAGTTTTGTTTTCTATTTTCAGACATATCTGAGAATCATGAAGTTTTTTGTGAAATTGATGATGCTTCAGTGGGATTTCCACCCAACTGCTCATGAAGTTTATTCTTCAGTGGGATTTCCACCCAACTGCTGCCTTGAGCTACTGTTTTTTCATCCACACAACAGAAGTTATGTTTTATCATCTACTTGTTGTGTTTTGTAATTTTAGCTACTATGCTTATATTTATTTTATGAATTCAGTGTTCTGTTGCACCAAACTGCAGTGTTTTGTTGCAATTCAATGTTCTGTGTTCTGTGTTCTGTTGCAATTTAGCTATTGCCTTGAACTTATGTTTTATCATCTACTATGCTTATATTTTATGTAATTTTGGCTACAATTCAGTGTTCTGTTGCACCAAACTGCAGTGTTGCTTATATTTATTTTATGCCGGAAGTACATTGGTTGCACCAAAAGTCATTTCTTTTATGCCAGAAGCTTCAACAATAGTGTTGCACCAACTGTTATATATTTCTGTTGCACCAACTGAAGCCTTCAACAATAGTGTTGCTTATATTTCTATTGCTGAACAGCAGCTTCAACAAATAGTGTTGCTGCATTGTGAACACTTGAAAATTTTATGCATGCCAAATTTTAAAAATAGTAGAATCGTGGGTTCAAACCGAACCAATCCGATTATTATTGATTTGGTTTGGTTTGACTAAGAGATTGGTTTGGTTTTTGATTAAAAAAGTTAGAACCGATTAATATTGGTTTGGTTCTAAATTTAGCATGAAATCGAACCAAACCGACTCATGTGCACCCCTACCCTATGTCACGTTTTTTAATTCATCCCTTCTACCACCCCCTATGTCACGTTTTTTTATTTGGTGGCGATTCGATCTAATTTTAAGGTTCGTGTTTGATATTATTAAAATTAAAAATTTATAAATTGTAATTTATAATAGAAGTTGTGAATGTTTGTAAATATTGTAATTTATAGTTAAAATTAAAAAAATTAATTATAAGTTATAACAAAAATTGTCAGTGTTTGGTAAAACTTATAACTTATAACAAAAATTAGTACTAAGAAACTAAAAACTATTAATAGTAACTTTGCCAAATGCCTTCAATAAATAAATGACAATTTATCAAACAAGAATAAATTAGTCTTTCAACAAAACGAGGTATAATCTAATCCATAATACTCTAAGTACTAATATTCTGAATATGTTAATTATTTCATGAAAATGATCTTTTAACCAAACGAATCCTTTTAGTATAGACGAGACAGACGTTGCGAATACTTGGATTGTATATTCGGACCGATATACACTTCGTTTAAATCTTTATTTGGAGAGAAATATCGATGTTAAATGTATTAAATTTAATATTATTTTACTTTTAAAAATAAAATTATTAAAAGTTTCTATCCTCGCAAATACTTCCATATTAAAAGAGTGTTTTTGGTCAAAGGTGTTGGGACTCTCTCTTCCACCATTCCTACCCTCTTTTCTATCCTTCCACCACTCCCTCTCTCCCTCTCTTTCCCACTACTGGTCCACTGC
This sequence comes from Heliamphora exappendiculata, assembly GCA_034768845.1. Lineage (NCBI taxonomy): Eukaryota > Viridiplantae > Streptophyta > Magnoliopsida > Ericales > Sarraceniaceae > Heliamphora > Heliamphora exappendiculata. The sequence goes on from JAOTRH010000023.1 coordinate 9,754,773, forward strand.
CTCCTCCACTCACTTTTAGTTATTTGTAAAATCCAATAGCAGGAACAATTTTGCCAAGATCCCCCTAAAATGAAAAAGAAAAGGAAGTATATGACTTCAAGTAACACACACGTAAGAAACATATACTTTCATTGACTGCTAGTAAAAATGAGAATAGGGTGGGGGTAGGGTGG
>JAOTRH010000023.1:9789627-9806117 GCA_034768845.1 Heliamphora exappendiculata
CTGCTGTCTACATCGCTACTAATCCAGTGTTTCATGAGCGGACTAAGCACATCGAGATCGATTGTCATTTCATCCGCAAGAGTATAAGAATGGCACTACTAATTTTGGCTTTGTTCGATCTGGTGAACAGTTGGCTGACGTGTTCACTAAGGCGTTGTCTGGGCCCCGGGTTCACTACATTTGTAACAAGTTGGGTATGATTAATATCTATACTCCAACATGAGGGGGGTGTGAAATATATTTAGTATTAATAATATCCTGTGGGGATGCCCACAGTATCTAATGTATGTTTTTAGTGCTTAATAAATGCGCGTGTACGTCTCACAATGTGAGACATGCTTTCCCATATTCTTTTCTCTCTCTTGTAACATAAATCCCATAAAGTGCTCCTGAAGAGGACGATCAGCTTGCTACGAGCGGAAGATGCCTCGCATCATATCATAAAGGTGTGATAAGTCATTTGTGGAGGCATAAATATCCTCTAGAGCCCCCCAGATTTCTTTTACCGCATCGGTATTGGCAACGAAAATTTTGACACTGCGGTCCATGGAATTCATAATTTGACTGAAGAGACGAGCATCGTCTTGTATCCAGGTACGATAAATAGGAGAACTAGGATTAGAGGCATTGTTAAATAAGTGGGAATCTAATTCCACGCCTTGCAAGGATTTTAACACATTCTTCCGCCACAAGGGATAAGCAGAAGCACCGTTAAGCTTCTCATCGACAAGCTTAGTTGAAGAAGAGAACACCTCTATTCTTATTGGTTGCCTGGTATCCGTCAGAGACTCAGTAGTCCCAGAAGTCCGGGTAGCAGAGCTATTGCCCTATGATGACATTCTTGTTCAAATACTAGAGAACCCACAACCAGACAACCCTCACTGCATCAAAAAAAATTGGATAACACAGAACTTGGCGGTGAATGGAAAGCAGGCAATTGCACAGATGATTGACGGGATGTAGCGAGGGAGACGAAAAAATAGAACTGATGAGACTTGTGCGACTATTCCGGCGACTTTTCTGATGACTTTTCCGGCGACTCGGCTAGGTTTCCGGTGACCGTTTAAATGGTCGGAGATTGTTTTTGGAACACGATCGGTGACTCTGGCGACTGTTTAGTGGGTTTTGGTGGATTTCAGCGATTGGTTGTGTGGCAGCAACTGGTTTTGGTGACGTCAGTGGCTGTTGGCGACTATAATGGATTGGTTTGTGGGTGTCGGCGCTAGAGGTGGTGGTTTTGGTGGGTTTCAGCACCAGGAGTGGTGCGGCGAGAGACTGTGAGCCTCGATGAGAGGTCGCTGAGAGGTCGATGAGTGCCGACGAGCCTCGCTGGGTGTGCGACGAGCAGCGGTGAGTCTTGCTGAGTGGGGGACGAGGGATAGCGAGCCTCGCTAGAGTGTCTGGCTAGGGTTTCAAAGGTATTGTAGTGATACGACTGGGGTTTCAAAAGCTGTTGGTGGGTTTGGCTAGGGGTTTCAGAGGTGCGGTGGTGGCTGTGGGTGGTTGCTAGGGTTTCAATGGTGGCGGCGGTGGCTAGGATTAGGGTTAGGGTTAGGGCTAGGCTATGATATCATGTTAATAGAATAGTATTAGGCTAAATGAAGGCGTTAACCCCAATAGGGCACGGAACGATTTATTTATGGAACAACGAGACTACATAATATGATATGGTGTGCCAAATCACACCGGATAATAATAATAATAATAATAATAATAATATAATCATATTAAAGTTAACACAATATTAGGACGAGTCACAGTAAGATAAACTAGACGCCCAACCATCTCTCGATAGACAGTAGGATCCTTAAGAAGAACACCATCAGAAGGAGAGAATTTAGCATGCAACTCAATGAGAGTTTTCACAACTTTATCATCAGTGAGACGAGTACTTTGGATCATCTCATTTGCGTATTTTAATTGAGATAAGTAATAACCGGTGGGGGAAGAAGCAACCTCTATACCAAGGAAGTATCGCAAAGGATCCAAATCTTTCATCTCAAATGCACGAAACAGATGTTTCACTTTAGATATAACAGCTGAGTCTGAACCAGTGATGATCATGTCAGTCACATATAATAACAAAAATAACCAACCGAGTAGGAGTGTGGTGCAGAATCATGAGGATTAGGAATGAAATCAATCTGGGTAATAGTAAACTGGAAACGCTCGTACCAAGCACGAGGGGACTGTTTTAAACCATGAAGGGCACGCTCAAGACAACAAACAGTACCAGGAGGATGAGGGAGGTCTGGAGGAGGGTGCATATAAACTTTCTCGTTAAGATGCCCATTGAAAAATGCATTCTTAACCTCTTGCTGGAAAAGAGGCCATTGACAAATGGTAGCAACATAAATCAAAGTACGAACTGTAGTCATCTTAGTCACGGGTGCAAAAGTTTCTTCATAATCAATTCCATACTCTTGAAAAAAACCCTAAGCAACTAACCTGACCTTATAACGCTCCAAAGTACCATCAGAATGGGTTTTAACTTTGAAAACTCACTTGCATCCAATAAGGTTTTTACTGACAGGCAGCGGAACCAAATCCCAAGTACGAGTTTTCTAAAGAGCAGTTAATTTTTCTTGCATGGCATTGATCCAGTTTGGATCAGTACAAGTTTCTTTATAGGACCGAGGCTCAAAGTTAGCATGAATAGTAGATAAAAAAACACGATAAGAAGGCGAAAAACAAGTATTAGAAAAATCAAGTCTTACCGGCAGAGTACGAGTACGAGTACGCAAATGATAGCGCCGTTTAGGAGGATCAGGATCCACAGAGACAGGGGGAACTGTATCGGAATTAATGGATATGTGTTGAGTAGGGGGAGGCAGCTTACGAGAATAGACTAATGGGAGAGACGAAACAATAGAAGGACAAGACTGGGAAGGAAGTTCAAAAACGTTAAGAGTACGAGTAAACTCGTCCGAATGCACATTATTTGGGAAATGATCAATAACAATTAGATCCTCTTTTTGAACAAGGGCATATTTGGATGGTAGAGTAAGATATGAGTGATGCTCAAGAAACACAATATGACGAGAGACGTAAAGGCGTTTAGATACGGGATCATAACACCGATATCATTTTTGTTAAATACCATAACCCAATAAGACACAAAGAGCAGAACGGGTATTAAGTTTATTCCGCTCTCTTTGGGAAGAATGACAAAGCAAACACAACCAAAAACACGTAACAAAGAGTAATTAGAAGTGTAACCCATCAATTTTTCATAAGGTAAAATACCATAAAGAAGAGGTGTAGGCATGTGATTAAGAAGATACACTACAGTAAGAACTGTTTCTCCCAGAAGGTGGTAGGGACAAATGAGAAAAGAAGAATTGAGCGAGCTATGTCAAGGATATGTCGATGTTTTCTTTCATCTCTACTATTTTGTGCGGGAGTGTCAGAACATGAAGATTGATGCATAGTGCTAGATGCAGCTAAGAAATCAGTGAATTCGATAATAAAATGCTTTCCACCCAAATCAGAACAGAGGGTCTTGATAGTTGTAGAAAATTTAGTGTGAACCATAGAGTGAAATGTGCGATAAATGCGGAAGAAATCTGATTTGTGAGACATCAAACACATCCAACAAAACCGACTATAATCATCAATGAAGGAAACATAATACATTGACCTGCCTTTTGTTGCAATGGGAGAAGGACTCCATACATCAGTATGAACAAGTGAGAAAATAGATGTAGAGAGCGAAGTGCTGTGAAGAAAGGGTAGTGCTGACATTTTTGCAAGTTTACAACTACTGCATTCAGAAATTAGAAATGTCACTGGTAGACACTTTATCCAAGCAACTAGACTGAACTAATTGTTTTAGGCGTTCACTATACAGATGACCTAACCTAAAATGCCAAAGGTAAAAAGGAGAGGAATGCTGATATGATGAAAAAGAAGATAAAGCTGCAGAGGAGGATTCCAATGGGAGATGCAAACTTTTTAACACATATAACTCATCAATTCTACACCTGTTCCCAACATGTTTCTTGGACGTCTGATCCTGAACAACACAGCTAGAATAAGAAAACACAACGTCAAAACCAAAACCATAAAGCTGACTAATAGAAAACAAACTGATAGTCAACTGTGGCACATAAAAAATATTAGGTATTGATAGTGAAGAGGATGAAAAGGAATAATAGAGGCAATAGAAATAACAAGCATAGAAGCACCGTTGGCAGTAGAAATAGTGATTGAAGAAGAGGGGGAAGTACAATGGCTAAGACTGGACAAGTCAGGTGTCATATGATGAGAAGAACTGGAATCAAATATTCAAGTAGTGGGGGAAATACCGGTAAGATAAGAGCTGTGCAAACCCAAAAAGAACGTACTCATAGAATACTCATGAGATTGGAGTCCAAAGGATACCTCCATGGTTTGAAACTGCTCAAGCAGAGACTGCATTAAAGAAAGTGGAGCACTAATGAAGGTGAGAAAACCCAAATAGCATGCCAAAACTCGTGAAAAAATTGAATCCAAATTCTCGAATCCAAAGACTCATGCTTAATGCTAATAATTCTCATGCAACCAAAATATCAAAGCTGCTGTGTAAAAGTAAAATGTTAATATGCAAAGTAACAGAAGATACGATGAAGGCCAGACATAAAACCAAATGTGCTGAAGAGGTCTGACGAGGTCATTGATGCAGATTGAAATGTCCGGCAAAGTCGTCAGTGATGGTCGAAAGCTTGACGGGACTTGTCAAGTCTGGTGCTTCCTGAATCAGGTTGCGGTGAGGACAGATGCAAGATCGAAGACCAGTTGTGATGAAAAGGAGCCCGACAAGAGTTGTTGGTGGTCATCGATGCAAAAGAGATGTTCGATGAGGGTCGACGATGGTCGGCGATGGTGTTTGACCAAGGAAGAAGGTCGTCGGCTAGGGTTTTCAAGGTTTGTGAAGTGCACGAGCGAAGGATAAGATGAGATACATGTGCGGCGTGGGTCGCCGAACCTCGAGGAAGATTTGTTGGTGGTCGGTGGTGGCAAATAAGGGTCTGACGGGGGTAGGCGGTGGCGAATGATGGTTCGGCAACCAAGGTCGTCGGTTAGGGTTTGTGATTTATATTATGCGAACAAGGAGGGTTTGCGAAACTGTGTTGCTAAGGTTTGCGAGAATGAGGGAGAGAGGTACGAGTGCAACGACAACGGCTGGTGGCAAGGGTTTGCAATGGCTTCGGCAGCGAGTGTTTGCTATGGAGGCAGCTAGGGTTTGCTAGGGTTTGGCTCTGATATCATGAAAGCAAAGCTGAAAGTATTATTGGTATGTTACAAATACTTAAACAATAATGAAGGAATACATCATATATAGAAGCTATGGAAGACCCTAATAATGGTAATAATACTAAACTAGGAAACGAGATCCTAATAATAGGAAAACATCCTACCCAGATCTTAATAATGGAAAAATATCCTAATAAGATCTTAATAATAGAAAAATATCTCAAGATTCTAATAATGGAAAAATATCCTAACAAGATCCTAATGATGGAAAAATATTTCAAGAAAATACACTACACTTTCACAGTCGTATGGTTGGATGAAGATTATGTATGTCGACACAACTTAGTGGATTATTTTATTTATTATTTCATTTAGTAGATTTATTTATCAATTGTCATTTGGATTTTGTTATTTTAGGATTTGCTTCAGTAGATTTATTGTGATTGGGTTTATTTAGATAGGATTGGTTTAAGTAGGATTATTTTGATAAGATTAGTTCGTCCTTTTTTATTTTATCTTTTGTTATCTCAAGGACATAACTTTCCTAGAAATCATATTGTTACAGCTTCATTATTGATAATCGGTTGGAGATAACTTCAATTGCATACCATGTTGAAGATATTGTTTTTAACCGATTTTCTTCATCTTCTTCTTCTTACGTCAACAAGCTCTTTTGGTTAATAAGGAGTTCACCACAGTCACCGCTCTCAGCTTGTTAGCAATGTATTTCCCATATTCTCTCTCTTAAAGTGAGCTCCATCATTCGAGTTTTGTCCTCAAAAGCAGCTTTTTGTGCTTTAAAATTGAGGCCTTTTGAAAATCTAGTGATTGATTTTGGGTTCACGGCTTTTGGAAAACCAAAAGTCAGCAGTATCATTTTGATCCTGGTGTAGTTTTATTAAGCTTGTTTTCAACGGTAGAAAATATAGTTGGTCGAAAAGCATGCCGCATGGCATCTGGAAGGTAGTACCTACAATTTACATATACGAAAGTAATAGTTACTAGATTTTTCACATCATAAAGATATTTATGTTTTATCATATCAAATAGTAACAAGTCATTTTCATAAACAAATTAGAAGTTTTGAGATTTAGAATTTGTAGACTTAAAAAAACTAAAGAATAAGGGACTAATAAGTTTAAAAATACGTTGTGTTCATTTTATTTGGGATCACAAGCTTTTTCTTTTCTTTGTTATATTTCAAGCTTGTAAGATTGCTCATTTGTGTTTAAGTGATGAACATTTGTGTTCCACAAGTATCCGAAGAGTGTAAAAAAAATAATGTCACATTTTGATAAGTATTTGTCACGTGTCGGGGTGTGTTTGATGTCTCGATGTGGGTCGGGGTCTGTTTGATTAATGGGTGTCTGACATGGACATGCCACCTTTTTTGAAGTGTTCTTACTTTTTAGTCGTTTATTAACTTACTATCGATAATCTTGTTGAAGAGTAGAAGCAGGTTCATGCTCAATATCAAATTATCATTGTCGATTCTGTTTCCTTGAAGATTTGAAGCAGGTTGATGCTGGTCACTCAAACTAAAAGAATATAGTTCAGTTGTCGAACAAGAAACTCTTTCGTGATTTGCATGGTTCTACGATGATTCTTATAGGAATCATGTTATTGTTAGTAGATATTGCATGCATATGTTGTTTATGTTGTCTCTATGTGGTCCATAGTCTCTTCCAGTGATATTCTTGATTCCGCCTTCTAAATGTTACGATGATGTGATGAACAATGTTTTCCTACACGTTGAGATTTCAACCTTTTCCTCTTTGTCGCTTGATATGCTGGTTCTTCAGATCTTGGTCCTTTTTTCTTTTGGCAATGATGTTGATTGAGACTCATAACTGCCTCTAAAGTACACGTGGAGTGTGAAACAAACGATTAAAAGTTTGTCAAAAGTTGTTACCATTTGAAGATAAAAAGGGTATTTGGAAACCCAAACGCTTACTATTTGTGGGCAACTCATTCAAGGACGGTGTTGTACCACCGATCTCACTCCACCAATACACTTTAAGGTTCATGTTCCAATACACCTCAAGGTATAAGCTCCAATACACCTTAATCCGAGGTTGGGAGCTGGATCTGAATCGCCTCAGGACCCCTAGGAGGATAAGTGGATTGGAGGTTAGACTTAGGATCATCAAGGTTGTTAGGCCAAATCATCCTCAGAGGTTCGCCTCACCTTGGCCACCTCAGGACAGAAGGGGGTCTGGCCATTTCGGCTTGACCGTTCTGTCACTCTGACACCTTAACCATCTCGGGATGTTTACGTATCGCAACCACTCCAATCCCATGATATAGGTACCGAGGTCGTCAAGAGACAGAGATCAAACCTCGGAGAAGTCGAATCAAGGGAGACGAGCGACGTGGTATATGCAAGCTTTCTCCCTTCTTCTGTTCTGCCTATATAAATAGCGCTCTCTCATTTATTACAGACAACAATTCAATTAATGCCATTGCCTTCTGGTCATTATTGCCGTCCCCGTTTTGCCCTAAAGTTGTTAATTCTCACCACCTACCACCTCTGGTGACTCTTGAGCTTAGTTGAGTGCCTTTATTTTCCCAAACCACCCGTCCGTCCTTACTTTGCCAACACTATTAAATTGAGTCAACATCGTATCTTTCACTTGCTCTTTAATTGGAGGATAAACTGACATGGTCAGAATTTTCCTTTGTTCTTAGCGATTATCTTCAATTTGGTTTGGATATTTCGTTTTTACTGATCCGTATGCTAGGCGTATTGTATACATGTAATAACTGAATTATATTTATACTTATTTTCTTCCTTCTTTTCCCTCTAATTGGTTTTCAAAAAATGCGGTGGATTCTGTATTTTTTCTTTTATTCTCCTGTTCTGGATATTTATTTGTACTCCCTTTTTATGTTTCTGATAGCATGGTTTTGCAAGATCTCCTCAAGAGTGTTTTGTCAACAAAGGCTGAATATGGTGACAGCTGGTTTGCCATGCGAGATAAATTGTTTTTAATTTATGGAGAAGCGCTTTCATCAAACTGCACACATCTTGTTCAAATGATTCAGGTGATTTTATTGTTAGTTTTCCATTAATTGATCTGGTTGGTAGATTTATTTGTTAAGAATGGTTGATTCTGTGCAGATGTTCCATTTTGGTTTCTTTTCTTCTAAAATACAGAGATGAATGAATCATATTTGAATCCTCATGTGATGCATGCATATTTTGTTTGGGTTTGTTAAGATCTCATTATGGTATTTCTCATCACAGTAAGTTCAAAATCTGCCATGTTTTTCACCTTGTGGAGGTAATTATTGTTTTTGATCTGTATTATTGTTGTAATTATTTTCAAGCATTATTTCTACAAATGGCGTTTCTGTGGTAAATGCTATAGGACTACTTTTGTGTTTTAAATGATATTATTTGGGCAGAAGAAGAAAACTTTTGTTGTAGGAAAAGAAGATCAAAAGACAGAGAGGAGGAGATCATAGTAAAAAAAAGAAAAAAAGAAAAGGAGAGCGATCACCATGGGAGAAAGAACAAGGTACTGATGCTTGCTTGAAGCATCCTCCTCCCGCCAGATAATTTGTTTTCAACTTTCAAGTTGAAAATAAGTTGTCTAGCTGGAGTCAAGATATGGTTTTGTTCCTGATTCCTTGTCAAATATGGAATCATCCTAGAGGATGCATATTAGAGAAATATGGATAGACTATTTCCTCCTTTTTCCCTTTTCCCTTTTTGAGTGTGGGGGATATGTGGTTTATATCTCTACAGGTGACTCCAATACCCCATTCGATATGGATTACTTGCTGCATCTCTGTCAACATTAACATTGAAGCGAGTAGGGAAAGGGTGTGGCATGACATGCATTTGTAAAACTTCCAAACTAGAGGCTGGATTGGCTTTCCAATCCATGATAAAGTTAGGACAGCGGGATTGTGAGTAAGGCTAACATTTTTTTTGGTAAGTAATTTTTTTTCATCACATTAAGGAAATACCAATCAGGGAATCCCTTACAAAAAGACGAAGATGCTCCCCTACATGGAGGAAACAACAAAAACCTCCGCAAAGGATCAAAACAAAAACAAAGACATCCAGAAAATCTAGCATATCATCAACCAATGGTGCTCCTTGCTCTGAAATCAACTGTACAGGTTCAGAAGAAGAATACCCTTCAATCTATATGCTAGCAATTTAACCCCCTCAAAAGATCTTCTGTTCTGCTATAACTAAATCAATCATGTCATGCACAAAGGAACTAGAAGCCAAACTTTCCTTCTACTTCTCGTCACTCTGCCACCCTTCTACCCCAATAAGACATTTGAAACATGCTCTCCAGAATTCCAATCAGCACCAAATAGCGATATAGCAAAACATTGGAGCTCCCTCTCAAAGTCGCAATGAATTTGGAGATGAGAGAGCGACTCACCCTCCCTTTTTTTTACACACGAAACACCAACTAATCAAAACATAAGCTCTTCTTATCTAATTATTAGTACCGAGATTCTTACCCTGCGTCGCAGACCAAACAAAGAAGGCCACCTTCGAGGGAGCTAGCACCTTCCAAATACTCCTCCACAACAAAGACACCTCTATATTGCCCGACAGAAGATTGTAGAGAGATTTGATTGATTGAGTCCCCTCCATCGCCAACGCTTCTAAACTTATACAATACATCCAAAAGATTTATCAACCTCTCAATAATGCACCTCTCTTCTGAGACTAATGTCCATAAAGCATTGATCTGAAACCCTCTAAACATAGTCAACCATAGTGTCCAATTTAAAAATATAAGGGTAAACTATGCACAACGCCTCTTCTCCACACCAAATGTCAAGCCAATAATGAATGCGATCTCCCGTTCCAATCTCAAAGAAAATTTGCTTGGAGAAGACATCCCAATCTTTATCCGTAAGTATGGATATGCTACTAAAAGGCATAGTTTTTGGAGAAGCGTCATCTAGTCCAAGTACAGATATTTGCTGGGAGATTGAGTTACTGTCATGTGATAGGTGCAAAGGGTAGATGTTTGTCAACCATAGTGTCCAATTTAAAAATATCAGGGTAAAGTATGCATAACGCCTCTTCTTCACACCAATTGTCAAGCCAACAACGAACTCGATCTCCCATACCAATCTCAAAGAAAATTTTCTTAGAGAAGACATCCCAATCTTGACATCCCAATCTTGATTGATTCTTTTCCACAAACATCTACCCTATGCACCTATCACATGACAGTAACCCAATCTCCCAGCAAATATCTGTACTTGGACTGAATGACGCTTCTCCAAAAACTATCCCTTTTAGTAGCATGTCCATACCTATCAAAGGCGTATCTAGCCACGCACAGTTGTGGCGCTTCATATGGTGCGAGATGAGGTGATATGAATCAAGTGCACCACTCACGTGCATAAGTGCAAGGCGAGAGTTAAGCACGCTTCGTGTACATGGAAAACCAACCGGTGAAAAATACAATAGCCCTAAAAAATGTGTTCCAGTCTAAGTAGCATGGACACGGAATTGCAACACGATACGGATACGGCGACACGTTAATTTTTAAAAAATGCAAAACACGATACATTTGGGATATTAAAAATTTACGTTTTATATATTTATTATATGTCAAATATGTAAATAATTTATTTAGTGGTAATTGAAACCATACAATATCTCTCTAATAAAATTAAAAAGTCTTATATTCTCTTATAAATATTCAAAACATATTTAGTGTTCATATTTTGCGTTTGAAGAATGCAAAACATTGGTACTATGAAGAAACTCATCACATAAGACGTATTTGTAGAGTTTAAGAAGTGTCGTTGAAGTGTTCGTCAAGTGTTGAAAAAGTGTATAACATTATAAATTTATTTTTTATTATTAATCTAATATATTAGAAGAATAAGAGAGCTTAACTTAAGGGGTTAACTTATTTAACTATTTATATTAAACCCATATTATACCAAGAACATAAATAACCCTCAACACTCTCCATCAAGCTGGTACATATATATCATGTGTACCTAGCTTAGTACAAACATATTTTACTCGTGAACCACATAACGGTTTGGTGAATAAATCTATTAACTGATCCACTGACTTCACATGGTTTGTACAAATCATATTTTGTAACAGCTTTTCTCGAATAAAGTGACAATCAACCTCAATATGCTTTATTCTCTCATGAAATATCGGATTAGATGCGATGTGAACTGCTGCTTGATTATCACATAACAAATTCATAGGGCAAGAATGTTGAAATCCAAGTTCCTCTAGCTTATGTTTCAACCAAATCAACTCATAGGTGGTATGTGTCATAGCTCTATATTCTGACTCAGTACTAGATCGAGCAACAATAGTTTGTTTATTGCTTTTTCATGAGACTAAATTACTTCTAACAAATATGTAATAACTTGTAGCTTACTTTTTATTAGATGGAGATCCAACCTAATCTACATTTGTATAACCCTCGGTTTGAGTATGCCTATAATTCTGATATAGCAAACTACGACCTGGTGCACTTTTGAGATATCTTAGAATATGCATAATAGCATTCCAATGACAATTCCGTGGAACATCTAAAAAATGATTGACAACACTAACTGTAAAAGAAATGTCTGGTCGGGTAATAGTCAAATAATTTAACTTTCCAACCAATTGTTGATATTGCCTTGGATTTACTAACAACTCACCTCGATTTGCAACTAATTTTGTGTTGGGGTCCATAGGTGTGTCTACAGGTTTTGATCCTTACATTCTTATTTCACTTAATAAATCAAGAACATATTTTATTTGAGACAAGGAGATACCCTGACGTGATCTAGCCACTTCAATACCCAAAAAATATTTCAACCTTATCATATTTCTAGTATGAAATTTGGCTTGTAGAAACGATTTCAATTCCTCAATACCATTATTGTTATCACATGTGATCACAATGTCGTCCATATACACAATTAACAGTATCCTGCTCGCTCTAGTATGTCTATAAAAAATCGAATGATTTACGCCACATATTTGAAGACCAAAACTAGTCATAGTATAAGTAAACCTACCAAACCAAACTCGAGGAGATTGTTTAAGCCTATATAATGACTTCTTCAAGCGACATACCAAACTTGACTCCCTCGAGTAACAAAGCCAAGAGGTTGCTCCATATAGTTCTCCTCTTGAAGATCACGGTGAGAATGCTTTTTTCACATCTATCTGATGTAAAGGCCATGCAAATGTAGTTGTAAGTGATATGAAAAGACAAATAGAAGAAATCTTTGCCACTGGGGGAGAATGTTCTAGAGTAATCAATGTCATGCACTTGTGTATATTTCTTCGCCACAAGGCGAGCCTTTAGTATCTCAACAACACCATCACAATGAACTTTACCAGTATACACCCAACGACAGCCTATAACTGATTTTCTTGAAGGAAGAGACACTAAATCCCACGTATCATTCTTGATTTAATGCAAGTATTTTTTCTTCCATTGCATGCTTCCAACTAGAATGGAAAAGAGCATCTGTATAAGACTTAGGAAGATGAATAATCGACAATGTGGCAACAAACGAGTGATAGGAAGGGGATAAATGATCATAAGAAACCAAATTAGAAATAGGATGGGAAGTACATAATCGCTTACCCTTTTGAACGACAATTGGAAGATTAACAACAAATGGTGGAGAACGGGGCGAAGAGTGATTTGGTGGTGAGAACTCATTGAGGAGACCATGGATGAAGTATGAGAGACAGGTGGAGCAGTCTTGACATGGGTGCAACGAGTGTAAACTTGCAAGTCAGAACGACTTAAATGGTCAATTGTAGTACTGGATAATAAGCGTGGACTAAAGGAAATAGGACTAGGAACAAGAGGAGGAAGATCACATACAAGATCATCTCCAGAGAGTTTCTCAGAATAATTTGCAGTAGACAAGGTCACATCACGATAGACAAAAAACTTATGGAGATCAGGGTTATAACATCGATAACCGTTCTGAGTATGAGAGTAGCATAAGAAAATACATTTAAAAGCTCGACGATCAAACTTGTCAGTACCTGGAGCAAGTTGATGAACAGACAAATATAGCCAAAAATGCGATGGGTAAAACAAACAGAAGTGTGGAGTTTGTCCATTAAGAACTGAGGTGGGCATACAATTAATTAAATAAAAAGCAGTAAGGACAACATCGTTCCAAAAAGATTTGGGGACATTTATTTGAATTAAGAGGGTCCGGGCAACTTTGATCAAATGACAATTCTTGCGATCGACTACTCCATTTTGTTATGGAGTGCGAGCACAAGATGATTGATGGAGGATGCCAGATTGGGTCATAAACTGACTAAAGGAATGAGATAAATATTCTCTAGTATTATCATTGCGCAAGATGCGAACAGAAGTATTAAACCGAGTTTGAATTTTCAGCACAAAAAGCACAATATATAGAAAACAATTCTAAACAATCTTTCATTAAATAAAGCCAGGTAACCCTGGAACAATCATCCACAAAAGTAACAAAATACCGAAATTCCAACTTGAAAGTAACACGATAAGGACCCCAAACATCTAAATGCACTAACATGAAAGGACTCGACACTCGTATATTAACCTGGGAAACAAAAGAAACACGATGATGGTTTTCCAATTGACACGACTCACAATCTAAGACGGAAATGGAAATTAAACTAGGAACTAAAACCTTTAAGTTGTCCAATGATGGGTGACCAAGATGACAATAAATTTGAAGCAAAGAAGCGATGGCAGGACATGCACGTGGAGAAACTTTGAATGGCGCCTATTGTTCAAATAATAAAGACTGCCTGATTCACGTCCTTTGCGAATCGTCTTACTCGTCATCAAATCCTGAATGAAAATAGAATCAGGAAAAAAAAGAACAATTAAAGTTTTTGGTAAGTTGACTTATAGACATCAAATTAAAAGAAAAATACGGAGTATATAACACAGAAGACAAAGAAAGGGAATGCATAGGTTGAATGGTTCCTATGCCTTCAACAGAACTAGTAGAGCTATTCGCCAAAGTAACACGGGGTAAAGATGAGGAAGACTTAAGATGAGAAAACTTTGAGATATATGTGACATATGATAAGTGGACCCTGAATCGATGACTCATGGTCAGGAAGTAGAAGAAGATGAAAAACAAGCAGTAGGAGTACCTTTCTGGACTAGAGATGCAACGGGAAGAGATGCCTGCAAAGTCGCTTGATACTGAAGGAACTTAGAATACTCTTCCTTGGAAACAGTGATATTCTTCTCCTCAACAGGAGCAGAGGAGGAAGACGCGCGAACACTGTCGAATGTCACAACATTAGCAAACTGAGAAGATTTACCAGTAAGATCCCAACGTGTCTCACGTGTATAATTAAGTAGGCCACAATTAGAACACTGACATGGTGGACCTTTTTCTCGACCACTATGACCACCACGAGAATTACCAATTTGACCACCTCGAGAACTACCACTTCCTTTACCATGACTATAACCATTGGATTGATCACCTCAGTGTTGTGTTATTAGAGCTAAACGATCAGAATTATCCCGAGAAGAACCACCAGAACCCTGAGAATTGTCTCGAGAAGTGGTACGCAAGATTTTAGAATAGATTTTGACAAGAGAAGGAAGCCCTAACTTCTGCTAAAATCTGAGAGTGAACGGACTCAAATTCAGGTCGCAACCCCGCTAAAAATCTCATTACAACCATCTGTTCTCGTTGCTGTTGCATTTTGCAAACTTCATTTGTGATGGAAAGAATCACATTTAACTCTTTATGAAGCCTCTTAAGTGTCGCAAAATAATTTGTAACAGACTTATCATCTTGTTGCAATTGAAAATAATCAACTGAAACGTCATATATACGCTTAAGATTACTGAAATATAACATTTGAATGTACTCCTAAATCTCCTTCCAAGTGTCAAGATGAGTACACATATCGGTAATATGTGACTCCATAGAATTCCATAGCTGTGTAACAATATGAGCATCTTCTTGCTCCTATTCAAGCTTCTTCCTCTTGTCATCGGATGGACTAGACGTAGTCAAGTGGTTGTGTTTACCTTAACTAATTAAGGCAACTTTGACAGTTTTGGACCAATACAAATAATTAACTCCATTCAACTTGCGAGTAGTGAGTTGTGGATTTGTAAACGGAGAAATACATGATTTTGAATCCATAACTTCAACAACTAAACACGGAACAAAGTTCTTTCACAAAGGAACAAAAAACCACAACCCACAAAGAGAACCCTGAATCATAAGACTAGGAGGTGTTCTTATCAGATCTGTTCATGACTAGGGTTAAGAGATAATTTTGTTCATATAAAAAAGAAGACCACTGTTGTGACCCCAAAAGACCACTGTTCCAATGTTGCGACGACTTTTGGTGGATGCGGCTGCGACGACTGTGTTCAGCAATGGCAGTGACTGTGGTGGAGGACGACGACGGTGATTGTGATCGGCGTTGATGGTTGCGATGGTGGGTCGCAGATGTTCGAGGACTGATCGATGATGGGTACTAGAGGCACTGCTGATGACTACGCCGACGATTGATGTTAGTGGTGATAGCCGCTACGATGGCCGACGATTTGGGTTAATGAAGGGTTGCGACAATCTGGGCTGACGATCTGGGTTGTCGGTTCGCGATGATGGTCGCGATGCTGGTTCACGATGGGAATGACGACGCCGACGGTTGATGTTGGCGATGGATGTGGTTGGCGATGACAACGACAGATATGGTAGGCGATGACGGCGGAGGATGTGGATGTAGTCGGGTTGTGTTACGGCAGCGGTTGCTTGTGTTTTTTTGTTTTGTTTTTGTTTTTTAATTTCTCTGGAATTTTTTCTTTAATACCATGTTAATATGACATATTAGAAGAATAATAAAGCTTAACCTAAAGGGTTAGCTCCTTTAACTATTTATATTAAAATCATATTGTACCAATGACAAATAATTTTCAACATTTATTAAGACACGCTTAAAAAGTGGTGAATACCAATTTAGAAATGTCCAAAGAGTGTCGTGTCCGACATGACACTCCACTTTCGTAGAAGTGTTCGTACTTCTTATGTTCTGATTGTATTATTGTGAAGCAGCTGAATAGCTGTTAGATAAGAGAGAAAGAATACAGAAAAACGTGTATCACATTGTGGGATGTGCACGCGTATTTATTAAGCACCGAAGACATACAATAGATACTGTGGGCATCCCCACATGATATTATTAATACTAAATATATTTAACACCCCCCTCAAGTTGGAGCATAGATATCAATCATGCC
>JAOTRH010000023.1:9806217-9827211 GCA_034768845.1 Heliamphora exappendiculata
CCCAAAAAAAAAGAAACTATCTTTTGCTTTTCACTGGACTTTAATTTGGGTCCTGGGTCATCCTTGAAACCTTTTTACATTCAGTAAACAAATGACTAGTTTTTTTCCTTTTTTCTCTAATTATATTTTTTCTACTTATTTTCCTTTCAGGCCTGGCGGTATTTCAAGTTCATCAGCTGGTGCATCTGGTGGTCACCCATTACTTGCTCCTTGTTTAAATGGAATCGGGAAATTTTCTCATCTGATTGACTTAGATTTTATGGGGGATCTTATAAATTATCTGAGGAAGCTTGCTGGAGGAGGCAGCAACTCAGATAGTTCTTCAGAGAAGTTTTTGAAACAGTTGACTGTAACTGAACGCCTCCGCTGTTGCATTGTCGCTTTTAAAGTCATGAGGAACAATCTAGATGCCTTAAATGTTGATTTACAGGATTTCTTTGTTCAGCTTTACAGTATTATACTTGAGTACAGGCCAGGAAGGTTGGTATCAGTACTTTCTAAAACTTGATTCTATGATGCCATTTGTGCAAATTTAGAGCATTGAAATCTATGCTTCAATGTTTGGTGGTAAAAAAAATTCTCTCATGTGTTTATCTTTGGGGCCCTTGTGACTTTAACTGTTTGAGTGTTGTGGTCCTTTGTTGTCGATGTTTGAATTTCTTATTAAAAGATCAAACATACACATTGACATTTGCATTGGCCGGATTGAAGGGGTACAAATGTAAGCCCTGCACCCTCGGATATCCTTGTAGTTACTCTTTTATCTTGTCCTGTCAGCACATGGAAACCCCTGTTAAGCGGGATGCCAAGTTGTCATAGCTCTGCTGATATCTTCATATTTGACGGATATGTCTCCGAACCCGATTTTCCTGTTTTCCCCCTCTATTTGGGAATTGTTAGATTTCTTTTTTGGTAAGGTCAGTTACTTATGATGCCTGCTATATGATCTGAGGTCCTCATTTCAGTCTATTTAGAATTTTCTTAAATATTATATTAACTTCTGTTAAAAGTGGAAGAAAGGTAGCATGGAGATATCAAGCCTGCCGAATCTTATTCTTTATCTAATAATTTAGAATGTACTTTCCACCTTGGTTTTTGGGTTCTGGTTTGAACCTTGTTACCTGATTGCGGACATACAACTCAAATTCTGCAGGTACTGGATCATCTGGAAACCATTTTGATCTTTGGTGCATCAGTATGAACCTAGATCCTTAACATCCTATACTATGATTAGCTTTCTCATAAAGCTCCATAACGACATCACCTCTCTCTATTTTGATGATTCAAGTTATTAAGCTTCCCCAAAATTATAGTTGTTAACTCTTATTCTCACCTTTTAGTCTTTGAGATAAATTTGCAGCTGTCCCTCTCTTTTCTTTTCTTCTTCTTTGGCTGCTGTTTTTTTGGGGTGGTGGGGAAATATGGGAGGATTCATTTCTTGTTTTGCACATCACTTTGGAAAAGGACAATTTAATTAATAGGTTTAAACTGATAGTTTTGAGAATTGGCAGTTTATTCCAAAAGGGGCACATATTAAAATTCTTCATCTTATCTCTTAATGCGATGTGCACGGTGGTTGTACTAATTGTAGTTGGTTGTGATGCAGGGATCGGGGTGAGGTATTAGCTGAAGCTCTGAAGATAATGTTGTGTGATGATAGACAACATGACATGCAACGGGCTGCTGCATTTATAAAGCGTTTGGCTACATTCTCTTTATGCTTTGGGTCTGCAGAGTCCATGGCAGGTATCTTTACTAACTAGCAAGTTTGTGCTCACTCGCCAATTTGATTGCTTCCTTATGGTTGCGTGTCATAACACCTATTTCTTTTGGAACTCTCGCAGCTTTGGTTACTGTAAAGCATCTTCTTCAGAAAAATGTCAAGTGCCGTAATCTGTTAGAAAATGATGCTGGAGGTGGGTCGGTTTCAGGTCCTATTGCGGTAAGCTTTCATATTATTTGTTCTGTTGTGAAGGTAGAAGATTCAGTAGAGAGAGGCTTTATGGTGCCATGGGATCTGTGCCACACATTGGTGTGAGGCTATCACTTTTGATGTGGAGCCCACACCATTGTGTAGTCCAGATGCGTGTATGGCAATGAATATTTTTTTGCTTCGCTGAGGCTACTTCATCTGTCATGCATCTATCGGAAGGAAGTACAACCAATGAAGCATGTTGTTCTATTCTTTGTTATATAGTCAAGCTTCCATTAAACGTGTGGCTGCCTTCCCTTTGAATTTCCTGAGCTCTTACTGATGACCATTTTAATCATATGCATGCAGAAGTATCAGCCTTATGCCTCGGACCCAAACTTTAGTGGTGCCCTTGCTTCAGTTCTCTGGGAACTCAACCTTCTGTCTAAGCATTACCATCCAGCCGTTTCTACACTAGTGTCGAGCATTTCAACCATGAACACTGCTCAGAACCAGGTTTATCATTCCAATGTGTCGCCCCAACAAGCTTTCATGGGGTCATCTCTTGAACAGGAGTCGTTCTGCGCCACAACTGACACAGGGAAACCGAATCATAAAAGGAGAAAAGGGATTGGGTCTTCCATGCCTGATAGTAGCAGAATGAGTCTTGATATAGCAAGTGGGTCCGATGAAGATACGGTGAGGAAGAGACTTTCTGAGCATTTCTTGCTTATTCATGACATAAGTGAAACTAAGAGATTAAGGAGTGAGCAAGAGCGTACAACATTGTTCCTGCAATTGTATGAACAGTACAAGAAGCAAAAGAAAGCCAAAAAAGATAGCTCAATACCTAGGAAAATGAGAAAATCTCAGTCGTCTCACTGATAATCTTTTTCCAAGTGGAATTTTTGATGTATTTTGCGTTATGAACTTCCTTTGAATAATTTGGTTATTATTATTATTATTATTATTATTATATTTTTTGGTTTCCCCTTTGGCTGGCTATGTTTAGGTTTTACTTATTACCATAGATTTTGTAATCAGCGTTGGTTATTTTGTGACGATTATGGGTTAAAATTGGGCCAATTGCCCAATTTCGATGACCTATACATACAAATAGCATTTACATTAAGGTTATTGGATATCATCATTAAATTAACAAATTATGCTAGTTTTTAAAAAAAAAAAATTAGTGAATAGTTCAATTTGTAGGCTGTTTATTGTTTTTCATTCAGCATAAGATTTTTTAACGAGAAATATCTATTCGCATTAAAGTTTTAACGTTCAAGATTTTTTTGATACAAAAATATTTTTAAACAGATAAATTTATCTGTGGTTTTTTAAAACATGTATAAAGAATACGGATAAATTTATCTATTTGAAAAAAATATTTAAACAAATAAATTTATCTATTTGAGTAAAAAGAAAAATATGTGAACAGATAAAAATACAAATATAAATTATTTTTAAAAAAATAAATTTATCTGTTTGAGTAAAAAGAAAAATACTTGAATAGATAAAAATATAAATAGATAAATTATTCTCAAACAGATAAATTTAGTTGTTTAAGAAAAATACTTAAATAAATAAATTTATTTGTTTGAGTAAAAAAAAAGTGTTTGAATAGATAAAAACACAAATAGATAAATTTATTTATTTAAGTAAAAATAAAAATATTTCAACAGATAAAAACACAAATAGATAAGTTATTCTCAAACAAATAAATTTATATAACTAAAAAAAACAGAGTGTTGTTCCGTCTCTGATTTATGCTTTAATGGGGGAGTTCGAGAGAGATCGCCATTAGACCTGTAGCGGGAGTTTTGTTGCTGCTGTCGTCCATGATCCAGAAGATAGAGGATCTCATCTCTAATCCCTCTGTCTACTGGAAACTTGTTTTCACCGTTACTTTTTTCGTCGGAGCTTTCCAAGTTGTGTTTGGTTTATTCAGTGCTCTTTTTTTCTGAATTGGTTCAATCTTCTTTCAAATTGTGTTCTGTTAGGCGTGTGGGGATTAATTATAATTTAATTGATAAATTACACGCATTCGATCACATAGCACATGGCTGTGGAACTCACAGGCTCAACTTCTTCCAATCATTCTTGGAGGTTTGAAATCGTTAGGTTTTCGTAGAAAGTAAATGTGTTTTTTTTCTTCTGAAAGATCGATCTGATCGTTTTTCATCTTCTCGCAATAGTAATTTCTTTGTCTTTTTTGTTTTTGTTTAAATGTTTTTGTTGAATTTTTGAGGTTTTGTACGAGCACTTCAATTGCTCTGTTTGGAGGGTGTTTTCGAAAAAAATGGTACAATTGGACCTTACACGTTAAAATTTTTGTTGATGGATCTGGCACATTAAAACTTATTTTTTAAAATTGAAAATTCTTTTTAAAAAAATAAACAATGATTGGACAGCAGTAATAATTTTTTAATATAAATATAATATATTTAACGTTTTAATGATATTTAATCAATTGCAATAAAGAATAATAAAATATATGACCGTTAAGTCTCCTTTATTAAAGACTGAAAAGAAGTTCTAGAACAATTTATATATGTGTGTGTGAACACATGACAATTGCATATTTGCATGTGTGGACATCAATCGAAGCAGCAGAATTTATAAAAGAAACAAATACAGTTCAACTTGAATGAGTTAATTTAATGAATGCTAATTTGGCAGAAACTAAAAAACATCTTGAAGATGTGAGAATGTGATCTTTATAAGGTAATGATGAAGTGGGTCATGTGCTATCATTAATTGTATAGTAATATCATATTCTCTTACAAATGTATTTTGTTTTAATCCGTCGGTCCTTTCTGTCATTATCTATTTAGAGAAAGAAAAGAGTCAATAGTGAAAGACAACATGGCAAAAAATACTTGGCTTTGATCGTCAGAAAGCATTAAAGAAGTCAAAAACTATTAAATAAACAGATTGGCAACAGCATATAAATATAAATTTGATTGATGAATTGAAGAGGAGGAATGGAGGATCCTGATCCGTAACGGATGAGTGAAAGTCTGAAGGTTAGCAATAGCATGTGCGCGCATGGCATGGGGCGCAAATCAAGCGCATCAGTCATCACTAACCTCATAATTCCTAATCATCAAGATTCAACAATTCCATTTCGTACCTATCGATACTATACGTGTTGGAATTTTGTGAATTTATTGATCATTGAATTTCAGAATTCAATAACAGAATTCAATTGCAATTGAATTGACCATTCAATTAGCAATTGAATCTAGGAAATCAATACCATTCATGACTATTGATTCCCTTGTAACCCCCTCCATAATAGAAAGTCTATATATACTGTCATCCCATTCAGTTTTTCAGGACGGAGAAAAAAGGAAGACAGACAGAGAAAAAGGAAGAAGACAGTAGAAGTGAGAAATGAGAGATACAAATCAGATTATATTGCAAGCTGTAAGAGAGAGAAAGACAGACGGAGTACGTTCGTAGCCGATCCTTGGTGGTGTTCCAACGATCGTGTAGCCGTTTTATCCTGGGAGAGTAACGCCGGTGGAAAACCTACAATACTCTCGGTAGGCGGTGAATCATTCTTATGGAAACTGCGATTGCAGGACTTAGTTTGCAAATTCTATTCCTGTTATTTCTGTTATTTTAATTTTTCTGTAATTTTAAATTATTGTAATTGTTGAAAGTTAATAATGATGTATTTTCTGGATCACCGAGCATGTATATATTTTTGGCGTTGGATTGTCTCCCAAAAAACTTAAGAATGATTCAGTTTTAAAAACCTGCTCGGTTTGGATCTTATTTTCTTCTCCAAAAAATACATGTTTATGTTTCTAACTTGTCTGTGAGTATGTACAGGATTATGCATTCTAGATATTCGTTGGAATATGAGAAATATTATATTGTCCAGGACAATATGTTCAGATCAATCCAGATTGTGATTTGCTTTCCATCATAATCCAGTCGATTTCCTGATCTGTGAGAAATTTGGTCGGTTGTGTTGACACATTTTCTTTAGTGTCGACACTTTTGACTTTTTCGGCCGTTTGTGTCGATACTTTTTTTGTTTGTGTCGACCCTTTTGTCTTGTGTCGACCCCTTTTTTGATGGTGTCGACCATAATCCTTCTGTTGGTGTTGAGCAGAACTCTCGGTTATTTTGTGTCAACACATTTCTCAGTTTGCGGCGACACATTTCTCTGGTTGAACTCTCGGTTCTTTTGTGTCGACACCTCTCTCTGTTTGTGTCGACACCTACCTATGTTTGGAACTCTCGGTTCTTTTGTGTCGACATATTCACTGGTTGCTGTTTGCGTTGAACCTCTCGGTTCTTTTGTGTCGACTCATTTCTCAGTTTGTGTTGACCCCTGAGCTGTAAGTGTTGATCCCTGGGCCGTTTGTGTCGACCCCTGGGCACTTTTCTATTGGTGTCAACCTCTTTTTCCCTACTGTGTCGACCATTCGTGTGATACTTAACAGAGATCAGATCGGCTAAGGCCGTGGGCAGTTGTGCGCGGCTGACCTTCTGGGGTTTGGTAGCACTTGCTATGAGCAATGTTGCATACTGGTTTGGTTTCGAGAGCACTGCCCTCGAACTCCCGCCCGGGGCGTTGCCCCTGGGAACCATTGATGAACCATTGAAACTTGCTGCTCAAGTAAGGCGACCGCCAACTTTCTTCATGGCACCCGCCGTAAAACTTTGTAGAAATCCTAACCCAAAGTGGCGACCGCCACCTTCCATCATGGCGACCGCCAACTCCCATTGTGGCGACCGCCAACTCCCATTGTGGCGACCGCCATAGAACTTAGTGAAAACTTCTAAAAACCTGGCGACCGCCAACTCTCATGGGAGCGATCGCCAACTTCAAATGGCCTGACGTGCCCCTTAAACATGGTAGCATCTCATTGGTTAATAAACTCTATAAATACTGTACCCCAGCGTACATTTTCAGTACGAATTTTGAGTGAGAGAGACTCTGTCGATATACCGAGCGATTTCGAACCCCGACGCCAAAACCCTGCCGATATACCGAGTCCCGAATCTCCTATACCTACATTGAAGCCTACATTGCTTGGGTCACCACCCGAGGATTGAACAATTGGAGCTCATTCTATTGACTTCAGGATTCCCCGGCAACCTAGGTACCTCGTTTGGATTCCCGGCTCTTCTAGCTCCACTTTCTACCCCTTTGGAGTGGTCGGGTTTAATTTGGTCAATTCATTTTAATTATGTTCTCGCATCACTTATGTCGTTGTTATATTCTTACTTTACTTTAAATTCTAGTTTTAGTTTACTTAGCCTACTCGTTTTATGTACTTACCTTTATTATTAAGCTTTTTACTAATTGATAAATCATCAAATAGTGCTAAAATTTGTTTTAACAATTACAACTTATCAATATTGTTAATTGTAATAATTTAAGTACTTACATAATAAATGAATATAATAGTCAATATTATACTAATTTTATTTAAAAGTCTCATTTCTTTTCTTTCTTTTATGGTAATTCAACGTTCTACCATTTTGTTTTCTTTCTTTAGTGTTCTAGCATTTAATTTTCTTTTTTTGTTTAATCTAGATTTATATTTCCATAGCATTCTATTCTATTTTCTTGTAATATAGTTTATTTTTTTTCTTTTAGCTCAATGTTTTATTTCTAGTTAGTACATTTTATTTCTATTTTTTTTTCTTTATTTTTTTTAAAGTATTAGTATAATGTTTTAGTAGTCGTTCTATATTTTCTTTTTTTTTAATATAGCATTTTATTTTTATTATCAACTTTACTTTTTTTATAACGTTCCATTTCTTTTTCTTTAAATGCTTATATTCCATTTCCTTTTTTTTATGTTAGTTTAAAGTTTCTTTACTAGTATTAATTTAATTTTTTTTGTTAGCACTTTATTTTCCATCTTCTTTTTTTTTTCTTTTAACAATAGTGCAATTTTTTTTCTAGTATTTTATTTTATTTTTTTATTATTAGCTTCATATCCATAAAATGTTCTATTTTCTTTTTCTACAACTTTATTTTTTTTTCTACAACTTACCTTATTCTCTTTTCTTTTCTTTTTATTAAATCTAAAAAAATCTCAAAAGGTTTTTAAGTTAACTTTCACTTTTAAATAGCATGATAATTTTCTTTTATTATATTAGTTAAAACCCAATTATCCATTTTTATGTCACTTATTTCTTTTATTTTATTTTATTTTTCTTTAATTCTCTTTTTATAAATATAAAATGTTGATGATCAAAATTTTCTTTTTCTTTTTCAAAACCTTCCTTGGTTAGTTTAATTTTTCTTCTATAATATTTCTCTTTTCTTTTCTTTTATAAACTACAAAAAGCACAAAATCATAAAAATATCTTTTCATTTTCTTTTAATAATTTTTTGTGTATGTATATCTCATTTTCTACCTAATTCATCTTCTTATCTAGTTTGTTTTGGTATTTATTTTGGTCATTTTTATTAAAATCATGGTTTTAACTTATTTTTATTTACAGTCCATGTTTAGATAATTTTAGCAATTTTAGCATTTTATTGCTTTAATCAAATCATGTTAATTTAGATTGCTTAAACAATGCGTGATTGTTCCCTATATCCTTTAGCTAGAAATTGCATGCCTTAGGACTTAAGAATTTTCTTTTGACATTTATTTGTTTTGGAGTGTTATGTACATATCTTATGTATTTTCTATACTTGATTTTGGATGTTATCTATTTGCTTCCATTTTCTTTAGTTGCATGCATTTGAGAAATTCTATTAACGAACCAATGATGATTAGTAGATGCCAATCTTATAGTTGGGCGAATGGGGTGCCTAACACCTTTTTCAATTCGTATCTTAGCCCTGAACCCTATTTCTCTGGTTAAACGCTTTTAAGATCAGTTAGCCATTTTTATTTTTCTTAGTTTTTCTCAAAAACTAAGTGCCGACTCTATTTTTAATAAATGGGAGTTTTCAAAAGTTAGTTTACAAGGTGTTAAAGTATTTTTTAAAACATCTTTGAATTTTCTCATTTGTTTTTTTTAACCCCAAAATTTCAACGGCACAGTATTTTCTGGAAACTCCGCTGGGAACTGGTTTATAAAATCAAATAAGAGGGCTAGACTCAAAAGCATCATTAGTTCTTACTATGTATTTCTCATTTGCATTATCACATGCATATGTATTGTTCTTCAACCCCCTGCCTGGTCGACCCGATGCCCTGAGCGTTAATCCATTTTGAAAATTGTTGGGAAGATGGGTAACCCTTACTGACTGTACGCTATCATAGGTACAGTAAAAGAGTTCGGACGTACTGTTTGACTATGTCCTGCACTACTCCAGGCATAAGAGGTATATACCCAGCTCTATTCAGAAGGTACCCTGTTCAAATTAACCAAAATTTGCCTTTTTACATATAGTAAACTTAGATCCCCCCAAATTAGGTGCTACTAACCATAGTAGGATTAGGTGTTTTCTTTATTGTATGTTTTGATTGTATATTGTTAGGATTATTTGTTCGGATTAGATTAGCTTTTTCCCAGGTTTGGCTCGAATTCTCTGTTATCCTTTGATTAGATTAGTTTTTCGCCTTCGGGTTGTCATCCGGGTTTTTATCTTCACCACGATCGATTTTTCATACCATAGTCTTCTTCCTGAGGTCATGCCCGTGTTTCGTTGTAACATCTCTAGGGTAGTTTCTCCCCCTTCTGGGTTCCTCTCGGCTTGCTAATTATATACCCTATTTTGTCTAGACTTGCTTTCTTCAAATTCTTTTCTTTCGACCCATGTGAGAAAATTTTCGTTCTTCTATCGTTGTGCCACCGATTTTTTCTTAGAATCATAAGTCGAACCAGTCTCTTGAGGGATAGAATAGTCCTTTTGACGGAACGCCGTCCGCTTAAGATAAAATCTTTCCTCTAGAGCTTAGTTGATCTATCCCCTTTGGTCCTTATCTGGGGTCTTCAAATGTTCAGTTGTTATGATGGTATGGGCCCGACATGGGCATTGTTTCAGTTTCAGCTGTTCTGGATATCTGGGATATTTGCTGTCTGTCATCTGAACTCTTTCAAAAAATGTCTGAGGTTGGTTGTTCTGCTTGTACGGTCTAGGTGTTTCTGTGGGTTACCATTGATCCGAGGAGAGTATAGTCGACACGAGTTTGGGTAAGATCAGAATCGGGCAGACTTTGTAGACTTTTCGAATCAACAGATATGGCAGAGAACAAAGTTAATTTGACAGCCCTGATGAGGGCTATTACCGAGATACAGTGAGCTGTGGAGCAGCAGATCCAAGCTCAAACTCAATGTCAGACACAGATACAAGCAATTCAAGCCTGTATACTTGGTGTAAATGGGCAGGCAGATAACGCGAATGAGAATGCCGAAGACTTTTAGGATGACAATTAGGAACCAGAAATACCACAAGTCGTAGTACCACCGTGGGTTCCCCACCCAATCGTAGTAGAAGAGGAGAACACTACCTAGTCTAGGGAATCTGCGCTGGCAGAAAAGATCCACCGAATGGAAAAGGTGTTGAGGAAAGCCAAAGGAGTTGAGGAATATATGCTCGATGTAGGGGGACTCTGCCTATTCCTAGATGCCAAATTGCCAAAAAAATTCAAGTTGCTGGACATAGAAAATTTTGACAGAACCGGAGATCCCAGAATTCATCTCCAAATGTATGTTGGTACCCTGTCTCTAATGGGAATTGATGACCAATTGAAGGCTTAGCTCTTTCATCGAACTATGTCTGGGGCAGCCCAGAAATAGTTCCTCTCCCTTGATGTAGCTAAAATCAGAACGTGGGAAGACGTTGCAACAGTTTTCATCAGCAAGTATCGTTACATTGTCCAACTGGACGTTACTACTCGAGAGCTTGAGACAAACCGACAAGAGAATCGAGAATCTTTCATCGACTTTCTAACCCGTTTGAGGGGTAAAGCTGCAAAGATGACAGACAGGCCCTCTGAAAAGGAGCAAGTCCGGATCGTAGTAAAGAATCTGCAACCCCCCCTGAAACGCTATCTGATTACACAGCCGCTCTCCACATTCGAGCAGTTAGAAGGCGCAATCCAATCCGGCGACATTGAGAAAATAGAACCCAGTCAAAAACCACCACGAAGGACTTTCTTCGCAACCAACCAAAATCCATCCGCTGCTCACTCAGGCGAGGTGAACCTTTTAAATCCCTCTTCTTCCACCCATCCAGCAAACAACCTTCAGCAGTCAAACAATGGCCAACAGCAACAAAAGTCGAGGAGGGTCTTCACTCCTTTCAATATTTCTTTATACACCGCCCTGAATCGACTAGTCAAGAAGGGGCTCATTAAGCCATTGGACCTCATGCCTGTTCTTGATCCACTTTCTCCGAGGTACAATGCCTCCCAATACTGTGCCTTCCACCAAGGTCACAGACACTTAATTGACAAGTGTCTGAGGCTTCGCCATGAGATCTAGAATCTCATTGACAACAAAGTGATTCCTCCTCCATCAGCAACCCCAAAGCCGAACGTTACTACTAACCCGTTACCAAATCATGCTAGGCATGCTGGGGTCAATTGTGTGACTTTTGGACATTCTGAAGACCCGAGTCAGTTTATTTGTTCAGCACACCTACCGCGCCCGTCTGTTTCACCTATCAAGATTCGATAAGTTGTTCATTTATGATGATTAGAAGCAGCCGAGACAGAATAGAAAAATGGAATGATAATGCCTGGGAATGGTGTCGACCCATGATCCAAGTTTACCAACATGAGGAAAAGGAACACAACGAGGTGGATGATTGGCCATGGAATCACCCTTTTCCTAACTTTTTGAGAAAGAGGTACACGTTGATGACATGCAATCCTACTAGCTGGTAAGAATTGTGTTGAAATATGATGGGGCCGAGTAGGCTGACTTTTGGGCCACTCAAGAGCAATAGATAGATTTTACTGAGAAAGACATCTAGGAGGAAATTGACAACACATGGGCTATCGAAGACGACAAAGAAAGAAGAGAAATGACGACCGTTAGTGACCTAAATAATTTGTGGGCATTTGAAAGCCCTCCGCACTTAAATGAAGTGAGATAGACTGATAATGTCATGCTCAGCTTATGGGACCCTGAAGATGGCGTGGAGCACCTTACCCGAAGTGGAAGACATTTTAAGCCAGCTTAGCTAGAGAGGGGACAACCGAGTGAAAAAGAGAAAGAGACAGAGAAAGAACAGGAGGATGATGCCGTATTGAGACAATTGAAAAAGACACAGACCAACATCAGTATCTGGGGCTTATTGATGGCTTCACACAAGCACAGAAAAGCTATTTTGAAAGTGTTGAATAAGGCCAGTGTCCCGATAGATGCAACCCCCGAGCAGCTTATTAGACTTATCCTGCCAACCGCCGAACTGAAAGTCATTTTCTTTTTTGATGAGGATTTGCCCGCTGAAGGAAAAAGTCACAACAAGCCACTCCACATCACTGTCAAGTGCCTGGAAAAGTGGGTCCTGGTGACCTTTATTGATATTGAATGTGCTTTGAACGTCTGTCCGCTGAGAAAAGCCGTCTACTTAGGGATGAGGCCAGACCAGTTCATTCCCTGCAATCAAGGAGTGCGAGCCTATGACAACACGAGGAGGGATGTACTGGGACTGGTGTCATTTGTCGTTTCAGTAGAACCTCTAGAAACCTCAGTTGAGTTTCACGTGCTAGATGTGCTGGCCTCCTTCATTCTGCTGTTGGGAAGGCCGTGGCTACATGACCCAAATGTTCAGGCAGTACCATCTACCCTTCACCAGAAACTGAAATTAATAAAGGATGGGACAGTTTTAGCCATTCATGGAGAGGACAGTATTCACCCTCCGAAAGGAGGGGAGGGCACAACTTTGCTAAAAGTCCAACATAGTGAAGATGATGTGTTGCTTAGTGATTTTCAGTTCGATAAAATACAGGTTGTTCAGACACTGATGAATGAGGAAGAAAGATATGTCAACCTGAAGGCTGTAACCATGATGAGAAAGATGTCCTTCTTCCCCGGTATGGGATTAGGGCGCAAGCAGCAGGGGATCCCGAAACCCATTCAGGTATTGCCAACTTCGCACCGTTTTGGTCTTAGGTATGAGCCAACGGAAGAAGATCTGGAAGGACCTAGAAGGGGATGAAAGGCCAATCGTTCTAGGACACGCAATGGGTACTTCGTCAAAGAAGGAGAAGATTTCCCGTATTGTGGCTTTCCAGAATCGTGGATTGACGAAGAAATCAATCAAAAGCTACCTGGGTTGGAGATCTTTTTCAGTCACCAGTTGTCCGACACAGAGGAGGAAGAAACAATAGAAGGAGAGAAGAAAGAAAAAAAGGTTCAGAAAGAGGATTGGGCTGACAAACTCGACGGTACCGACCTGGGAATGCTATTCAACGAGAAGATGACTCAACTGCGTATAATTGAATCAGACTGTTTCATGATGGGCTTTAGTGCACCGGCAGGTTGCACCAAGCTCATCGTCAACGCGACCACAAAGGAAGTAAAGAATTGGTCCATCGAGTGTTCTGATATGTAGGTCATCTATCCTGAGTCCAGGTTTGAGTTGGAGTCTGTAATTGAGGGCACGTCTGTTAGTGCGCTTCTCCCTGCTTTCACCATTGAGTTTGTAATTTCCACTGTTCTTAATGAAATGAACAAGATTCCGGTTACTCTGCTTTGTTTGATTTATTTCATATGCCTTCCGATAATTTTGAATTCGACGGAGATATCCCTGAAAAAATAAAATTTTTAATAAAAAGAGAAGAAGAAATGTATGCCCAACCAATAATTGAAGAAACTTTGTCAATAAATTTGGGTGATTAAATTATCCCGCAAAATGTTCAAATTGATTCTTCTTTATCCTTAGCTGAACAAGAACAATTAATAATTTTATTAAAAGAATTCAAAGATGTGTTTGCATGGTCTTACGAAGATATGCCCAGAATTGATCTTGATATTGTCCAACACCACATTCCCCTGTAGCCCGATGCTAAACCGGTCAAACAAAAATTAAGACGGATCCGGCCAGAATGGGCTCTGAAGATCAAAGAATAGGTTGCCAAACAGAGCAACGTTGGATTTCTAATGGTAATCGAATACCCGAAATGGGTAGCTAATATAGTGCCAGTTTTAAAGAAAGACGATCGTATCTAAGTCTGCGTGGATTTTAGGGACCTCAATAAGGCCAGCCCTAAGGACGATTTTTCGCTATCGCACATCGACGTCCTAGTAGACAGTAGAGCGGGCCATGCCTTGTTGTCATTTATGGATGGTTTTTTCGGGTACAATCAGATTCTGATGGACCCTGAAGACAGAGAAAAGACGACATTCACCACGCCTTGGGACACCTATTGTTACCGTGTTATTCCATTTGGCTTGAAGAATGCCGGGATAACCTATCAAAGGGCAGCAACTACCTAATTGCATGACATGATACATAAGGAGGTTGAAGTGTATGTGGGTGATATGATAGTCAAATCCAAGGATCAAAAAGGCCACATCACAGCTCTGCAAAAATTATTTGAAAGAATTCAAAAATACAAGATGCGGCTCAACCTGTAGAAGTGTGCATTTGGAGTCACTGCCGAAAAAATGCTCGAATTCATGATCACTCAACGAGGCATTGAAGTCGACCATTCGAAAATCAAAGCAATTTTGGAAATGCCTCATCCGAGGACCGAGCGAGAAGTTAGGGGTTTTCTAGGGAGGATCTAATTTATCAGCTGTTTCATCGCTAAATTGACAACTACCTGTGAGCCCCTCTTCCGCCTGCTGAAGAAGGGAGTCAAGTTTGAGTGGGATCAGAAATGCCAAGATGCCTTCGATGCCATACGACAGTACCTACAAAAGCCTCATGTTCTAGCTCCTCCCGAACTTGACAAGCCACTGATTCTCTATTTGTCAGTGACTGATTCAGCTATGGGATGCACGCTTGCACAAGAAGGAGAAATCGGAATAGAAAAGACCGTCTACTACTTAAGCAAAAAGATGACCGGGTCAGAAATACGATACACGCCGTTGGAGAAGACGTGTTGGGCCTTGGTTTGGGCTTCCCGAAAACTAAGGCACTACGTGTTATCTTTCACAGTAAACATCATCTCTCGGATGGAACCGTTGAAGTATTTGTTAGAAAAATTGGCACTAATAGGAAGGCTAGCCCGATGGTTGCTGCTATTATCCCAGTTTGATCTCCAATATGTCACTCGAAAGTCAGTCAAGGGCAGAGCAGTGACAAAATTTCTGGCCGACCAACCAGTTAAAGGGGATGAAGACACGAAATTTCAGTTTTCCGACGAACAGCTAATGAAAGTTGGGGATGATAAATGGACTCTATATTTTGATGGCGCATCCAATCAATACGGCTATGGAATAGGAGTCCTTCTTGTCACCCCCGATGATTTGCATGTTCCGTTCTCCATAAAACTCAATTTCGAAGTTACCAACAATCAGGCTAAGTATGAAGCATGTTTAGCGGGATTGAAGGTAGCCTTAGAATTTGGGGCAAGGAAACTGAAAGTCATTGGAGACTCAGCACTAGTAGTTTCGCAAGCAAGAGGAGAATGGAAGGTTATGGATGTAACCTTAATTCTCAACTATCAAGAACTGGAGAGGCTGATACCGTGCTTTGAATCAGTAATCTTCACCCATGTGCCGAGATTGCAGTACAAGTTCGCCGATGCACTGGCCACCCTAGCATCCATGATTGACATACCACCCGGAGTACAGATGAGACCTTTGATAATAGAGCAGAAAAGAAAGCCGGCATATGAGATGACTGCTGCTATTGGGGAAAGCATTGACGGACTTCCATGGTACGTTGACATTCAAAACTTCATAGAGAAAGGAGAATATCCCCAGTTTGCCAGTAAAAAGGATAAACAAGTGATGTGAAGACTGTCTGCGCAGTTTGTCATTTGTGGTGGTAGACTATACAAATGAGGACATTCTGGGGTCAACAAGCTGTGTGTAAACACTGAAGAGGGTCAAGAATTGATGAAGAAAATCGACGGAGGAGTTTGTGGCCCACACATGAGCGAAAATATGTTAGCCAAGAAGATCCTACGACAATGGTACTTTTGGATGACGATGGAAACAAATTGCATACAGTTTGTGCAGAGGTGTCATAAGTGTCAAATTTACGCAAACCTCATGCATGTTCCCCCGTCTCAGCTGTATAACCTAACGTCACCATGGTCGTTCTCAGTATGGGACATCGACTTCATTGGCAGAATAACACCAAAGGCATCTAATGGACACGAGTTTATCTTAGTGGCCATCGACTATTTTACGAAGTGGGTGGAAGCTACTTCCTACTCGGTATTGAAGGCCTCCTATGTTGCCAAGTTCATCAAATAAAATATCATTTGTCGGTACGGAGTTCCCCACGAGGTCATCTCAGATAATGATTCACATTTCCAAGGAGAAGTCCTGGATCTTTTCAAGGAATATCATATAATGGCTCATAAATTCTCACCATATCAGCCGCAAACCAACGGAGCAGTTGAGGCAGCAAACAAGAACATCAAGAAAATTCTGCAAAAGACAATCAACTAGCACAAAGATTGGTCAGAGCATCTACCATTTGCACTCTGGGGATATCGAACGTCGATCAGAATTTCAACCAGAACTACGCCATACTCTTTAGTGTATAGGATGGAAGCTGTTCTTCCCATTGAGGTGAAAATTCCCTCACTAAGGGCAGTGGCCGAGGCCAGTACCTCAGAAGCAGAATGACAAAAGAACCGGATGGAGGAGTTGCTCCTGTTTGATGAAAGAAGACTGCAAGCTTTATTTCATGTACAAGGTTACCAAAGGAGGATAGCCCAAGCATTAAAAAAAAAGGTCAAGACTCGAGATTTCAGAGAGGGTGATCTGGTTTTTAAGGAAATCAGAGCTCCTATCTTGGACCCAAGGGGCAAGTTCAAGCCAAATTGGTCAGGACCGTTTCTCATTAAAACCACAATGACCGGTGGTTCAGTTATTATTATGGATCTGGATAGCAATATATTCTCCACTCTAGTAAACTTTGATCAACTCAAGAAATACTATCCCTGAGGTAAAAATAAAGATAAAAGAAAAGCTCGCTGAGTTGAAAACCAAAAGGTAATTCAGGCAAAAGTTAGAGCAGCCCGCAAGGCCGAAACTCGAAAGGGCGAAACTCAAAAGGGCGACTTTGGCAAAAGTTAGGGCACTACAAAAAGAGAATGTCAATACCTGAGTGAAAACCAAGCCCGAATTACGTTAAGGCCTGATTCTATCTTTTTGGGATACGTAGACAACTTCTTTAAGAAGTTCAGCCACTTTCTTTTTAACCATCTTTGAATCTAAGTAAGATCAATGCAAATTAATTTTTAGATTTTAATAGTAAAGACATTCAAGTTTTGGATCAATTTAAATCATCTTAAACACAAAGTGAGAGTTTTTCAATACTTTAGACAAGACTACAAAGTTCTTAAATAAAGGGAGAGCACACAAGTCCCAAACTCTACAAAAAGAAAAAAAAAAGCTGTGAAATTTTTCAAAATAAAGTAGAGGTTCTCAAATTCTCCTCCTTTTCGCTGCTTCTTTTCCTTCTTCTCTGTCTTTCTTCTCCTTATTTTGTGTCAACCATGTCTTGTATTCAGCTGAAATGTCAGAACACTGCAACTCGTGCATCTCCATCAATGAGCAAGAAGACCATGCATCCCGATACAGTGCTAGAAAAGGAGCCCGCGGTGTGGATGAGAACATATGATCACGAATGTTGGAAAAGGTGGTTTTACTGCGACCGAACTGTCGCATAAGCCGATGGGGGTAATAAAAGGTAGTCTAACGTAGGCCAACAAGCAACACACCAGGATGATCCATAGTGGTCAGAGTCATAGCAGGAATCCGCCACCAAGGGCACTGCCAGGTAATGTCTGGGCCAATCAGAGAGGAAAGATATTGTCGCAAGGCTGTCT
Source organism: Heliamphora exappendiculata (assembly GCA_034768845.1). NCBI lineage: Eukaryota > Viridiplantae > Streptophyta > Magnoliopsida > Ericales > Sarraceniaceae > Heliamphora > Heliamphora exappendiculata. The sequence goes on from JAOTRH010000023.1 coordinate 9,824,038, forward strand.
CAGTATCACATATCTGATAATGTGAGCGGTAAAGGAAAGAAACATCATTGTGCCTATCAATGGGAGGTTTCTGTACAAGATTCACCTTCTTCATCAGCCAGATCTGTAGCAAGAGTTAGAACTGTAAGAGAAAGACCTTTGCAGTATAACAGAGAGCTAGATAACGAGGAAGATGTTAAGCTCACCTGGAGAAGTAAGAGGCTGCCAGCAAAGGTGGTGGTTTTGCCACGATGAACAGCGTCCAAGCCCAACAGTGTATCAGCTAAAACTAAGGGCACGAAGTCTTTTCCCATCCACATTTGGCCAGCAATGTTGTTCAGGACACAACTAACCCACCCATCGGAAGGGACAAGTAGATACTGGGCAAGGAGGCAGAAGCAAAGTGCACAACGACGCCGCAACTGAAAGTCGAGATCGCTGAGGTCACCAGTAGGATGAAATCTCTCAATAAGCCATGAGATGTTAAGACAGTCACCCGAGGTCAGAAGGGAAGCCTCCATCCTGGATAGACCACAAAATTGCATCACCTGCTGCCGAACTGAGAGGAATGGAGTAGGAACGACAACAGAGCCTTGCGGAGCCAAGTCCAAAATGGAAGCAAACTCCTCCACAGTGGGACAAAGTTCTTCGAGACCGAATCGAAAGACATAGGACTGCAGATCCCACAGTTGTGCAGCAGCCATCAGTAAGGGTTTGTTAATCTTCACGGTCCTTAGTAAGAAAAGGGCATCAAGCCAAATGGAGAGAAGTTCAAACGTTCAATGTGGGAAAGTGTTTCAATCCATACGGAAAGAGGAGAAGCTATCTAAGTCAGAGTAACAGTACATGGGGCATCCAGGACTGTATTTATAAGGCTAGGAAGGGTGGGAAATCAAAATTTTGGCAAAAGGCATGATTAATGTGGTGACCTCCATCTTGGAACTGGCGACCTCCAACTCTAAAAAACATAGTACAGTGACATCATTCCTTTGACCAGGCGACCGCCATGTTGAAGTGGGCGATCGCCAAGTAGACATTTTGGGAAAGTGGCGACCACCATGTTAAAGTATGGCGACCGCCATGCTGGAACATGACGAGTATGGGATAATTTACAATTTGTGTGATCTGTGAGTTGTGACAACTATACTATGCATCCAAGGGAAGTTCGAGCAGTAAATATGAGAGAAACATACAACAGAAGGATAAGTAGATAATAAAATGGCACGAAGTCCCAAAAATGCAGTGTGGTGTATCAGAATGTAAACTGGGGCACCTAGGCCCAATAACTAACAAAAATGAGGCACGCAGGCCTATGAATCAAATAAAAATGTATCAAACTGGGGCACGCAAGCTCATAAAAAGTAAAAACTGTGGGGTGAAGCTCTCTCTCTCTCATGCATGCTCGGGGCAAACTCGTCGGGAAGGGCCAGCCTCTTCCGAGCTATTATCCTCGAAGAGTCGATCGAAATCATCACCATCATCGCTGCTGGAGGAAAAAATCACTCTGGATCGGCTCCTAGCAGATGAAACTAACCCTCTGGAGCGAGCTCGGGAGGAAGCACGAGATCCACGACCACGTGCTAGAACTGGAGCAGGGGTAGGAGTAGGGGGCGGAACCTCAGCAGCTACAGGTGGTTGTCAAAAGAGACAAAAAGAAAAAAAATAAGAAAATAGTACAAAGGAGAAACAAAGAGATAAAAAAGGACGAATACTTACCGACCGAGAAGCAAAAGGAATCCCAACTGCACGCAGAGCAGCATCTTGCTGGCCAATAAGGGTCTGCAAGCCGCTCATCACCTGCATGAGATGATCCAGCCAAGCCTGATCTGTCTGTTAAGAAATAATGCAAAACTGAGTAATCTACAAATAAAGAAGGGTGAAAAAGAAATAGTGAGAAAAGGGTCAAACCTGAGCGTGCTCTGGCCGGAACTCTGGGGCTGGAGGAACCGGAATAGGAGTATCGAAAGCATACCTATCTACAAAGGAAGATACGATCCAGGGTATCTCGACTCTCCCAACACTAGCTCCACCAGCCTGACCAGCATCAGCAGCAGCAGGACCAATAGCGGCAGCAGCAGCACCAATACTAGCAGCCTCTGGTGCTTGTCCTCACCTCCTACCCCCTGGGGAAACTGGGCCAGGTCCTAATGGTCCCATCAGATGAGCCTGGGCCCAGGCCATGTAGTCTCCCTCCGCTACAAGCAGCTCCATAGCGAGGGTCCCCACAGTCTCCAGCAGCAGGTCGTTAGGGCCCAGATCCTCAGTCTGGCACATACAGGCCAGAGGAACCACTCGGATCTAGAAGTCATCCAGGCTGAGCGACTAGCGAACCACTCGCTCTCCCAGATAGTACTCCCGCCCAAATGGGCCCTCCAACAAGATACGCCTCGCAGAGGTATCACGACTGCGGATCAGATCTATGCCGGCCCGATCCTCTAGCCCCTCCAAACATTCCAGTGAACCTGTAAAGTACAATACAATGCAGTAAGACATACGGTATGATGAATAGTGTGCAGTAAACGGTGCCCAGTGCAGTACAGTGTAGTGCAGTGGACGGAATGAAGAATAGTATAGTGCAGTATAGTGAATAGCGCAGTAAGCAGAAGGTAATGTATTGAACAAAAAATAAAGATACCTGGTCAGGGGTCAGCCGATCTAAAGATACCCAAAATCGGTCAAGATCCTTCCCTCCGGCCTTCTTCCCCTTTAGCCCTCGAGACCATCGGGCTGCACGGGGGATGACCAGAGGGTCTGTCGTAGAGTTCACCGGGACGTGAAGCCCGAGGAACTCATAGGTCCACAACTGCAAAGAAGAAGATGTCAGCCAACAGAAATAATAGATAACAGAAATAGATGAAGAACCGCAGAAGGTACCAAACATATACATCAAGAATCTCCGGGAAACCCACTCATAGTGGCGGGGCTCAGTGCACTAGAAGTATCTGAAACGGTCAAAAAATCAGGTATATCGACCCGATCACGGTCCATCTGCGTCGAAATAGCCCCAAGGAAATACATCAGGGTGTCCACAGACTGCGCAATGGTAGGATCAAATGGGATGGGAGCTTCTCCAACTCGGATGCCTGTGATGAGTGCGAAGTCCAGAGGCGTAATGGTAGCCTCGAAGGTGGTGAAATGGAAGGTGTTGGTGGTATCCCACCACCGCTCGGCCAAGGCTGTCAGCCATACCCGATC
>JAOTRH010000023.1:9831887-9857689 GCA_034768845.1 Heliamphora exappendiculata
TAATGGATGAGAGTCTATAGTTGTTACCTTTGTCTGTAGGGCAGAGTCGGTACATAGGATCTCATTTACATTTTGTCCCCTCGGCTATGTGACCCGAGTGGAGAATACTATGTTTTACTGCTTTTCCTTAACTGTGACATGATATCTATTAAGATGATATGCATAGTTTGAAGGATGGAAAAACGTGAGTTTTATGAGATAAAACCGTTTTGAGGCCCGTGGAGGCTTGATGGAAAACTGTTGATTTTTTATGGAAAAACCTTTTAAGCTCCCGTGGTTGAGCCCATGTGTGTGAGATTACATAGCCTGCTTTACAGTTTTTACTGTCTATGTTCTATTGGGTTTCGGCTCACGGTTTGGAATTTTCTGAAAAAATATTTTCAGGTGATCATGACGAGTTGATCTAGTTGCAGAGGTAATGGAAGACTTGCTGTAGTTTTTTCTATTTTTGTACATGTACTTTTATTAGTAATGCCTGTGATGGCCGATTTTGTACGCCTTGAGGCGATACTATTATTCATGTATGAGATTGCATGATTTACAATTTTATGAGGGTTGAACTGTGGGAAATTTTTATTCAACGTTGTATATTTGATATTCAACTGTAAAAACTTATTTTTCATAAATGGGTGTTTTGATGGGCTTTCGGGTGACCCGAATGTCAGGGCGTGACAACTTGGTATCAGAGCTCTAGGTTCGAATATCTATGAGCCATGGAAAAGAGGGTACATCACCTTGTGAAGATGCATGTGTGCTTTATTGCATGTGTTACAGCATTTTCCTAACATAGCATGATAACTTGTGGTGTATACGTTGGTATGGAGGTTAGATCTTAGGATTGATTAGTCTTATTTTTGGGCGTTTTCCTAACATACCATTTTATAGACGCATTTCGCGGACGTGATTACTAGCAAGGAATCTAAGTGATCCAGATGGACGAGTCCTTCTTGTTGGTTCTCCTCGATATGTGAGATATGTGATGACATGATCTATGTGGCTATGTGTTACCATGCCTATGTGATATGTCATGTATGTTAGCAATAACATGTTGTTTGGATTCTTATCATATTATGTGCTTTTGTATAGAGTTATGTCCACGCGGGGAAGACGAGGCTGAGGTTGAGACCGTGGCCGTGGTTCTGGCTGAAGGGACGTTCTAGTCCCAGATGTAGGGTATGCTAATGCACCCCAAGGACCTATTGCTGAGGGAGATCTGTTGCATGAGATGGTCGGCTCTATCCGGTAACTGGCTGATGCTGCTACGGGGAGAGAGACCGTACCTGAGCCGAGGGTAACGGTAGCGGTGCATGAGTTTTGCCGCCTTGACCCTCCTACCTTCTCTAGGGATCCCAATCCCACGGTTGCCACTGAGTGGCTGGAGCTGGTCACCGGGATCCTTGATTTGCTTCAGATTGAGGAAGATTATCTGAGGGTTATATGTACTGCCTTTTAGCTGAGAGGGAGTGCTCATATGTGGTGGAAGTTCGCCAAGACCACTGTGGCAGGCACCTGGGATGCGTTCACGAAGGAATTTCTGGAGAAATACTTTCCAGCGACTCTGAGGGATCGCTACAGAGAGGACTTCCTATTTCTGACGCAGGGGACGATAATAGTGCTTGAGTATGAGGGTGAGTTTACTAACCTATCCAGATTTTCACAGGAGATTGTGCCTACTGATGAGTTTCATGCGAAATGGTTCGAGAGGGGTTTGAGACACGCTAATCGAGACAGAGTGTCTGCACTCAGGCTGTAGGTTTTTACAGAGTTAGTGGAGATCACCATGAAGGTGGAGGATACTCTGAATGAGACGCGCCGAGACAGAGACAGTCAGGGACAACAAGGTGGGGGATGCTCACAGAAGCAGGGGCGCAGGGAGAACAAGCGCCGACGGACATCAAGTCTGAGTTCTCACCCGGTGGGGTCGTATTCGCCACAGTCTTCTACATCCAGGACTCCCATAGCTTCAACGGGAAGGTCAGATCAGAGGGCTCTTTGTCATAGATGCCAACGGCCAGGGCATCGTGCAGCGGAGTGCAGGAGTGCAGCGCATGTTCAGGCCCAATCATAGTCACGGTAGCAGGTGCCAGAGAGAGGATCACCTATATGTTTTGAGTGTGAGCAGTCTAGGCACATCAGGAGGAACTGCCCTCAGGGAGGGAGCATTCAGAGTACAGCAGGAGCACTAGCTGTTCCATAAGGCCAGGGGAGACAGATGTATTCACAGCCTACAGCTCAGACGTCTAGATTTGCAGAGGGAGGAGCTTCAGTGCAGTCTGGCTAACAATCTACAATGTAGGGCCACAGTGGACCTGCCAGAGCCAACGTTCTTGCAGAGCCTAGTTCTTCTCGAGCACCGATCGTACCCGATGCTGCTGTTACCACCTCCGTGATCAGAGGTACTCTTCTAGTCTTCAAATCATGGGCCAGTGTTCTTATCGACACTGGAGCATCACGTTCATTTATATCATCTCCTTTCGCATCTGCTTTAGGATTGCGAATGGACTGGTTGGGTAGTACCTTGTGTGTAGAGACCCTAGTGAGTGGGAGTGTGAAGTTGAGCCTTATCTGTAGATCTTGCGTGTCGGAGGTCGCCGGTCGTTACTTAGAGTTTGACCTTGTTATTCTAGACATGACTGCGTTCGACGTCACTCTAGGGATGGACTGGCTGACCACCTATCGTGCCTTCATCGATTTTGATTGACGGAGAGTGACGATTTGTACATTGACTGGAGATCGTTTCTATTTTTTTTGGAAACCAGGACGAGGGTTTGAGGTCTTTACCTAGTTCTGTGCAAAACCAGGGCAACCTAAGTTTCCTTTTCTCATCTCTTATGTTGGATGAGGAGGTAGGGGTTCGAGGAGAGTTACCTCCGGTGGTGCGTGACTATCCTGATGTCTTTCCTGATGATCTGTTTGAGTTTTCGTTGAGCCGGGAGGTAGAGTTCTCTATTAATCTAGTTCCCGAAGCTACTCCCATTTCTATACCATCTTATCGGTTTGCACCCGCTGAGCGGTGTGAGCTTAAGGTACAGCTTCAGGAGCTACTGGAGAAGGGGTTTATACGTCTGAGTACCTCGCCGTGGGGAGCTCCTGCTCTGTTTGCCAAGAAGAAGGATGGATCCTTACGTTTGTGCATTGACTACCGAAAGTTAAACCACGTGATAGTGAAGAACAAATATCTGATGCCGAGGGTAGATGACTTATTTGATCAGCTGAGGGGTTCGAGTTGTTTCTCGAAGATAGACTTGAGATTAGGATATCACCAGCTGAGGATTAGGGGCGAGGACATAGCGAAGACCGCCTTTAGGACTCGCTATGGTCACTACGAGTTTCTGGTTATGCCGTTCGGTCTGACGAGTGCGTCTGCTACGTTCATGAGTTTGATGAACCGGATATTCCACCCTATCTGGACAGTTTTGTAGTAGTATTTGTGGATGATATTCTAATATATTCACCTACCAGAGAGGCACATGAGGATCATCTGCGGATCGTGCTACAGACTCTGAGAGAGCATCGCTTGTACCACCCGAAGTTCGAGAAGAGCGAGTTTTAGATGTCTGAGGTGAGGTTTCTTGGACACGTAGTGTTGATAGACGGGGTAGCTGTGGATTCATCAAAGACAGATGCAGTAACCGGTTGGTAGCGACCAAAGAGTGTCTTTGAGATACGTAATTTTTTGGATTTGGCGGGCTACTACAGACGGTTCGTGAAGGACTTTGCTAGGCTTGCTGCACCGATGACGCGTCTGACTCGGAAGGGAGTGGTGTTTTCTTGGAGTGAGTCCTGTGAGTCAGCTTTCCAGGAGTTGAAGGCGAGATTGACTAGTTCACCAGTTTTGATCATTCCAGAGCGAGGCTTGGGTTATACTGTGTACTGTGATGCTTCACACAACGACCTTGGATGTGTTTTGATGTAGGTGAGTAAGGTTGTAACCTACGATTCCCGGTAGTTGAAGACGAACGAACGGAACTATCCTACGTATAACTTGGAGTTGGCGGTCTTCGCTTTGAAGACATGGCGTCACTATCTGTATGGTGAGCATTTCAAAGTTTTCTCCGATCACAAGAGATTAAAATACTTATTTTCGCAAAAAGACCTGAATTTATGCCAGCAACGGTGGATGGAGTTATTAGAGGATTACGACTTTGATTTGCAGTATCATCCTGGGAAGGCCAACGTGGTAGCCGATGCGCTCAATAGGAGAACTCACAGATCATTAGCTTCTGTGGCTATACGTGAGTGGGACATGCTTCGAGAGGTTAGGGAATTTGATTTGTGCCTTATTGAGACCGCGACGGGTGCTACCTTATTTTTGGTAGTTACTCGACCAGCATTGATAGTACGTGTGCTAGAGCTCCAGCAGACGGATCAGGAGGCTCATATATGAGATCGCGTTGTTAGTGGTGAGGATACATCAGGATGGGTTGTGAGTTCTGATCAGAGTCTGAGATTGGCAGGCAGGTTGTTTGTGCCAGAGTCATGCCGAGCTGATTTATTACATAAGTGTCATCATTCTCGTCTTACCGTGCATCCTGGAGGCACGAAGATGTACCATGACCTTCGTCATCAATTTTTTTGGACGATGATGAAGAGAGACGTGATTTAGTTTGTTTCTCGATGCCTTACCTGTCAGAAGGTAAAGGTAGAGCATCAGAGGCCGACAGGATTGCTACAGTCCTTGCCTATATCAGAGTGGAAGTGGGAGCATGTCACGATGAACTTTGTGTCAGGACTTTCTCGGTCACCGAGGGAACACGACGCCGTGTGGGTTGTGGTGGATAGGTTGACGAAATCTGCACACTTTTTTTCCATTCGAGTGAAGGATTCAGTGGAGAGACTGAGTCAGTTGTATGTTAGAGAGATAGTCAGGTTGCTTTGAGTGCCAGTGTCTATTGTTTCAAACAGAGACCCGCGCTTCATATCACGTTTTTGACAGAGTCTACAGGAGGCATTGGGGACGAACTTGACGTTCAGTACTGCTTTTCACCCCTAGACAGGTGGCCGGTCAGAGAGGACTATACAGATTCTGGAGGATATGCTGAGAGCTTGTGTCCTTGATTTTAGAGGTTCGTGGGAGGATCATCTACCGTTGGCAGGGTTTGCATACAACAACAGCTATCACTCTAGTATTGGGATGGCACCGTATGAGACTTTGTATGGTAGACCGTGTAGATCGCCTGTCTGTTGGACAGATGTGGGAGAGACCACAGTTTTGAGACCAGACATGGTACGCGAGACAACAGAGAAGGTTACAGTGATTCGCCAGCGCCTAGTGACAGCTTTGAACCATCAAAAGAGTTATGCAAATCAAAGGAGACGACCTTTGGAGTTTGCAGTGGGAGATCATGTGTTTCTGAAGGTCTCGCCACGTAGAGGTGTGATGAGATTTGGTTATAGCGAGAAGCTATCGCCGCGCTTCATTGGACCATTTGAGATCCTTGATAGGATAGGTGAGGTTGCCTACCATTTTCCGTTGCCACCTCAGTTATCATCAGTGCATAACGTGTTTCACGTTTCCATGCTTCGGAGGTACGAGCCTGATCCTTCACATGTGTTAGATTGGGTGGAGCTGCGGATTGATGAGGATGCCACTTATGAGGAGCGACCAGTGAGTATTCTTGATACAAAGGAGCAGGTGTTGCGGGGCAGAACAATTGCTTATGTCAAGGTCCTTTGGCATCATCGCGGGGTGGAGGAAGCGACGTGGGAGCTTAAGTCTGGGATGCGTGCTAGATATCCTGACCTGTTTTCCTCTTGACCTTTTGTGAATTTTAGGGGCAAAATTCCTTAAGGGGGGAGAGTTATGAGAATCGAAACCTTGTTTTTTATGTTATTTATATATTTGATGTGTTTGCTTCAGTATATGAATAGCATCGATGCATGGTTTATGCCTTAAAGTTGTAGAACAGCATGTGTAGATGTGTTTTACACTTTTCAGGGATTCAATAGAGTTTCGTTTGGCTTGTGCTTGGACCAAAAACCTTGACTAGGTGAGTTGGGATGGTTTTTGGCTTGAAAACCACGAAGCAAATTCTAGTATGCCTCTGTAGAGGAGTTCGGTCGACTGGTGGGTCTAGTTCGGTTGACCGAACTGGTTTTTCTGGGTTCGGTCGACTGAACCCTATGGTTCGATCGACTGAACTGTGTAATTTTTCGTTTTCTATAAAAGCAGTAGTGGCGGAGTTTTTGAGACAAAAACATTTTTTCAGCCCTAATAAACCCTTTTGTCCTCTTTCTTTCTAGATTTGAGGGACCGGGGCTTCGATTTTTGTTGATTCCTTTGTGGATCCTTGCTATCGGGGCCGAGGGCATCTTATTTATCTAGCCAGATTCTCGTTCTGACGCCGTTCAGTTTTGAGACGTCGAGTTCTTGACTCTCCGAGATAAGATTCTAGACCCTACTACTGTATTAGGGTGATATATGTAATTGTGTATGCTTTCATCGGGTAGAAATGCATAAAACGTGATTTTCATGTGTAACGGTGGTTTTTGGGTTGAAGTGGGGTTTTTACGCCTTTTTCTCAGTTGTATGCATGATCTGGGTGTGTTGACATCCGTGGTTTTCAAAAGTGATTTGAAAACGTGATTTTAGAGGTTTGGAGCTAACCCGCGGGGTTAATTCTCATCCTTTTCAAATGTTTGTGGGAAATGGTGTTAGATCTCCATGTTGATGGATGGGATCTCTTATACATGCGTGTATATGCTATTTTACTAGTTTTCATAGTGGACTACAGTGGGTTTTTAAATGTTATCCCTAAATGTACCGTAATAGTGGGTGTGGTTGAGTTGGGCTTCCATTGCTCCTCAATGTAAGTCTAAAAATGTGCGCAGCGTAGGTGCTCTGTACCTTCGGGTTAGTCCTCGTAAATTGAGTGTATTGGGTGCTTTGTAGTCTCGGGCTCAGGTCCCGTAAATTAAGCAGTAGGTGCTCTGTACCTTCGGTCGTGGAAATCTGTAAATTAAGTGGTTGGTGGGTGCTCTGAACCCTCGGGCTTGACTCATAAATTGAGTATGTTGTTGTGACTCTGTATAGAGCTTATCATTACCAAGCCTGTGGGTTCAGGGTAATGGATGAGAGTCTATAGTTGTTACCTTTGTCTGTAGGGTAGAGTTAGTACATAGGATCTCATTTACATTTTGTCCCCTCGACTGTGTGACCCGAGTGAAGAATATTGTGTTTTACTGCTTTTTCTTAACTGTTGCATGATATCTATTAGGATGATATGTATAGTTTGAAGGATGGAAAAACGTGAGTTTTATGAGATAAAATCGTTTTGAGGCCCGTTGAGGCTTGATGGAAAATTGTTGATTTTTTATGGAAAAACCTTTTAGGCTCCCGTGGTTGAGCCTATGTGTGTGAGATTGCATAGCCTGCTTTACAGTTTTTATTGTCTATGTTCTATTGAGCTTCGGCTCACGGTGTGAGATTTTCTAGAAAAATATTTTCAGGTGATCATGACGAGTTGATCTAGTTGCAGAGGTAATGGAAGACTTGCTGTAGTTTTTTCTATTTTTGTTCATGTACTTTTACATGTAATGCCTGTGATGGCCGATTTTGTACGCCTTGAGGCGATACTATTATTCATGTATGAGATTGCATGATTTACAGTTTTATGAGGGTTGAACTGTGAAATTTTTTTATTCAACGTTGTATATTTGATATTCAACTGTAAAAACCTATATTTCATAAATGGGTGTTTTTGTAGGCTTTCGCGTAACCCGGATATCGGGGCGTGACACTAACTATGGTGCATTGATGTGATTTGTGTTGGCTTTTGTATAACAGTTTCATAAAACTCTCATCTTTTGTGAGATTAATCAAAATCTTAATCAAATTATGGATTGTTTAGTTTACATTCATGATAAAGGAGGGATATGATGGAAGTAGAACCCTATATTGGTAGTTAATTATATTAACTTGTAAACGTAGGATTTGAAAATTAAACTAATGTCTACCGAGCGAGATTTGGAAGTTGGGAGTATATAAATCCTATGTTAAGTTATTAGAATGTGTTAAGTTCATGGGAAATGAACAAAATAAATAAATAAAATTGTGAAGTTTGGGGTTTGTTATATTGAGGGAGATCGCTCAAAATTTAAGCATTTGAATTATCATTTGGGAAGGTAATTTGACAAACAAAAAAAAAAGAATTAACATTTGAAGTTGTAGCTAAATTTAAAAACTTGAGAGCTATTTGATGAAAACGCAGTTTATGTGATTGTAGAATATTGATAAGATGAAATAAAGATGGATCCAAGGGAGTTGAACCATATTAGCATTATGCTTGCCATACAAATTATAGTATCATGGGTATAGGATTAAATGATTATTTAAGTTTTGAGATTTGGGTTATTAATTTAAGTTTGGGATGTGGTTTAATGGGTTAATTCCAATATGTTAAGTGTCGTGTAAAAGTTAGATAACACTAATCCATGAGCGTGACTAAATCCATGGTTTAATGGAAGAGAATTAGCGTTTAATGGAAGAGAATTAGCTGGCTAAATGAAAGAATCTTCTAACTAAAATGAGATAATATAATAAATTGAAAACCCAGCCGTTTAAGAGGTTAAAGGAAAATTTATTTAAATTCTTGGTTCGATGATGATTGGGTAAAGTATTAAGTGGAGAATATACAAATTCTATTTGGGATCTTGAACCACAAGTTTAGTTTCCACTCTTGAGATAATGAGTTGTGTGATTAGATGAACAATAAGTTGATAGTTGAAACGCTTATTAATATGGAAAGATTTGAAGGTGAATCAATATTGAAGATTAGCTACAATAACATGAGAGCTCGTTTGACAAAATAAGGTCAAAGAAAAAATAAAACCATTAAAAGTTTATATTTGGGATTCATGTTGTGGGATTCGAATAAGGGAGAATCAATACTAAAATTGTTTAATATAATTATAGTGAGATAATTATGAAATGTTAAAACTTCAATATCATGTACTTAATTTGAATGAATGGTCGAATTGAAGAAAATGAGATTCTTGACGCATTCATGATTCATTGTGTAATGTTGTCTGAGTAATTTGGATAAATGGTGAGAAGAGAAATTTGTACATGAAGTCAACAAATTGAATAGTTATATATACCAGCCATGTTTTGTAACAACCCAAACCCCTGGGTCACAAGAAAGCCCACTAAACTAACATTTTGGGATACCACAATCTACCAAAATCACCCGAACCCAAACAGGTCAAAGACGAAAATAAACACGAGATTTTATTTGTAAAAGAAATAACCAAAATAAGCCATTCTACATCAAAAGGGTTACCCCCATGCTTCTCTAAACAAAACCCAAATTTATATTCACAGCGACAGCCCGCTCGAGCGCTCAGAGGCCCACTCGAGCGTGAGACGCCCACTCGAGCGTGAGATGCCTAAGGGATTTTTTAGCTAAGGACTAGAAAACCTTTTCGAGTCTCAAAAAAATACCTAAAAACATGATCTCTGAGCAGGGTTTTAAATAAGCAAAATATAGGAACAAAAACGTTTAATTCATAAAGCAAATACTCCTCCGATTTAAAAAAAAACGAAACGTTGAAAGTATGAAACCCAATCTTGAACAAGTAAAACTACTAACAACCCAAGGTTTCTCTCTCAAAATAAACACTACAAACATGCATAATGTAATCGCCTTAAGGCTTACAAACAAGCTTTCAAAAGCAAGCAAAAGATGTAACAATGCATGATCCCTTAACAAAAGAAAACTAAAACAACTCTCCTGCCTTCTCGGCCTCTACTCGATCATCTCCCGTGATCACAATCACCTAAAAAAGGTTTTCAAATCTCACACGATGAGCCGAAACCTAATAGAAAACAGATTAATCATGAAATAAAAGTTAAACATGTTGATGCAAAAAGATATGAATATTCGAACTCTGACGAGCCTCAAAAATAGTTTTATATATATAACCCACCACGGTTTACATGCAATCCATGCAATGCACCTTTATGGGCGTTCACCGAAGGACCGCAGCCCCAACTAATGCATCTTAATGGGCTTTTACCGAAAGATTGCAGCCCAACTGATGCATCCACACTTCACCTTGAGCAAACATCACGGTTTATATAACAGCGTCATTCATCTATCCATGGAAACTAACGAACAATAAAACAAGGCTCAACCCCGATGGTTAGTTTCAAACTTCCAATGGGTAAAGCATATGATTTGAAAGACACCGATTGTAAATGTGAAATGAGGCTATGTGGTTGTGTAATTGAGTTGGGAGAGGAACCAAGTTGTTGTTGGACTCCCGGGTTGTTGATAAAAATTGAAATGGTTAATTGAATATAGATTTGAAATGGTTTGGTATCGGGTCGCCTCTTGGGTGTTCCTTCGGGAAATCAAAATGGTTTAGTATCAGGTCGCCTTCTGGGTGTTTGTTCGAAAAACCAAAATGGTTTGGTATGGTTTGGTACGGGTTGCCTCCCGAGTGTTCCTTTGAAAAACTGAAATGATTTGGTATCGGGTTGCCTCCCGGGTGTTCCTTCGGCAAACCAAAATGGTTTGGTATTGGGTCGCCTCCTGGTGTTCATTCGGGAAACCAAAATGGTTTGGTATAGTTTGGTACAAATTGCCTCCTAGGTGTTTCTTTGAGAAACCAAAATAGTTTGGTATAGTTTGGTACGGGTTGCCTCTCGGGTGTCCCTTCGGGAAATCGAAATGATTTGGTATGTGAATAAGTTGGGCTTGAGCAGCTCCACGGTGAAAGACCGAAAACTTGTATAAGGTAGGTATCAGGTTCCCTTGGGTTAGCTCCCGTAAACTAGAGGTGGGTACTAGGTTCCCTCGGGTGGATCCCATAAACTGGATGGGCGCGAGGTTCCCTCGCGTGAGGCTCGTAAATTGGACATGTTGGTTATCGTGGTGAGTTATAGAACTCTCTATTACCCAACGATTTCGCGTAGCTTGTCTGGAGAATATGGAGATATTTCTATAAGCTATACCCGACGTCAGTTCAGTATTTTGAATAATTGAATGAAATGAAAATGTAAATAATGGATTGATAAATTGGAAAGAAAATAAAAGAAAGGGGAAGAAAAGAAAACTTAATGGTTGAATAAAACAGATATGCGAATTTAATGAGAATAAAATATGGTAATAAATAAAAGATGATCTAAGTGAGAGAGTTAGGAAATTTGAAGTTGAGGAATTCAAATGAATTCATATTATTTTTAAAGTATATAAAATGGGTGTGAATGTTAAATCTGGAAATAAGTAAAGAAAATAATTGAAAGTGATTGCATAATACTCTGTTCATTCATACTTCACAAGTAATACATTGCACTTTTTTTAGTATTTATGTTACGAACTTTGGCTCACGTTTGTTGGTTACATTTTTTTATAGGTTCTGATAATGCAGAGAAGAGGTCAGAAATGTATAGATTGTTATACGAGTCTTGCAGAAGAAAAGATGAAAATTTATTTTTTGAAATTGATATATGAATTTTTTGCGTTTTGTAAAAGTATAATGAAACATACCTTTGTAATCGAAATATGTATATCATGTAATTGTGTCGGTTGTAAGAAATTGATGAAAACTTAGAATGTCATGTGCATATACATTTCCAGATTTTGCGTTTGAGAAATTGAAAGAAAATATGGATTCTTATGGATGAATGACGTACTTTGATACTAGTATGTGATGTTCATATGAAATGACTTGAATGGATTCCAAGTTTAAGGAATGTTTAGATATTGGTTTGATTGTATACTGTGCTAAGTTATAAGAAATGACTCATGTCAAAATGCTTGAAGGCTTACATAGTTTTGTGGGATTTCATTTGAATTATGAATGTTATTGTAATGAATGGTGAATGTTAGTCATTAAATAGTTTTGACTGTGATTGGGAGTTAAAATCTAGACTGAGCCTAAGTGTAAATTTCTATTTGAGTTTGACAGGTTCTTTAGGTAATTTGGGATTATTCGAAAAACAAATGAGACTATATCGAAATTTTTAAGAAATATACTTGGAATATTTGTAAAGTTTGGCTCCTAAGTTGTGTACTATTGGTTTGTTCTTAGGTATGTGGGCGCTCGAGTGGGGATGGGATCCGCTCGAGCGTTGCAAGAGGCTAGGACTGGAAAATGGTTTCTGGCAGTTGACTACTCAAGCGGTGATCTGTTCGCTAGAACGGACCAAACTGCCATCGAGTACCTGTCCTTGTTTTGAGAAGCCGGTGTCTAATTTGATTAAAATATTTCAAATTTAAAACCATTATTTTCTATAGGGTTTCTCACGTTTGGGTGATAGTGTGAGGTAGGGTAGTTGGGTTCATGTGATCCGGGTTCGGAGCGTGATAGCTTTACCCTAATAGAAAGTAGTGGAGATCTATTATCTTACAAAAAAGTTACAAGCAACTCAGGCAGAGACAAGTGGCAAGTAGTAGTGTTAGAGAAGATGGAGTCACCACAGAAAGCTAAAATTTGGGGGTTGGTACATTGCACAAGGATAAGAAGGCTGTTGATTGCAAAAAGGTAAAGATCAAGTTCAAGAGTAGTTTGGACTTGGTCTATGTTCATTTCTGTTGATGATCAGAGAAGGTGGAGTACCCATACCCATGAAAAAGGTGTCGGTCAAGGCGATGAATAGTTCTTAAAAATGGTTCAGGAATTTGAACCAAGGTAGGTATTGTTGGGATTTGTGTCTTGAATTTCGGGATATTCCCGCCCGAACGAGCGTCCGGATGCCTCGGGATAGTATTTTAATCTTGCCTTATTTTAGTGCTTCTTGTTTTGGCACGTTCATCTTTTCATAGTTATGCCATTAATTTTTTTAGTTTCCTTTATTGTTAGTCTTGATAGGCAAGAATGCCCTAAATAGCTACTTTTCTATTTGGGTTTATTCTCTTATCAGAATTAGAAACTTTTTACTATATAAATCAAGGTGTCATAAGAGTTGTATAAGACAGGAGAGAGGCTCAAAAAAGAGACCAGAGAGAGGCTCAGTTTAAGGTCAGAAATAAAGAGAGTTCTTGTAATCCTTATTGTTCATAGTGAATTATCTTTTCTCGTCTGAGGACGTAGGTAGCTTGTCGAATCACGTATATTCTAGTGCTCTTTTTATCGTTCGTATTCTTTATTTACTTTGTATAAATTGGAGCCATCGGTGTGTTTTTCGTTGCACTTGGAAATTTGTGTTAAAATCTTGACATCGGAGTACTATTTAGGCGATATCACGTGATAGTCTTGGTAATAAATGATTGTATCCTACATAAATGGTGTTTGGAATTGCTGAAACTAATAACTTATAAATTATATTTTGTAGCAGAAGTTGTGAGTATTTGGTAAATATTGTAACTTGTAATTAAAATAGAAGAAAAAAATTATTAGAATTTATAGCAAAAGTTGTGAATATTTGGTAAAAATTATAACTTGTAGCTGAAATAGAAGAAAAAATTATTATAATTTGTAGTAAAATTGTGGGTGTTTGAAAAAAATTGTACTTTATAACTAAAACTACTAACAAGAAACTAAAAAATACAAACAGTAACTTTGCCAAACACCCCCATAATATGGGTCTCTTTTTGTTTCATAATCACTCAATAAAGATCAGTTATCAAGTTCCTACCATAAAATTTATCGCCATTATATTGGGTTAGGGTACCACGTTGTTTGCTAAGCTAATTTAGAATTCAACTTTTTTTAAATTCTAAATTAAATAAGTATTTTTTTTTTACTTTAAATCAAATAGGCAAGAATATTGTTTAGTTAAAAAGTTGCTTCAAGTCACATTATTAGGTGGTCCCAAAGTACCAGAGAACCACTCCTAGGCAGGGCTCTTTTGAATGGAAAATTATTAGATGCTCCCAAAGTACCACATAAGCGATGATATGTAGTGCTCTCGATAAATAAAAATACTCGATGCACATTAAGTGAATCAATATTGTCTCTTATTTATCTAATAATGATGGGCTCACATTGTTTTTCGAAGTAATTTTTGCTATGTTATTGAATAAAAACACTCTGTAGGCCATCATGTCTCTATTTTAATTGCATTCACTTTGGTGGAAAACAATGGTGAAATTCTATAATTGTTAACCCAAAAACCCTTCGATGAAAAAAAAAACACAAAAACTCATTCATGAAAGATCCATGTTATTCTGACCACATGCATTTATTTTCAACCAGTTCATGGACAAGGCTTTCGCTCTGAAGAGAATCAGGTTGATTTAATTTAGTGGCGGAGCCAATGTATGCCCAGATGGGGCACGCGACCCCTCTCACTTTTATATATATATATTATTACGTATAAAAAAAAATGTCTAGACTCATAAAATTTATTTAGTGTCCCTCCTAAATATATAACTATTCTATTATTTAATTTTTTTATAAAAATATTTGCAACCACGAGTCTTAAAATAACAAATTTTAAAAGATAATATTTTTAAAACTTTTACTATGTTAGGATATTTTTTTAATTTTTTACACCTATAAATTTTATTCATATGCTACTAGCGAGAGAACATTTAATACACAATATAATTTTATTTGTTATTGAAATATCATATAAATATCGTGATATTCTTAAAAAAATTACAAAAATTGCTCAAATATTCAAATGTTGCAAAGCTTTCAAATTGTCAAAACTTAAAATCAACATAGCAAGTTAATTAAATCAGTTGAGCTGACACTATAATATTTTAATTGGTTTGATATATTTTTAATAATGATTAGTATCTACTTAAATATATAAGTTTTACTTACCTAAAGTAAATAAATAAATAACTTTCTACCTTAATTGTCACAAAATTTTGTGAAAGTATACATTGCAAAATTTTTATATTTATTAATAGTTGTTTAAGTTTTAGTAATATTCTATTATTATTGGTTATAGAAAATTAATATTTTAAGTTAACTAGTGCCCCTATAAACTAAATTTTCTAGCTTCGCCGCCGTATTTCCAAAATATCCTCAGACAACTTCACATTCTACTCTCACTAAATATTATGATGAATTGGTTGAGAGGAAAAAAAACAACATAACATTGTGTGACTTATAAAAATTCATTTATTAAAAATATGACATAATATCACATACATAATATGAGTATCTTTTAATTTGTATAATCACAGAAAATAGGGAAAAGGAAAGTTAGCCCGTTTTTTATAAACTTTAAATTCTTTTGGCCCAATTTGGGATAATTTTTGATAGCTTTTATAATGGAGGCTAAACTTTCAAAATCTATTGATTAGAACAAGATTTAAGCCAAAAAAATTGAACGGGCAAACGTCAAAACCGATTCTAGATTAAAATTTTTTGATATCAAATGATTAAAATAAAACCCTGTATATACTCCTAAAGTTATATTAGAATTATATTTTACGAAATCTTGTAGTACTAATTTTGGTTACTGCAACAACTTTTAGTCTAGAATAGTTCACAGTTGTAGACTTTAATTTGAAACTCCAGATTTAAGTTTTCTATTGTATTTTTGAATGCAAGAGACACGACATAGTGTGGACTACAATTCTCGTGCTCTTTAAAACTCTAACTAGCCAACTGTAAGATTCGTAGAAACCTTAAATATAAAGATTAATTATGAGCTAGTATCTACATAACTGCATATATATATGGTTAAAACATGGACCTGTAAAATAAATATGATTTGAACTCCTAATAGAATTATAAAAACCCACCTGAACCCAGAAATAATTTCATAAAAATATTATTTATAAATTATTCCACTAAAAAATTATAATTGCACTTCCCGCATATTCTCAAAATCGAATATTCGAAACTTTGTTATTAAATGCTTATTTATTCTTCTACGTTAAGATTTTCGATACCGGCCGATTAAATTAAATTACTAACAATTATATTTAATCAGCTTCTTAAGGCATTCTGCTTAACTTATTTGATTGCCGAATAATTAAATCCACCTACAAAATTTAGCTTAGTCAAAATTTATAAATTTTTTAAAGGAATTATTGTCAATTCTGATATTTCGGAACGTAAATTTCGTCAATAATTAATATTCACCATATAATTAATATCGTCATATAATTCACTGGGATTATACACCCGTAAAAGATCACACTCTTTAATGATTCAAAATAACGAATATTAAATATACATAAATATTTAATTATTTCGAGATTAAGAGTATAAGCACTCATAATAAGCATTGAGTATAAATTAATTTATATAATTAGTATAAAATTAATTATCCCAACGCGATTCTGTTCAATACACACGAAATGTACTAGTACAATAAATCAGAACAATAAACGACGCTATTATTTGTTCTTCCTAATCAAGATAGGTCTACTAAAACTCTGCGTTACAGTCGTACCGATTGTGTGTCTAATTCTATCTAAGCCGTGAAATAAAAACTTATATTCTACAAAAATTAATAATCTAGTCTTCTGTGTGTAAATAAAATTCTACACAGCAGATTAAATACTGTGCAGAATAAAAAACACTCATGCATAATATAAAATAAATAATGAAGCTACATCAATTGCTCATTAAGATTCTCATAAAATAAAAAAATAATTTTATTAATGAATAAAATTAAATACTAAAAATAATAAAAGACATAATTTTTAGTATACAGCCCTACAGAACGGGAAGCATGCTGCGCCTAAAAGGACAGCACGCTCGTGTTGCGCTTTGTTTGGCATATTTTTCAAATAATATTTTATGGTCTAATATGTTTATGACGTAAAACTCGTCGAATTTATTTAGCATGTGAAATTTCAGATTTATTTAATACATGTAACTAAGTAATTGAATAACATTTGTTAAACAATATTTTTTTAAATTATAATTTTTATTTATTTATAAAACAACATTAAGAAATCTTATTCGATCACTTAGTTACATATATCAAATGAATTTGAATTTTTACAAAAAAAAAAAAACAAACTAGACAAATTCTACATAATAAATAAATTAAATCATAAAAAAATATTTAAAAAATATACCTTTTTAAGCGCAACATGAACATGCTGCCCTTTTAAGCTCAGCACGCTCCCATGTTCACGGCCTGACATTTTATTCTATGGGTCCATGTTAAATGATTTTTGAGATCTTTTACTTTTATATTTTAAAATGTTTTTTTATCCTTGGACTAAGTTCTTAGCCTTTCAAATAATTTCAATAAGGAACTCAAAAGATTTCACTTTTTATCAAAAAATTAAAAAAAAATATTTAAAAAAGGAATATAAAATCTCACTAAACACAAAAAGAAAATAGCCATCATCCGTATCTTTATTTCTAAAAGGGCATAATAGTAGGCTTATTAGTTTATTTTGATTTTTTAAAATTTTTTAATAAAAAATTTACTTTTTCAATTTGTCTCAATTAAAAAGAGTAAAAAAACTATAATAATTTGATCAACAATAAAAAAAATTTATAAAAAACAAAAAAAAAATTAAATAACTATTATCCAAGCTTTAATTCCTGAAAAAAGCATGAGAGTAGTGAAGAAAAACAAGAAGCATAATTTTGGACAATGGGGACAAGAGAGAAACCACCACATGGCAATGTGAAAAAAAAAAGGGGCAAACTCATACATCTCTTCCCATCTTTTTTCACAATTTCAAAATGATAAGCATCCACTTCACACACACTTGTTTCAACTTTGTGGATGCCATTTTTACTTTCATGCCCCTTCATTTCTCTTTTCAACCAAACAATTGGTTACCCACAGCAAAATTTCCACAGGTATCCTCCCCTCCCTCCACCAGAAAACCCTCATATGGAAACAAAAAAAAAAAAGAAAGAAAGAATCCACCTCAAAAAGATCCTTGCTTCTTTAAACCCATTCCCTACCTTCAAAAATCTGCACAAAAAAAAAGTAACAAAAAATTTTCAACAAGAGCATTAGTACAATATATATATGAAAAATACTAATTAACCCACTTTGGTGTGGGTTAATTAGACTCTTCCTACTTTGGTGTTTATGTTTAATTATCACAACTCTTACTTCTATGTATTGCGATACTGAGTATTGTTTTTTCTAAATTAATAAACTTTTACCGATTAAAATTTATTATTATTCCCATAGTGAAAGGTGTGTGTGTGTGCGCATACCCATGCAGCCTCACAAAATAAAATCATTAAAAGACCTAAACTCCGCGCATGTTTGATTTAAGCTATATGTTCATTCGAATTAAAATGACAAAAGTGCACAAAGGAACAAAAAAACAATAAAAGCCTGCTAAGTAACTTTTTTTTGTTTCTCATATTAACTTTTTTATGTTTTGATCAATTTTTTTTAACTTTTCTAATTCCTCGTAAAAAAAAAGAAGACAGAATATTTTTGGACTAATGTTAAAAAATTAATTAAAGACAAAAATTATATAAAAAGGTTAGACCAAATGCAGGACCTGTCTTGAAAATTATGTCTCTTTGTCGCAATATATTAAAACCATTAAACATATCACGAAATTTATGTGTTTCGAAATTCTCCTTCGATGCACTAAAATAGAAGAATTTAAAATTTTCAAAACAAAAAATATCTACACATCATTATCTATATTACTTACCATCATGTTTCTTGATTAAACCTCTTGCAAACAGCAAACAAATAATTAGAAACCCCACTCCAACTGCGCCTCCTAATATAATAGCCACCGTCTTTCCTGTATTTTGCCCTGACCCTTCAAAAATTGCAGGCATCCCACGTTAATGATCACCAATGAGAGTATTTTCTACCATTAGAAAATAGAAAGAGAGTGACCACAAATCAAAGTTGGGCAAACTCGTCTTTTTAAATTTGAATTCTGTTACATGCATGCTCACTGAACATAGATTCAAATACTCTTTTTATATGGAGTAAATCTTATACAATTGTGAAATTCGTAAAAAAAATGTGTCAAATTTTGTATACAAATATGTACATCTAGCATTTTTTTCTATTTTTAGATTGAGGAATCTACAAAATACAAATCTAATCAAAGAAATTTCAATAAAATAAAGGAAGGAATTGAATCTAAAGGAAAGGTGAAGCAACTTCTGAGTGGCCTCTTGCCCTTTTTTTTTCTTTCTTTTTTTTTAAATTTTTTTATCACATACTACTATAAATACTTTTCACTATTTTGGCATTGTTTGATTTCTTGTTTAGACCTGATATATTATTTTAGGGTTAAAATTAGGAGAGGAAAAGAATCACAAAAAAAGCAAAAGATGTAATGGTGACTTTTGACTTTTAACTTTTTTAGCCTTTTTACCTTTTAATTAAAATATTTGTACACATTTTTTTTAAGGATATCATAATTCTTTTATCATACCCATTCAATTTTATAGAAAATATATTTTTAAAATTTACTTATCAATATAATTATCAAACAAAATATATATTAAATATAAAATTATATAAAAGTAAAATAAACAAAAAATTCCACAATAATTTTAAACCACTTTTAAGTCATAAGGTATTGTTTCTTATTGCATTCTTGCTTATTTTTGTTTTTTATGGAAATTTTTCTTATTTTGGTTTAAATTCCTGATTTGTTTATATCGTCTCCAGAACTTGAAAAGTGACTTTTTGTTTAAAAATTTTAAAAATTTACTAAAAACAAAAATAAACAACATAAAAATTATTTTATTAACTTATTGTAACTTATTTTTATTTTTAAAATTTGTTTTTACGTATTTTGATAAAACAATTTACTAAAGTAAAAAAAACATAATAATTTAATAAAACAATAAAAGAATTTATTAAAAATAAAAAAGAAAAAAAAATAAAAGTAACAAATAAAAATTTAACATATTTTCTTATTTTAACTCATTTTTGTCTTTTTAAATTTTTTTTTACATATTTTGGTCAATTTTTTTTATATTTTTTTAACTCATGATAATAGTTCAAAAATCTAATAATTTAATAAAATAATAAAAAAATCAATAAAACTAAAAAACAAATAAAATAAAATAAAAACAAATAAGCTTTTATTCCAAAAAAATTACGATATTATCCTTAAAATTACTTAAAACTAAATAAACCTTTATATAAGCATGCTTTTGGATTAGTTTTTTTTTTAGTAATATTTTAATTTTTTGACTTTTTAGTGTTAAATTATGGACTTTTGTGTCAAATCATGATTTTTTGTGTCAAATTATGACTTTTTTATGAAAAAAAAGTAAAAAAAATTTAACTTTTTGTGAAAACTCAAACAAAGTAGCTTTTTTTTTAGTGAAAAAGAGTCAAAAAAATTTAATTTAAAAGCCAAACAGGCTAAGGGAGCCTTTGTTACGAGGGATTGGAGGTGGGATAACATAAAGAAAAAAATATATAGGATTAATATTGAATTAATACTTATAATTTGATAAATATTAAATTATTAATATTTTATTTATGGTATTAATAATACCAGATACTCTATTGATATTATTAGTAATAGATTCTAAATATATTAACTAAGGATAAAAAATAATTTTTCAATCTTTGTCTTATTTTTTATTTTATTTTAATTAAATATGAATTAAAATTTTTAATGTATATATAAAATTTATTTTATAATCGTCTTTAAAAAAATATTTAGGACTCAAAATAATATTTATTTTTTATTTTATTTAATTTTATCTAGAATACCAAAGTAGACTGAAGAACTTAACAATAAATTAACTTCTTGATAATTTGAATTAAAAGCCACTTTCAGATGATAAAAAAAATACCAAAAACAAAACAAAAACAACTTTAAGTGGAGTTTTAAGCTTTTGTTTAACATTACCTGCTGGAGAGGAAAAGGAATCAGATGATGATGATGAGGAGGAGGAGGACGACGACGACGACGACGACGACTGTTGTGATGACGGCGATGATCCCCGGGGAACCCCATTTGGGTAATAACTATAGCTTATAAAACACTTGTTAAGGTACACTTGCCCTGAAACAGAGCTTCCACATTCAACCTGAGATCTCTGAACAGCGCTCCTCACACAATCCCCACAATCCGACGTCCCCAAATCCCCCTCGCACTGCCCCACCACATACACCGAATCATACCCCGTCGCGTAGAATCCATTTCCGCCGCCGCCGCCGCCGCTCGTTATCCCGTTCTCCAGAGCCGACAACGCCGTGTCCCTTTTCTCTTCGAACCCACTTCCCACGCTGTTCTTCCCACTGCAACTCTTGTACAGCATCTCCAACCCAGAGACTTCGGAGAACCCGGCAACCTCGTACAGCAAGTAGCAGCCCAGGAGCTGGACTCTGGCGGCGGCGACAAGCGGCTCGCCGCCGCAGAGCTTGTCGATGAGGATCGGAAGCTGGCTGACGCAGTTGTAGCATTCGACGTTGCTCAGGTCGCCTCTGCACTGGAAGAGGCCAGAGACAGTGGTTTGGCCGCCGCCGGCGGTGGTTTTGAAGAACTTGGACTTGGAGGACTGAGAAACGAGAGAGCCGAAGAGGGAGGAGATGGACTGGGAGTAAGCGCCGGTTGGATCTGACAAGGATTGCTTTGCGCAGCCCTTGTAGACCAAGGTGGTGGCGTCGGAAGCGGATTGGGAGAGGGGGAGGAGCTCCAGATTGGCATAGAAAAGCAGGAGGAGAGAGAGGAGGCGGGAGGGTTTTGGGGAGAAACCCATTTGGGTGGGAAATGGAAGAGGGTGTGGGGAATGGGGATGCATCAAATCATGGTGGGTTAAGGGTTTTGGACAGATTTTTGGGGATTTTTCGGAGATGGGTTTTGGATGAAAAATTGAAAATGGGGAAAGGTTGAAGGGTTGAAGGGTTGAAGGGTTGAAGGGTTTTGTCTTTGTTGTGTTTGATACTCCGATGTGTTGGCGTTCAAATGGGGGATTGGGGTTCGAGTTTGGGTTTGGGTTTTAGTAATCTTACTATCATTAAATCAATTAATAATGCATTATACTTACAATTATTACAATTATTGATGCAAAGCAAATTGTAAGGTATTTTAGAGTACGCATATCACATGATATTATTTATAAATAAAAATATGTAGTACATATTAAGTAATTAAGTAAGTTATTTTTGTTTTTATTTATTTCATAAAAATAATTTATTATTACTCTACTTGAAAATTTTGTCACTGTAATGTCACGTAATACTATTAAAATAATAAAATAATTACTTAATCTTATGCAAATCTATTTACATTTAATGGCTACAGTTGGGCAAAATTGATTATTTACTTATTAATTTATAAGTTAAAAAATAAATCACGTCGTTTTGGTAGCTTAATAAGTTAAAAATAAATAAATAAATAAGTTCGTTTTGATAGCCAAATAAATAAATAAATAAATAAATTAGCTTATAAGCTAAATAAACTCGTTTGAATAACTAAATAAGTAAACAAGCAAATAAAATTGTTTGGATAACTAAATAAGTAAATAAATAATTCTACTCAAACGAAATGATTTATTAGTAAATTAATTTATTTGTTAATAAGCAAATAAATAAATAAGTAAAATTTTTAAATAGGGCCAATATTTGTGATTACTATAAATTATTTGATGAATTAATTTGATTATTTTAGTAATTACCATTTTGACAGGATAGTGTTTGAGTCTATTTTTTCTTGAATGGGGTTACCTGCGTTGAAAAAATTATCGACTCCTCCAAGTAGACAATGTTGTGTCACAAATTTTGGATGGGAGAGTCTTAAATGCAAGAATTCACACAATAGTATTATTTACTTTTAAAATTGTAATACCACATAATCATAAGTAAATCATTGTTCACCTTTACCCAACTGTAAATATCAAATTGTTAATTTATCGATTGTTTTAAAAATTTAAATTATTAAAAAATAAATTTAATAATATATATTAAGTTATTTAATGGTTTTTTTTTACGTACCACGTGAAAAAATAACAAACTAAAATAAACAAATTCAACAACGCACATGGTAAACATGAATTCAAAATTTTATAGAATTAGAGTTATAATATCATATTAAATTATTAATTATTTCAAAAATTTATGCTGCTAAAAAATAAACTCAATAATTACATCACAAATTAAAAAATTTTAATTACCTAAAAAATATTTTATTTTCAATACAAATTTCCTTCCATTTTTTGTTATCAAAATAACATCCGTAAAATTGTAATTTTCAACAGTGCAGTGCCAAAATGTCAAAATTGTAACTTTAATGATGAGAGTTTTTGTGTTTGATTCGAAGTTGGGGGTGCTCAAAAGAGGGGTTGGGGTTTGAAATTTATGAAAATGGGAAGGATAATGTGCTTAAAAAACATAACACTGTGCGGCATCTTATTTGGGATTAGTATTAGAGTATATTTTTATGATTAAATTCGTTTATTACGTAGAATTCGTTGAGTTAGCTTTTCATATGAAAATTTAAATTAATTTAATACCTATAACTAAGTGATTGAATAAAATATCTTAATATTATTTTATAAATAAATAAATTATTCAAAAAATATTTACTTAATCACATAATTATAAGTATCGAATTAATATGAATTTTACATAAAAAAAAAATAAAAATAAATTCTAAGAACTTTACATAATAAACAAATTCGATCATAAAAATATATTTTCAAACTTGTCCCAAATAAAATAACACGCAGCACGATATGTGCCTCACCCACCCCGTTCCCGATATTTTTGGTTTTGTGGCGTTTGGGGATTTTCTTTCCTTCTGAATTGGCCTACCATTGCACAACTTTGTATGTCAGAGCATCTTCCACTTTTTGTTGTCAAGATAACATCTGTAAATTTGTAATTTTCAATGTTGCAGTATCAAAATGTCAAAAGATTATAACAGTAGAAAAATGTTAACTATGGTTCATTAGTGGTGATTCATACGAAAAGTAATATGCCAAGTAATTATGTATCGATGACTCTTGGCACTTTAATTATTTTATATTTTTTTTATAAGATTTCTCATTCAGGTGGTTTGCTGTTTAAATTTTTTTTTTTTCACTGTTCATGTACTTTCAATAAAAAAAAAGTAATTATGTATTAATATTGTATTTTTTTTTGTCTCTATTAAATTTTTAACAAAAACTCGTAGTCTTTGTTTGTAGGAGTGTTTATGATTCGATTTAGTTTAGTTGTGGACTAAATTAAAAATTAAATCGTTTTAAACAGTTTTAAAAACTTAAGAATAAAAACCGAATAATATGTACTATAAAATCGTACCAGACCAATAAATGACAGTTTGATTCTAATTTGGAACTATAGTTCTAAGAATAAATATTTATTGCTTATTTTATATTAAAAAAGTTATATATTTTTTTGTTTATTGTTTATTAAATATTTACTTTCTCTATTTTTATTATTTTACTTTACATTTTATTTTATCACTTGTTTATATTCTTACAAAGATGGAATTTCATTTTTATAAATTATGAATATATTTTATTACTTTTTCATCTATTATCAATAGTTTATGAATTGTATTATATTACGATGATATAAAACATATATAAAAACTTAAATAATAAAAGATAAGATGTAAAATAAAATAAACAATTTTTAAGTTTTTTTATATTACATAATATAAATAGTAATAATAGGTAACAGAACGGTTCAGTTCTATATAACTTTTTGAAATTCAATCTGTGAACCAAACTACAAGCAATGCTTCTTAATTATTTATAATTGGAACTAAATTGTTCGCTAAAAAATCGAATCAAATTATATGATTTGGATCTGTCTAAAATAAAAATTTCAACGATCTTTTAAACACCCATAATTGTTTAATAAGAGCTTTAGACGTACGAATTACATAGCATTACAATAGGCTCCACAAATACTTTCTTTGTTTTATTTTTATTTGAATTGAACTACTAATTCACTTGGATTACTCCGCCTTTCAAATGGTAAGATATACAAACTCACGTGAGGAGTGATTTTCGTATTTTAATCCATGAAGATTGGAATGATAAAACGATAATGCCCTTAATTACTTCATATAATATCGATTTTATTCTTGTAGATATAAACCTAATAGTCCCAAAAATTAGTAAGGCTTCTCCATTTCTCATTCTTTGGAGTGTTCAAAAATCATAATTTATGAAAGAAAAATACTAGCCACCGCCAAGTGGGTGATGGATAATAAAGAACTCTTAGTACTAACAGTTAAACTCTTAATACTCAATGTTTAATTCTTATTGTTGTTATCTACCGTTCAGTAGGTGGTGGTTAACAGGACCGTTTATGAAAAATGAACTAGATGAAGGAAGCCACCACGATGATTTATGAAGAATGGTGCCATACGAGTTGAGGTTGAATGGTTTATAGGATTAGATTCAAATATGAAGTTGAAGGTGGAGAGAGGTTGACAAAGAGAAGGCGGGAGAGAAAGAAAGTAGTTTATGGGCCTGGTGGCTGATGACTAATTGCAGATAGAAGTGTTATAGGGGTATTTGGAAAAATTACTGTTAATGATTTTTAGTTTCTTATTACTATTTTTAATTATAAATTACAAGTTTTTTAAACATTTACAACTTCTGCTACAACTTGTAATTATTATTTTTTTTTAAACTTTAGTTACAAGTTACAATTTGTAATAAATACTCACAACTTTTTCTTTAAGTTACAATTTATACATAACTAGTTTCAACAATACCAAACGCAACCATAGGCAGGTGATGGTGGTGGTTGAGGTGGTGGTTTCTGGTAGAGTGAGGACTGAGTGTGATATGGCAATGACGAAAGTTGGCAGTCATATTTTTATAAATTAAGTTTTTATAAATTAGACCCTGACTCGTTTTTTTTTTTTGGTATTTTTCGACTCGTTGTTTATTGTTTTTATAATTGTATGTTTATATGCGTTTTATGTATATTTGGGTTTAGAAACGCACGTTGGGTTGGATCATGGGGCAGTTGGGCATTGTGGTGCAAAATTATATGT
>JAOTRH010000023.1:9861871-9880236 GCA_034768845.1 Heliamphora exappendiculata
GCGAGAAAAGAGAAGTACGTGATTAGTCAACAGAAATTTATCAGGAGATAAAAAAATTCCTACAATAAAATAAATAAACAAAGCACTAAACCTTCTTTGAATGACCACTAAGTGTGGATAAGATCTCTCCTGATGGTCGATCAAAGAGTACAGCACTTGTATCAGCCCCACCAGTCGCTATAATATCCTACACAAGCAAAGAAACGCTTAGATCTAATTTGTGGAATCTAAGAGTTCCTTTTCATTTTATTTGGAAAAAGAACCTCACCCTAACATAATGTGTTCTGTGACTAATTATGTGGTTGGTTTCTGTATCTACAGCCATATTGTAAAATAATGTTGGAACTCTAAGAGAAATCAGACTACATGTATAGAATATAATAA
Source organism: Heliamphora exappendiculata (assembly GCA_034768845.1). Lineage (NCBI taxonomy): Eukaryota > Viridiplantae > Streptophyta > Magnoliopsida > Ericales > Sarraceniaceae > Heliamphora > Heliamphora exappendiculata. The sequence continues at coordinate 9,862,256 of JAOTRH010000023.1, forward strand.
AGATATAAGATGTAACCAAAGGCAGAAAGAAAGGCAATTCAACACTAAATCCAAAGCTCCAATTATCTAACATCAAAATAAAATCTTGGGTTGTTTTACACTGGCTCACCTTGCATGACAAACATGGAACTGAAAGCCATGGGCTTAATCCTAAGTCGTAAGAAAACATGGTAGATAGAATGATTTTCACCTTGCGAACATTTCTCATTCTATTGAAAATATATATACCTTTCTCATAAGACACGAGTGAGACAACTCTTCACGGTAAATGTTTCACCATCAAAAGATGAAGAATTTGTGGAGTCCTTCCTCATCACAAAATGTCTCTTGGCTGGGTCACGCACACATTACATGCTAGAATGAATAGGCTATTAAGTGAACAGAGCTACTCACGAGTAGCTCGGATCCGACTCATTTATTGGCTTGCTTGAGCGCATTTGTTTAGAAAGCAAGCCAAATACAATCTTCATGTTCTGGCTCCACAAAAGGACAAGATGAGCTTGATAAGTATGTGCTCAGCTCGATAGGCACAAGAGCTTAAGCCTTACACACATTTTATCTTTGCAGTGGTTAACAGCAATTTGATTCAAGAAATTTGGCAGTGTTGGGTGGATAAATGGCGGCAAATGTTAATAAAAAATCTTGAACTTCCCAGTCTCGGTACAGAAGCCATGTTAGCCAATAACATGGCAATTCAGTCCATAAGGGAAAAGAGTGTCGTCCAATTAGTGGTTGCCTGGATACATTGATGTAGATTTTATGGGTACAAGCTCATGTGCCATCTGGAAAAATTTCCGTGTAAAAAGTGATATATGTCATCTATCTGCTTTTCATATCCTATTGAATTCAGCACGAATCTTACTGAAATGCCTTTTTAATTAAGCTGCAGCAAATCGAGCTGAGCTGAGCTGAGCTTTATTTGAGCTGTTCCTTAATTTGCAGAGTGAAGCTTAAACCAGAACAAACGTATTCCATCTCAAGCCAAGCTTGAGAATTAAGTCCATTAAACCAACCCGAGCTCAAGCAATCCAATACTCAGGCTCAACTCGGTCCGTTCAAACTTCTAGATACAAAAGTATCTAATTATATAATGGACTAAAAAGTATGCATTAATGCATTCCAAACGGTAATATTTTGAATACTCAAAAACTATGAAAATCACACCAAACCCGGTCTATTTTACATTATCTACTATACGAGCTAAAGTAAGAATTTGCTTCCAATCTACAAGAACAATTATTTTCCCATGAACTTCCAGTCAGTGTATTCATGTCACCCCCTCAAACCCGAGGCGCGTGATTCCCACATTATCACTAGCTTTTCCTATAACTAGAACTTCTTTTATGATATTCTCTCGAATCATTTAACTCATTTTAAACGGAAACTCCCAGATTTGTCAGTAATCTAGGTATAAAACTTAAAAATTTCGGCAGAATTTCCTCTGTTTTTTGGACTATCCCAAATTTCCCGTAAACCTGTTGAATTCAAATAACAATCTATACTCAGGCACCGCCTGGATTCCAATTCTCAAAGCCAATCACAACTATTACAACCATTCGTTTCCAATTACATAACAGTTATGCCAATTCCCGAAGGAAATTAAACCATACAAATTCAAGCTACATAATAATTGACATCCTTCACTTCATTACTACTGTATTCATCTCCATGCGGCTTAAATTATACGTAGGCATCACTAGATTTGCATGCTGATTACATTCATCCAAAGCAGTCTCACAATCTCATTAAACAAATACATGAAAATTAAAGATATATATATATATATATATGATTTACATCTTTACATCCAAAATAAATATTTACTCCATTCTTCGAAAACATTCTTAAAAATCTCAACTATTATTACTCTACTTACATGATCATCTGAATCTATAAAAGAGAGGATTCAACAAACATGAGCCGAAACTCGTAGGATAAAGACTAATAAAAGTGCAATGCACAATTTGTGAGGTGTGGATGAGCAGAATATTATGCAATCACTTTCATTTAGCCTTTTTACTTATTTCACAATTCATATACACGTCCAGTTAATATAGATTTCAAAGATAATATGAATTCATTTTGATTCCTTACCTTCAAATTTACTAACTCTTTCACTTAGTTCATCTTTCAATTATTCCAACCTTATATTATCATTAAATTCACTTCAGAATCTTATTTATCGGTTAAATTTGCATTTCTATCCTTTTCTTTCCTTCCTTTTTAATTACATTTTTCCTTTATACCCTTTATTTATTTATTTATTTTGTTCTCATCTTCATTCTCATTTTGCTCTTCAATAAATTATCGGATACCAACGCACACTTATCTATTATAAACCGTTAATTCTCTTTTCAGTTCATCAGTTTATTATCCACAATTACAATTCATTTCATCAATCCAATACTGAACCGACATAAGGTACAACTTATAGAAACCCTTCCCTATTTCCACAATATGCTATGCGAAGCCAATGAGTATTAGATAGCTCTATAACTCACTACTACAATCATCTGATACCAGCATCGGGTGCAGCTTATAGAAACTCATCTCTATTCTCCCAATAGGCTACGCGAAACCATTAAGTAATAGATAGCTCTATCACTCACCACGACACAATCACGTCCGTTTTACAGGGTGCTAACCTGAGGGAACACGGTACCCATCTTGCGCAAGTTTTCGGTCTTTCACCGCGGAGCTGTGCAAGCCCAACTTATCACATTCACATCAACCATCCTCGGTTCAATATTTTATTAACCATATCAATATTCATAATAAAATTTTTTTTAAAAAAACTGGGAGTCCATCTCCCCAATCCAATTCCAAACCATATTTCACAACTATCAATAATTACAACCCACACACACATATATATAAATACAACCATTCATGTATCAATTTCTCATTGGATTCCCATGTTTAATTCAACAGATAAAGTCTCAGATATATATTAACTTAATTCATGAATTTCAAGTTAATTAATTAATTGATATCACCAACATTTTAATCATTCAAATCATTTCCTCCATTCATTGTCGTTATCTTGTTTGTACTACTTAGATATGTTTGAATCTCTTCTAAATTTTCATTCTCTGCTCTTTTATTACACTTTCAATAAAGCTCATTGTTCATTATATCTCAAGGCTTAAGCTGGTGTACTTACCACTCACTTTCCACATGTGCTCTGTTTTCAAACATCAAACCAAATTGCAATACAATTCCAATGTGCAAACTATGAATGTATTATGAGTTTCAATATCTCCCAAGCTATTGGAATAAACCATGCGTTTGTATCGGAGTTATTCAACCAACAAGTAACAATGTTCGATGTATTCACCAAGGTCCCCAATTAAGACCTATGTATTCCACCTTCATTAATTCAATTCTAAAGAGTCAAGTAAAATTTAACATAATATCAATTTAAAGAATCTACAGATAATCTAGAATCATCACAGGTTTCATGTATTCCGTTCTTAAGCTAGAATTTTAGTTCACTCTTGTTAAATCGTGTTTTATATATAATCTTCAACAATTAGAAAATTAAATCATAAATCTAACTTTCGATTCTTAAATAATCAATTTTCGTTTCGTTTAGTCATGTATTCACCCACACATTTACATATTTACTCCAGATTCCGTAACATAGTTTTGGGCTCCTTTAACCAATTCAATTCACCATCATATTATCATAATTATAAGAGAGGTGTGTTCGCCAAACTTCAAACGTAATTTTTGAAATTTAGCTATTTATCTGTCTTTGAACCACTTCAACCACCTCTAATATAAATAAGACGAGGAACTATGAATCAGTTAGGATTTTTCCATAACTTTTCCTCTCGTCAACCAACAAAATTCAAGTGAAATTCCAAAACAGTATTCAATTACCTCTTGAAATTAACTTAATTCTATGGTTTATCCGGTCCCAAGTAATATATCCAATGCATAGTCCAAGCTTACCAAGTTAAACTAATTTCTTATGAATTTCATATAGACTAATTACAAAACAAAAGGGTTATCCACTCCAACTCCCACATCTCACATTTTAGCCTAGCCATCAAACTTTAAATCACTATCTAACGAGTTGAAAGGTTCAAACTCCCTTCGGTTCTTTACATCTCAATCTTCTTAAAGCTAGGTTAGTTACACTATAGTGATCAAGTCTCACTTTTAACCCGAATGGGATTTTTCATCATTTAGTTTTCAAGTCATCAAACTTTGCTTAACTATAGTTTACACTTTATTAAATCACAAGGCCAACTCTAATGTTCTAGACTTCCCTATTTAACATTTGTTCAAATTTAAGAAACTAGCCCCTTTGAGCTTAGGGTCATATTTATAAACCATGAACTTATTAAAATGTTCCTGCGATCTCTAAGTTTTCCAATCCAATTATACATTTGCCAGACAATCTTTAATATAATAGTTTCGTTTATTTGATGAAAGCTTTCCATTTTTTCATGAACATCAACTAAGTTGCAATTTATGTCCTTCAAATTTTTGGGTTTGACTAATTTGCATTCCCATCCTATATCATGTTCCAAGATTAGGAATGTTACTTACATATCCCAATTAACACCGAATTGGTCAAGTCAAGTTCATGGTTCACCCCATTAATCCTTAATTTAAACTATGTTTCAATTTCAAGTCATTAAAATTAAGGTTCAACCAATTAAACAACACCCTCTAACACAACACAAAGATTAATCCAACCTTTTATGAAATTTTGTTTTAGATTAAGGTTCTTGACTCTCATCCACAAACAATTAAGTCACATAGTTTGGCCTCATCTTAGGGACTATAAATTTCATCCTAGCAGTCAATTTTCATTAAGCTATACTAAAAAAAAAACACCCCAAATTTCGCTAAACTTTCATCTAACATTTTAAACAATTAGAGTTCATATAAGTTTCAATCAATTTCAACCCAAATCACAGCAAAGTACCAAAATTAGTCTTAATCCTACCTCTTGGAATCTCCAATTTCAGTTTTCGCCAAGAATAGAGAACCCTAGGTCCGGCTACCATGAAATTCAGCCTTTCAAAATTTAGCTTCGTGAGGGTCTAGCATGCTGCTCCTGTGGCATGATGTTTGAATCGCAGTCGGTGGCTTGCAATTTCGTACAGCGAACCTCCAATTTCTTGAAAGAGATTGAGTTCGAAAGCTCCAAAATCTCTCTAATGGAGGATGATCGAAAATGGGAAAAAAGGGAAGAAGGGTGAAGTCGGCAGCGGATGAAAGCGTGATTTTGCCCTTTATTCAAATTAATTTTGTTGCCTCTTCTCACCATCTCTAATTATTCAGGAGCTTTTGATCAATGGAACAAGAAAGTGAGGAAAAGAGAGAAATAATAACACACGAACAGGGGAGGGGAGCTGCGTCGGGTTGGCGAGAGGTTTGGGGCTTATGTGTTTTGAAGACCTTTGGCTATTTTATTTTGTTCCCACAAATCTAGAACATTCTCAAATCAAAAATCAATGGAAGGAGACAACAAATAGGAGAGAAGTCCAGAGGCTTCGGCGCTGCTGGTTCAGATTTTTGGCTCTATTATTTTCTTTTGCATTTACTTTATTTTCTCTATAAGCTTCTAAATGATCCAATTAACTAACATACACACACCAACCACATTTAACATATTATATTCTCAATAGAATTTCTCTCAATAATATAGTTATACCGAACTAATAAAAGAAAGAAAAACATACCGAGTCACTACAATCTTCCCCTCTTAGGGAATTTCGTCCTCGAAATTCAAAACTAGTTCTTTACTTGTCAGCTTCTTCACATCCACTTACAATCTCCGAAACCAAAAGTCACATGACTGTCCCACATCAAAATGTTAACATACCCTCTTACCTAAAGTTGAGATGGTGATACACAATCATGTTTCTCGAGAGGTAATGCCAAGATCTTTCTAATATTAGAATGGTGCAGACTTTGATGATCCGTGATTCAACTCGCGTTATCAAACCACTGGGACGTAACTCACACCGTAGTTGATCACTTCCTAAAAGGAATCAGTTCCAAATATTCTTTATTCTCACTCACATAGACTAAGATTCCTATTGGTATTTTCACAAACTAGTTCATTCCTCACTCAAACATACGCTATGGACTACTTCGGTAAGTCAAAACACGCATAACTTTATTCTTTTGATTAGGTGCCCTGTGTTTTCTTCTTCTAAATTGACTCATAGTCCTTTGGCATTTCTCACAAATCTCTCGCATACTTATGTTCAGATCTAGGGATATAACTAAGGGTTAACATCAAACTCAAAGCTTTCATGCACACTTCGCTATTCCCTATACTCAACTAAGAACTCAACAACCATTACCCCCAACATTTTCTTGGCATGACTTTCTCTCGCAATCACAATCATCCAAACCCAATATTACTCGACGGTCAAAAGATCCTTCTCGAAACTCACTATAGTTATAATCAATATACCAACTGGTTAGCTAATATCAAAGAAACTCCTAACTTTCAGACTTAGACAACCACCAAAGACAGAGTCACATCACCACGGCTCCTAACACAACATCAACCATGACTTTACTCTAGTCTTAAGAGCATAACTTCCAGGTAGGGAGATCGCAAGTCTTGTATAGCTCAACCTAACCTCTTACTTCATAAATATATTCATACCCTCTCTCCTTTGACTTTCCAGAGTCATACAAACATTTTAACTACAATCAGACAGCACATCATCAAGCATACACACACCGAGGAGAACCGTTATGAGTGACACACCAATCTGGGTAACTAGTACAGATTTCTCATATAAAGAACGTCGGCCAAACACTTTTCTATTTCGAACCCCATAATAGTTAGCTGGACGCCCGAAGGCGAGTCGCATCACTCCCAAGATTCAACCTCTATACACACAAACACATTGCACGCGCAAGACAATTCATTCGCAAGCTCATGCAAGCACACAATTCATGCCGTGTAGTAGTGATTATAATCATCAAACAAGTTACACACAAAGGGCATCATCACCCACAGCTCATAGGTACTCGAATTTAGAGCTCTGATACTATTCTGTCACGCTCTCAAACCCAAGGCGCGTGATGATTCCCACGTTATCACTGGCTTTTCCTATGACTAGAATTTCTTTTATGATATTCTCTCGAATCCTTTAACTCATTTTAAACGAAAACTCCCAAATTTGACAATAATCTAAGTATAAAACTTAAAAAATTTGACAGAATTTCCTCGGGTTTTTAGACTATCCCAAATTTCCTGTAAACCTTTTGAATTCAAATAACAATCTATACTCAGGCACCGCATGGATTCCAATTCTCAAACCCAATCACAACAATTGCAACCATTCATTTCCAATTACATAATAGTTATACCAATCCCCAAAGGAAATTAAACCATACAAGCTTAAGCTACATAATAATTGACATCCTTCACTTCATTACTAGTGTATTCATTTCCATGCGACTTAAATTATACTTAGGCCTCACTAAATTTGCATACTGATTACATTCATCCAAAGCAGTCTCATAATCTCATTAAACAAATACGTAAAACTTAAACATATACATATATATATATATATGTGTGTGTGTGTGTGTGTGTGTGTGTGTGTAAGATTTGCATCTTTACATCCAAAATAAATATTTACTTCTTTCTTCCAAAACATTCTTCAACATCCCAACTTTTATTTACTCTACTTTCATGATCATCTAAACCTGTAAAAGAGGGGATTCAACAAACATGAGCCGAAACTCGTAGGATAAAGACTAATAAAAGTGCAATGCACGATTTGTGAGGTATGGATGAGTAAAATATTATGCAATCACTATCATTTATCCTTTTTACTTATTTCACAATTCACGTACACGTCCAGTTAATATAGACTTCAAAGATAATATGAATTCATTTTAATTCCTTAGCTTCAAATTTACTAATTGTTTCACTTAGTTCATCTGTCAATTATTCCAACTTTATATTATCATTAAACTCACTTCAGAATCTTATTTATCGATTAAATTTGCATTTCTATCGCTTTTTTTTCCTTCCTTTTTAATTACATTTTTCCTTCCTTTTTAATTGCATTTCTCATCTTCATTCTCATTTTGCTCTTCAATAAATTATCGAATACCAACGCACCCTTATCTATTATAAACCGTTAATTCTCTTTTCAGTTCATCAGTTTATTATCCACAGTTACATTTCATTTCATCAATCCAATACTAAAACGACGTAGGGTGCAGCTTATAGAAACCCCTACCTACCCATTCCCCCAATAGGCTATGCGAAGCCATTGGATAATAGACAGCTCTATAACTCACCACTACAATCATCAGATACCAACGTCGGGTGCAGCTTATAAAAATCCCTCCCTATTTTCCCTATAAGTTACGCAAAACTGTTGGGTAATAGATAACTCTACAACTCACCACGACACAATCACGTCCGTTTTACGGGGCCTAACCCAAGAGAACACGGTACTCATCTTGCGCAAGTTTTTGGTCTTTCACTGCGAAATTGTGCAAGCCCAACTTATCACATTCACATCAACCATCCTCGATTCAATATTTGATTAACCATATCAATAATCATTAAAAACTTAGGGGTTATCCACTCCAACTCCCACATCTCACATTTTAGCCTAGCCATCAAACTTTAAATCACTATTTAACGAGTTGAACGGTTCAAACTCCCATTCGGTTCTTTACATCTCAATGTTCTTAAAGCTAGGTTAGTTACACTATAGTGATCAAGTCCCACTTTAACTCGAATGGGATTTTTCATCATTTAGTTTTCAAGTCATCAAACTTTGCTTAACTATAGTTTACACTTTATTAAATCACAAGGCCAACTCTAATGTTCTAGACTTCCCTATTTAACATTTGTTCAAATTTAAGAAACTAGCCCCTTTGAGCTTAGGGTCATATTTATAAACCATGAACTTATTAAAATGTTCCTGCAATCTCTAAGTGTTCCAATCCAATAATACATTTGCCATACAATCTTTAATATAATAGTTTCGTTTATTTCATGAAAGCCTTCCATTTATTCATGAACACCAAGTAAGTTGCAATTTAGCCTCCGTTTGGACTAGCTTTTTTTCTAGTTTTTTGGCTTAAAAGCCAAAAAAAAACAAGCCAGCTGGTTTGGCTTAAGGAGGCTTTTTTTCAATTTTTCTCACTTTTTCTACATTATTGACATCTACTTTTTTACAAAAAAACCAAAAAGCCTAAAAGCCAGTAAAAAAAGCAAGTCCAAACACAGGCTCAAGTCCTTCAAATTTTTGGGTTTGACTAATTTGCATTCCCATCCTATATCATGTTCCAAGATTAGGAATGTCACTTACATATCCCAATTAACACCCAATTGGTCAATTCAAGTTCATGGTTCACCCCATTAATCCTTAATTTGAACTATGTTTCAATTTCAAGTCATTAAAATTAAGGTTCAACCAATTAAACAGCACCATCTAACACAACACCAAGATTAATCCAACCTTTTATGAAATTTTGTTTTAGATTAAGGTTCTTGACTCTCTCATCCACAAACAATTAAGTCACATGGTTTGGCCTCGTCTTAGGGACTATAAATTTCATCCTAGCAGTCAATTTTCATTAAGCTAAACTTAAAAAAAAAACACCCCAAATTTTGCTAAACTTTTATCTAATGTTTTAAACAATTAGAGTTCATACAAGTTTCAATCAATTTCAACCCAAATCACAGCAAAGTACCAAAATTAGTCTTAATCCTACCTCTTGGAGTCTCCAATTTCAGTTTTCGCCAAGAATAGAGAACCCTAGGTCCGGCTACCATGAAATCCAGCCTTTCCAAATTCAGCTTCGTGAAGGTCTAGCATGCTGCTCCTGTGGCATGATGTTTGAATCCCAGTCGGTGGCATGAAATTTCGTATAGCAAACCTCCAATTTCTTGAAAGAGATTGAGTTCAAAAGCTCCAAAATCTCTCTAATGGAGGATGATCGAAAATGGAGAAAAAGGGAAGAAGGGTGAAGTCGGCGGCAGATGAAAGCGTGATTTTGCCCTTTATTCAAATTATTTTGTTGCCTCTTCTCACCATCTCTAATTATTCAGGAGCTTTCGATCAATGGAACAAGAAAGTGAGGAAAAGAGAAAGAATAAAGCACACGAACAGGGGAGGGGAGCTGCGTCGGGTTGGGGAGAGGTTTGGGGCTTATGTGTTTTGAAGGCCTTTGGCTATTTTATTTTGTTCCCACAAGCCTAGAACATTCTCAATTCAAGAATCAATGGAAAGAGACAACAAATAGGAGAGAAGTCCAGAAGCTTCGGCGCTGCAGGTTCAGATTTTTGGCTCTATTACTTTTTTTTTTGCATTTACTTTGTTTTCTCTCTAAGCTTCTAAATCATCCAATTAACTAACATACACACACACCAACCACATTTAACATATTATATTCTCAATAGAATTTCTCTCGATAATTTAGTTATACCGAACTAATAAAAGAAAGAAAAACATACCGAGTCACTACAATTCATTCTTCATTCCTACTAATGGCACAATGACTCTATTTACATCTTTAGATGATAAAAAAACATCTTTATAAATTGCAGTAAAGAGAGTGGCAAACTTCTGTGACGATGCCAATTCATAAGATTTAAGAACTTCAAATTGTCAAGCAGAGATACAAAGCCTTCTTCAAAATATGGAAGAGAAAGAGTCACTGAAATATGATGGCAAGGAGAATCCAGACAAACCTGGGAGGAACGGGAACCTCAAACATTAGCATATGACCATACTCAAAACTGGGAAGTAACTCAGTAATAGTATACAAAAATCCACCATATGACATGTACACCTATATTTTCCCTATGAAGCACGGATACTTCAAAATAGGCCCCGTATGCGTATCGGATACTTATCAAATACGGATACGCATCCATTATAGCGGGATACATATCCGATACGCTAAAAAAGTATCGTATAATATTATTATTTTTATTTCGGATACAACTCGGATACATGGGGAATACAGGAGGATATAGGAGAGATATGAGAACGATACGGAAAGGATACGGCAGGGATACGCGAGGTTTTAATTTTTTATATTTTAAAATTTTCTTTGGGAATTTTTTTCTTTAAAATTTTAATTTATTATATGTTTTACTATATTAACTCTAATACGTGATAAGTTTGTGATTTGTTTTTAATTTCTAACATTTTGATTATTTGTTATGTATTAAATGCTCGATTGCAACAACCAAATGAATTTACTCTTACTTTGAGTTTTATTTTTTAAATAATACATAACTAAAAATAAATATATATATATTTTTTACAAATGTATCCTAGCCGTATCCGTATCAGCATCCTACTTCTTTTAATTTTGCCATATCACCGTATCCGTATCGTATTGTATCCATATCATGTATCCATATCGGTGCTTCCTAGTATTTTCGAAGTATCAAAGATATGCAAGGATGGTAACAAACCTGGTTTTTGAGCAAGTTACCTCAATTAAGGTTGTCCCACACTAAAGTATTCCCTTACCATTTTTTATATACCTTAAGAACCGTTTGCTATATAAGTTATAATTTGAAATCTACAGTTACTACTCTACAAGTCATACAATAACATTTTGCAATATTGAGTTCTAGGTATGTTTCTGTGAAGCTTCTAAGCACCAAATGTCAGCAGTATAGGTTTATCAAATATGTCTCCATATTGGGACTTTTTTTATATATCACACAAATCCCGAAGAATGTGCAACGTAGCAAGGTCATTCAAAAACAATTAAACTGGCATGCTACATCTAGCCTCAGCAAATAACAACAGTTGGAATGTATAATCAGCATTTCCATATCCATACAGTTCTCTTTTACAATTGAGAACTTTCCCATTACCTGTAAAAGAAAACGTAATAGTTCTATCAAGAAAAACATCCACCTTTTGTCCATGATGATATATAAATATATAAATCTCTTGCTAAGGCATGTAACCATTCCAAGCGGTGACGTTTTTCATGGTTCAGTTGTTATAAAGTATTAGTGGAAGACCCATTGTATCAAATGTTATAAGTGAGAACATGTATCAACACCATTGTAAGAAAGCATCTAATAAAGGTCAAATATCATTTTTGAATTACAAAATATTCATGTTTATGAATAAACTAGTATCAACCACAACAAAGGAAGCAGTAAAAACTCAAACACAAGGATCTATAATGGTAATTAATTTATTGCTCGAGAATATGAGATTAATGTACGATTTTTACAAATTCAAGTTTCCTCAACTGTAATTTTGGATGTTAAAATAATCCAAAATATAAGGCCCATCCCAATTAAAGTGTTCAAAGTACGTATCACGACGACTTTGACCTAGCAGAAGCTCAACTCATTATGCATAACTCACCAAACATTTATCCTTTTAGAAATCATTAAATATAGATGCAACAATATTATGAACAAGAATGATGGCAAGATGAACGCAAGGAATTATAGTGGTTCGACATTCCCCTTCTGCCTACATCTGCTCCCAGTATCTCCATTAGTGTCCTAGCCTCTAGTTAACAAATGGTTTTTGCTACGTTAATCTGAAAACCAATACAATCCTCCAAGTGGATTTCACTATGTTAGGCCATAACCTTTACAATCACAAATAGCAAAATAAGTTGTGATTTTCTTAACTCAATGCAAAACCAAAGAGTGTTGATCACAACCTAACATAAACTAGAGAGAGCTCAACCACAAGCCTCTAGAGCATCTCTATGTGAGACCAATGTGTGAGTGTATGAAGGCACAAGTGCATATAGTGTATACCTAATTACAACACAAAGATGGGAAAAGATTACATAAAACAAAAGTCTAGAATCACAATCCCCAATTGAAAAGCTTTGGCTCTTGAAACATAGGAGGAATCACAAAGCAACTCTCAATCACATAATGTTGAGAACACTCTTAAAAAAGGTGACTTAAGACAGTAACAAGTTTATGTGCACGTCTCACTCATACAATATGCACTTGTAAAAAGTATATATACACTTGTAGTCCTCGTTTGTTTTTCCATTTGATATGGCGGGCTATAAGTGAGTAGGATTGGATAAAGTATTTCAATGTTAAGAAATTTAATGTGATCCACCATATGTTTCAAGCACAAATAAATAAATATAAAATTTTTAATTTTCCAATATCAAATCAATCACATGTTTGTTTGGTTGATTATTAACCGGTATATGGCCAAAATACCAGTTAATGATACTTTTTATACTAGATTAGATAGTAAGGGGGAAGAAAAAAATATTTATAAACTCATTAAGTGGAGAGGAAGGAGAACAAGAGATCTTACTTAATTTAAATGCATAAAAAGTGAAGATTAAAGGGTGTTAGTAAAGGATGAGGAGATTAAGGAAAGATGGAAAACATATTTTACGAAATAATTAAACGAAAAAAATATAGAAAGATTCAAATAGGTGGAATATGATAACTCAGATAAAACTAGAGAATACAAGTTCTATGTAGAATAAGAAAATTTAAAGTGAAAACTGCAATAAAGGGATTGAAATCACATAAGGCTTTAGGACCAAATGGTGTCCCTGTGGAGGTGTGGAAATGCTTAGGTAAAGTGGGAGTGTCTTGATTAACAAAATTATGTAATAAAATCATAATAATTAGAAAAATGCCTAAAGAGTGGAGAAAGAGTATTCTAGTATATATATATAAAAATAAAAGAGATATTCAAAACTGTAACAACTATAGAGGTATTAAATTGATGAGTCATACGATAAAGTTATGGAAAATATTTATTGAACATCGACTAAGGCTAACAACAGTGCCAACGAATCAGTTTGGTTTTATGTCTACTAGATCAACTATGGAAGCAATTCATCTATTGAAGAGATTAATAAAAAAGTATAGAGAAAAGAAGATAAATCTTCATATGATTTTTATAGACTTAGAAAAAACCTATGATAGAGTGCCTAGAGATATCATGTGGAGAGCCTTTGTGAGAAAATGAGTGATAAAGGAGTACATTGATGTCATAAGAGACATGCATGATGGAGCTGCCACGACAATTAGATCACCCGTAGGAGAAAGAAGTGAATTTTCAATTACAGTAGAGTTACACCAAGGATTAGCTTTGAGTTTTTATCTTTTTGCCCTAATTATGGAGGAACTGACTAAACATATTTAGGGTGACCGATGATGTTTCATGGTATATACTGTTTGCTGATAATACTGTCTTGGTGGATGAGACTATAGTGGAGTTGACGCAAAATTAAAAATGTGAGGAGGCTTTGAAATCAAAAAGGTTTTGAGTAAGTAAGAACAAAACTGAATATATGGAATATAATTTTGACAGTAATGGAAGTATTAATAATGAAAAAATAAAAATTCAAAACTAAGAGATACCTAAAAGTGTATTTTTATTATCTAGATTCGATTATTAACAAAAATGAAGAGATTGCAATTGTTGTCATCCATATAATCAAAATTGATTAGCTCAAGTAAACGGGTGCTTCCAGCTTTCAATGTTACCGATAGATACCTACAAGATTAAAAATAATAATAATTTATAGGATAGCTATTAGACCAACAATTTAATATGGGATAAAATGTTGGACTGCTAAAAAAAAATCACATAAATAGGATGATTGTTTCTAAAATGATAAAGTTAAGGTGGATGTGTAATAAGATTAGAAAACATAAAATTAGAAATGAAAATATTCGTGAAATGGTAGGAGTTACACCAATTGAGAATAACTTGAGAAAAAATAAATTAAGGTGATTTGAATACATACAACGTAGATCAGTTGATGCAGTAGTAAATAAAAACAGCATGATAATAGATAATGGAAACACTAAGAGGAGAGATAAACCTAAATTGACATGTGATGTCGTATTAAGAAAAAGTATAAACTTATTGAAACTAACTAAAGACATGCCCATGCCCTTAACAGAGGAGAATGGCGTAAAAAGATTCATATAGTCAACTCCAATTGATTGGGACAAAGGCTTAATTTGGTTTAGTTTATGTCCAAAATAGCATTTATACTTCAAAGCACATAAAGATTTCTTTAAGAACTTCACACAACATTGTAATAGAGCCAGAGAGGAGAGGAAAAAAGATTTAGGGTGAGAGAGATAGAGAACAACCTCCCTTTTCACAATCCCAGATAGAGGGAGAAAGAACAGAACCAAAAGGGGGAGAAAAGAAGAGATGTATTAGAGAAAATGTATGTTTGTTGGGCTTTTTCAGTTCCACCCTTCTCTTTTCTCTTTCTCCGCTTCTTATCTCCATAACTGTCTCCAAAGTCCCCACCACCACTGCTGCCATCTCCAACTTCACAACCACCAAAGCAATTGGCCATCCAATCTTTGCTGTGCACCAACAGGATTTGGTAATGGAGGGAGGCAGTCTTTGAAAACAGCTTCTGTTTGGTCGAATAAGGACAAAATGAGTAGAATAAAAAATAGTCTCACTAAGCCAGTTTTCATCAGGATTCAATACCACAAAATATGGGATTAAGTTATCCGAGCAAAAGGGAACAAAATTGATTGAGATGGATTGCATCCAGAATTGCAGATTGCAAACAAACACCCTGGCTTGTACAGAAGTTGTATAATCCTATCAAATTCATAGTTGTTGGCAAAGCAAATAAGGCCGTAGAGCTTAAATCCAATCAACATACCCCATTGGGTTGGAGGAGTATATATAGCCAAATCTCCGGCAGCTATATTTTTCTGAAATCTCGACCAGAATAGTCAACCACGAAACATATTGATCTACCACACTGGAAAGTTCGCCAACCAGCCATGCACATTAGTCTTAAAGGGATTTTGACTAGAGCAGATTGGTTGACCACCAAGGTTTTGAACTCATAGAACCTGGACTTTTGGGGTGTTTGTCAAAACTTATTAGAACATCTTTTAGCTTTTTTATTTTTGAAATATGAGTCATCTTATTTGTTACAACTTCTTTACACTTATGGGTTAAAAACAACTTTAAAAAAACTGAAAAATGGTGACGAATAACAGGCGCTGAATTTTTCCAGACGCTGATGAACCCTCTCCCAAGCAATGTATATGTCTGAGATGACTTGCAAAGCACTTTTGAGTCACACCCAATCTTTCGCGTCGCCAATGAAACTGTTACAAAGCACTATTCCATGCTTGAGAAGAACTTGCAAATCACCGCAGTCACCGACTTCAATGGGTGTCCAGGTTTCGAATACCGTATCTGCCAGAGTACTGGTTTTTCCCTTTGTTACGAGACGTACGGGTACCGTTGAAATTGCAGGTATCATTTCGGATTCATCATTACAAATACTACTAACATTTTAAACAAATATTGTCCAACAACAAACAATTTAGTATAACATAAATAATTATTTAACAGAATATCCAAATTAGTTAGTCTCAATTTTATTTTTTTGTATGGTGTGTCTTAGATTCTTGTTTCCTATAATTTGTACACGCACATAATTCCATGATACAATAAATCATAGCCTAATCAAAAATAAAATATCCTATTCCTATCGTACATTATGTTGATTATTGGACCTACATTTCTTGTTATATAGAAAATCATCTTACCCATTACACGTGGTCATCAGTCTAAGCAATTCATATTTACCATACATCTTTAATATCTAATTGTATAAATATAACTTTTTATGTATGTTAGAAATTATAACCAAATCTTTACAATTCTCGATTCAATTCAAATCACAATTTTGATTCACAATTTGACCACTATGCATCAAAATCATGAAATTGCCAACACATACTAGCCTTGCACTAACAAAAGTATGTAACAATAGGTAAGTGCAATTGGGGGCGTAAAGCCAAGGCAGAATCAAAATCAGCTAGCTTACACCATAAAAAGCTTGCTTATGGAGTTTGGGTCAGTCAAAAAAATTAAAATAAAGAGAAACAAGGAGTCACAAAAAGAACCTTCCTTGTAGCATAAATGCAGTCCAATAATGACCTTATTTGAATGTAATGAAGGCAGATACAAAGATATGAAAGCTGGAAAGGTCATACCTTCGAATAAAGGATATCCACAGCTAAAATGCCAGGTTTGCTGGTTTTGTGAAGTGGATAACTAAAGAGTTGGGTATACCTCTCCACAGCATCAATAGGAGCCAATGTAGGAGGAATCTAAGAGAAAACACACAAAAAAAGGAAATAATGTCAAATGCAATAAAAATAAAAGAAAGAGCCTAATGGGAGGAAAAGACACTAAAAATACCTAATTTTATTTCCATGGAACAATGGAACAATATATCATCACACTTTACCTGCCGCTTTTTGCGTTGCTGTGAAAGTGCCGCATTACAGTCAGTCAGCTCTGCAATAATGCTAGCAGAAATTCCTAGACGGATTTTCTTTCCATCAGGATCCATATCCTCATCTGCAGCACCTGCAATGACAACAAACAATACAAATGAGTGTTCATATAACTTAAAAGTAAATTAAAGTAAAGACGTCAACCTAGAAGTACGTTAAATGCAAACCTCTTTTCCCATTGCTCAAAGCAGAAGCATTAACTGAAGTTGCTATCGGTGCTGACAAGGGTATTTGTCTTTCTGCTTGCGCCAGTAACGACCTAGCTTCATCCCTTTCCTTTTTTAGTCTTGCAATTACACGACATGCAGCATCATGCTGCCAACAGACACCAAGAAATATTTGACAAGCAGAGTTATAATTTTCGAGAAGGCTAAAATATGCTTTATAAGTCATAATTGGGTCATCCATACCCATCAAAGACGAAAGGGGACATTTGACGAAAAACTTGAATCGAAGATACGCTGTGTCTGAAGTGGGGATTAAAAACCAATCTCATGTGAACAACAAGTATTTCTGAAAGTGGTCAATATGTTGTGTCTGAAATAGGTTGAGATAGAGGAACTTAAGGTTAATTACACAGGCCTCCCCTAAGGTTATTGACAATCACAGGTCCTCCCCTAGTTTCTTAAATTACAGTCATGCCTTACTTTTTCTATCAATGTTCAAGGAATATCCCTCC
>JAOTRH010000023.1:9880336-9891202 GCA_034768845.1 Heliamphora exappendiculata
ACTAATGATCTGTCAACAAACAAAATGCAGAAGGATGATGTCACTGTCTTAAAAATTCAAAATAAAATGGGGAGCGCTTAATGGTTTGTGTACCTCCCCTAGTTTCTTAAATTACAGTCATGCCTTACTTTTTCTATCAATGTTCAAGGAATATCCCTCCACTAATGATCTGTCAACAAACAAAATGCAGAAGGATGATGTCACTGTCTTAAAAATTCAAAATAAAATGGGGAGCGCATAATGGTTTGTGTAGCTTAATCAAGGTTTTTCATAATAATTTGTGTAGCTTAATCATGGTTTCCATGTGAACCCTTGCAAAACTATGAACTCACAACACTCGATAACTCCCAACCCCAACAATTTCCAGCCCAAACAAATCAACGCCCACGACCAGACCTACTATCATCAAAACCCAAACAAGCCATATCATTGTTGTCATGGAAACCTGCAATGGACAGCCGTAGTTGAACTCACATCTCAATGGTCACAGCCAAACCCCAAGCCACTTTGACCATCGCTGACCAAGAATGCCCTCCTCTTCCACCACCACGATGGCCTCCTCCACTGCCACCTCCCCAAACACAAAAGCATTCCCTATTTCTCTCTCCTTGCTTTGACCGCAGCCTAGTTGTCACAAACCACCACCACCAATAATAGCTGAATCCTGCCACAATAAAACCCCATCACTGCCCTTCTGCACTGCCAATTAACCATCACTGCCCGTGATCAACCCTCACTCTGCCTCCATCTCTCTTTCTATTCTGCAATCTATTTGTCATTTCTTCTCTCTATCCTTTTTTGTTTGCTTTCATCGAGGGTGGATATATATTTCTTTTATGTACATGTGTGTATACGTTTAAATGTGATGCAATTTGTCCTTGGGGGTACAACTTCTTTGTGTTTTTGGGCTTTGATCCGTTTGGAATGGATGGTAATTCATTGGGAGAGACATTCCTGAGGTAGATGGTGGTCTAACACAGGCTGATCTGGTATGAGTATGATGGGTTTGACACTTAGATGGCCATGGCGACTATGGTAGTGGCAGACCAGTGCTCTAATGGGAATCGTATGGTGATGGTAGCAATGGTATGTTCTTGTAATGGGGTTGATGGGTGCAGCACTGCAGCTGGGTTTGATTGGTTTAGCGGAAGAGAGTGAGAGAGAAAGTGGCAGTGGTTGCAATTGTTTGGTGATGATGCCAATGATAGTGTCTGATGACTCTCATTATAGGGTTTGCTACATTCAATTGGTATAGGAAGAGAGATAGGGAGATCAGCAATGGTGATTGGTGTACAAAGAGAGACATAGAGAGATAGGATGTAGTAGGAACTTGGAACTTGGAACTTGGCGGTAATTTGGTGGTGCTGGTGATTGTCGGGTGATGGTGCTGGTGATTGTCGGGTGACGGTGTGGTGTAGTGTAGTTATTTTGTTGCAGGATTGGAGTGGTGTTGGATAATTTGGTCTCAAGAATATTTTGTTTCAAAGATGCTGGCATGGTATTATAATTTCATGTAAGGGAAAAAGTATAAATTATGTCATGAGAGGTAAGGGCAAAAGTATAATTTCGTGTATGGGCACAAGTCTTACGTGGGAGGTTAGAGGCTCAACGTAATTTCAAAAAACACAAGAGAGGTCCCTATGATTATTAGAAACCTTAAAGGGGGTCCCATTTAATTATCCCACAGATAAAACTCATCTAAGTCATATGAATAAGATCTTAAAAAAACCATAACTTCTCTGTTTGGAAATCCCACTCATGTGTCATGATTCCATTTCATTCTACCCGTTCTTTGGTCACATAAGCTTTGATGAACAGAATGCATGAGTCTCCTTACATAAAGATTTTCGTCAGCTGATAGTTCTAGTATGCGGTCCCACTAGGAAGGGGTAGATTCTGGGGTGAGAGTAGCTCGGCTGGTATCTTCAAGCCAAACCCCCATTTTACCCGATCTCCAACTACAAATAATAATTATTTTACGATGCACATGATCATATAATCTCAATTATCATCCCTCATCCTAGCTCCAAGTGGTGTCATTTCTAACATCTTCCCAATTGATTCATTTCGTATAACATCGCTCATCCATCTAAATATCTTTATTCAGCTAAACTTGTTTTCTTAACTACACGACATTCAGTACCATACATTAGAGAATACCTTTCAATAATCTCAAAAAATTTCCCTCCAACTTATTGGCAGCCAACAGTTGCACAACAATTTTGATGCACTTCTCCAATTCATCCATTGCACTATGAGTCCCATCTTCAATCTCCTAATCTTTATGAATAATTGACCAGTACATCAAAAATGGTCACTCTTGGATATCTCAAACATGTCAAGTTTAATTATACCTTCATCCCCACTTTTGTTTTTACAGAAGTAACATATATTCTATTCTACTTGACCTAAGCCATTTAGCTTCTAATTATTTCTCCACAATTCTAACCTAAGATTTAATCTTGCTTCATCACATAAAATTAAATCATTCGCAAATAAAATCAACTAGCAGATATTTTCTTGGGTGTTCCTAGTAAATTCGTGCATAACTAGTGAAGGTAAGGTGTCAATGTTTTTTTTTTTTATATTCTTATTGATAATTACCTATTACCCACTTAATTCTCCCAATAGTCACAACTCAATTCCCTCATACGCCTTTAATTACATTAGTATATAATACCAATAAGTTTTCTTTGAGATTCAAGACTATAGAAGAACATAAGCTAACCAAAAGCGCTATGGTTCTTATATAACCATTGTACACAACAATTTTTTTTTCCAATGCTCTGATCTTGCATAACAAATTTCTAGAAATGTAGCACCAAAAATAGGCCAACTGTCACACTAAACAGTTAAGAACACTAACCATCAAAGTTTGAGGTTCATGCTCATGGTAAAGACAAATACGAATGGTGTATTCAAATGTTAATTTTTACATAAAAGCGTGATTGTTTGGCATCTCTAAAAAGTCCACAAGCTCTTTTTATTTATTTTCCCAAAAAAAAAAACTTATACACATCCCAATCACCCAACCTTTTTGTACTGAAATGATAATAATACCATCAATTAAAAAGTCAACTCTACTCTCAAAAATAAAAAGTCCAGTCATTATTCCAAACACTACAAATTAAAAATAAAAAGTAAGTGCAAATTAGACATTTTAACAAAAAGCCAAGAAGTAAAAAGCTACATTAAAAAAATTATCCCAAACAATCTAACTCTTTTTTCTTCCTCTTTTTTTCTAAAAATGTTAAATCTCTTAAAAGCCAAACTTTTTAAACATTCCAAAGGACCCAAACATTGGCAAAAGATGGGGGAGCAAGTGATTTGAATAGAAGAATGTGAGCAGTGGAGTTTGTGGTAAGAACATACTACAATTCTAACCTTTCATTTAAGAAATACAAAACTGATTTAGATAGTAAAAATATGAGTTTGTTTGGGGATAATTTTGAAATATAAAAAAGTAAACCGACATCAATTTTGAGTTCATGCCAAGCGATGTGTTCCTTTTTTAAATTGGGATAAATATATATAGATAGCATAGATTATTACCTGGTATAAAGCATGACTTAGCTCCTGCCTTGCTGTATGCAGTTGTTGTTCCAATGCAAAATTGGATAGCATCAGGCCATCCCATTCCTATTGTTGCATTAAAAGGGAAAACTACAGAACTTCAAACACTACTGCAAGGTAATTTCTTCAAATGAATGTAAACAGAAGCCCAAACAGCAAAACTAGGATGTGAAACCACCAAATTACCAGTTAATAAAAAAATGCTGACAAGAAGGCGGAAACAAAGATGATTCCACAATCCTTTCGAAATATATTAAGGCCATCAAAGTTTAATAGGGAAAGAGGAAGGAGTGGTAGTGTCCACCATATAGCTGAAGCAGAAGGAAACAGGTATGCATTTTTCCACTTACCCCAGAACAAAATATAATGGAGGCAGACTCATACAGGATAACAAGGATAGCTTGATTACCAATTAGAGTGATATAAGTTTGACACGTTAAGTCATTAACTAACCATCAAATATCACAATACAACTTGCGTCTTATTACTGTCTGTAGCTTAAATTGCAATTTGAACTGACAATGCTATCCCTTTCTGCTTTTTTTCTTCGGTTATGATTCTTTGCCTCACAAGACAAGAAAGAGTAGCAATATGAACGAAAACTAAGAAATTTCTGCACTGGTTGTGCTTCCCAACCTTACGACCTGGTTGTGGTTTGCTTGGATACTAGCAGTTTTTTCACTAACAGCGCCTTGGAACACTAACTAAGATCACGATGCAAATTTAGAAACACATAGGTGTACAATAAACAGACTTTCAGAAAATGTTTTGAAACTAAATTATCAACAAATGAGCGAATAGATATTTTTTATTATGCTTTGAACTTCCATTTCAAGAATAAAAAAAAATATTGGTTCATTTGTTGAAAATTAGATTATTAAACATTAGTAGGAAAGCAGAAAACAATTTTGCATTTCTATCTCTAACCCAATTCATCATCTAAGTGCAAACGGCATCTGAGATCAAAATGATCTCAACCATTACTTTCCAGCAAATACTAATAATCTGAAGCGTGACCATGATTAAGCATGAGTTTGGTACAATCACAATGTTTCTGGGAAATGACAGGATGACATGCTTAATGTTTTGTATAACATGAAGATACATCTAATAGTTGAATCTGCAGAAACAGGGTATATGGAAACACATACTATCTGGAACATTCCAAGCATCCCCGGAATGCTTGCGGCTTGTACAGGTCTTGGCTTCACTATCTGCACAGAAATCTTACATGATTTAGCTCCAACAAACCATAATTGGCACTGTAAACACTAACAGCAAATTGCACCACAAATATAACTATACACATTGGTAAACAGCATACCTTGCCAGTTTTGATCGGGACAATATCATCCATAGAAAGAGGCTCACCAGTAATAGGGCATTTTCCATAATCCTAATTAAAGAACAAAAGAAAATACATATCTCTATTAAGCAGATCATTAGAAGACAGTTAAAAATCTTCTTACTCACTCTACAATCTTGAAGAAGACTGAAAAATAGAGTGTGCAAACAGAGAGAGAGTTTGTTAGAAATTATTTTGCAAGTTCTAGCTTATAGATCGGGAAAAAGTTGAAAAAATCTAAATATATGTGCCTATAGCTTTTTTTAACTTGTAACTCTTGATTCTAAATCAACAAACACAAATTCACTTCTAATTCTAAATCAACAAACACAAATTCTGCTACCTAAAGCTATAACTGCTATAAGTTTACAGCTAACTTCTATCCGAAGTGATAATTAGTAATTACATATTCTCAGTTATAATGTATAAGCTCATAATTTAGCTACACCAAATACCCTCATAGTCGCCAAAAAGTTAGAAAAATCCAAACATATGTGTCTATAGCTTTTTTACTTGTAACTCTTGATTTTAAATCAACAAACATAAATTTGCTTATGATTCTAAATCAACAAACACAAGTTCTACAAACTGAAACTATAAGTGCTATTTTGCTACCTGAAGCTACAAGGGTCTATTTGATTGTCCGGATATAAATGATCGGCTATAGTTTACCTTCGGATATACAAGTGGATATAAAATACTTTGGATATAACTTCGGATATATATTACTTGGAAATGTCAGATACTGTGTTTGTTTATGATCGAATGTGTGTGAATATTGATAAATGGATGGAAAGATTATATGCATAATTTTCATATTTGCCCGCTTTTAACCTAGTATATAAATTTATATTTTCTTACATGCATATTAATAATAAAGGACTTTTAAAAAAATCTCCAATACGCGTTTTATTGTTAAAAGGTGTATATTGATGTGGAGATAAGGATTAGAAAAATTATTTTCATTTACACTCTCCTATAAATTCTGTAATACCCATTATTACGTATATATATATATATATATGTGTGTGTGTGTGTGTGTGTGTGTAAAAATGACTGAAAAAGAAATGGACGGTGATGAAATTAGAAGAAAGTGAAGTTTCAGCTTAAGGATGGGGTTAGAGAGAGATACACCAGATTACAAAAAAGAGAACTAGGAACAGGATATTTGCTTGACAGAGTGTCAACGATTATGTGAAAAACAGAGTAAAGTATTTTCCTGTGTATGAAAGGGGCAAGAATGACTTTTGAAAGGAGGGGATATTAAATACCTCAGGTCCCCTGGTAATACATATCTGCAGATATACCACTTATTCTGGATATAATATCCTGGTTAGTTTGCTGTCCAAACACTTGATATGTAGAGCTAATGGATAGCATCTCCAATCCCATAGTTTATATCATTCAAACAAACAAACCCAAAGTGCTATCAGTTTACTGCTAAATTCTATCTGAAGTGATAATTGCATATTCTCAATTATAATGTATAAGCTCATAATTTTAGCTACACCAAACATCCTCGTAGTCTCAATCTATAGAAATGAACCCACTTTTTGGGCGCTGAAAAATTTGGAGAAATTAAAAGATAGCATTGAATCTTTTGTTTTATGACTCCATTCACTAAGCCAATAGTTATATTAGGGGTTTTTTTCGAGGGGGTGTAAAGGCATTCATATTCGATACATCAGCAGAGTTTTTGATAACAGAGTGTCCTGACCAGCTTGCACGCATCTCAATTAATCCCAAGGCCCTGAAGTTAACTGGGCAAACCTCAGTGGCTCTTAGGGGATTCCAATTAGTGACCTGGGGAGCAAACCCAATTAATGAAAACCGTCACTATCCTAAATTTCCAAATTTATTTTTCCTTATAATTTTTGGAACAAGAAAACGGCTTACATGGCCAAGAAACAAAATAAAACCCTAGAATGAAAAAAAGAAAGGGGAGGAGAAAACAAACATACTGATATGTGTCTCTCAATCAATCGCTTCTCAAAGAGCAGTCCAGACTTCTTGGAAACCACCGGTTCCTCCGGCACCTCACCGGAAACTGCACGGACGGCACAGATCAGCCTAACCATTAAAATAGCATAGAACCAAAAAAAAAGTATATTCATTTCGTATCTACGTATTAGATATAGAGAAAGAGTGTTACTTGAACAGTTCATGATGCCGAGAGCTAGGGTTTCAGTTGAGCTCTCTGGTGCTTCGCCGCCGTCGAGAAGTAACAACTGCTAATGGGGAGAGAGAGGGGGGGTAGTTCGTGACTGACTTCGGCTGAAGAAAGGAAATGACAGTGCCTCACGGCTGAAGAAAGGAAATGACAGGAGAGAGAGACAGCGCCGTGGGTCGTGAGAGAAGGCGAAAAGACTTCGGCGAGGAGGAGGCGGCAAGGCGGCGAGGCGGCGAGGCCGGCGGCGTGTGTCTGTGTCGTGTGAGAGCAGTGAGCACTGAGAGAGACGGAGGCGCGATTCGCGTGAAGACTGGCTGAAGCCGTGAGGCGTGGTGTAAACTGAGGGCCTTAGGTTAGGGTTAAGGGTTATGAATTAAATTTTTAATGTCATATATATTATTATCCGTCGTGCTCACACGTGCTATGCTAACACATGCGGCTGGGAACAAGTAAAGAGTTCTTTAAATATTTTAATTATATTTTTTATTATTTATTTTAATATTTATTAATAATAATTTATGAGTACTTATAAACACAATTAATTAATTTAGATATAATTTAAAAAATAATACTGAAAAATAATAATTTGTGAGTACCCATAAACACAACTAATAAATTTAGATATATTTATTGCATCTAAAGTGTTGCCCTATGGGTACCTTAACTTGTGCCAAGGGACACCTGTTTAACATTTGCCTATTATTATATATATTATATATTTTTTAAAATTAAGTAAGATCGATCTAGTTCGGTTCGGAATCGTTAAATTAAGTTAGAACTGAGAACTAGACCATTCAGAGCGGTTTTTAAAAATTTTAATCTGGAATTAAATAGTGACAAATAGAAACCGGATCGGACTAGATTATTGGTTTTTTCGTTTTTTTGTGCAGCCCTAACAGTGTGCGCGTTTTGAAAGAAATTACAGTTTGACCCGACCCGATAATCCACCTGGTTTCAATTCTAGCCCGCTTAGAATAATTTCTTATTAGAATATGCTATCCACAACCCAATGGGCGGTGGATAATAAGTCAAAAGTGTATAGATATATGTATAAAATGTATTACTATTTGTAAAAATAGTAAATTTCATTTCTAAAAATGTATTAATATTAAAAAAAAATTGTCTCCACTAATCTATTATCTACTGCCCAATAAATTGTGCTTAACATAACTCTTTCTTATTTGTTTATATCGGTGAGCATTTTTCATTGTTTGATTAAATTATTATATTTTTTTTACTTATTTTATTAAGACGATCAAAAAATGCAAATTTTTTTAATTAAAATACAAAAAATTAAAAATAATTTAATAAGCTAAGACCTCGTTTGTTTCGACGAATATAAAAGACAAATTAAATTATTAATCCAAAATATGATATAATACCATATTTGTGTTGCATAAAAATTATTCGGATTACATATCCAACTGGATAGGTATCCCAAAATATGAAATAATTTAGTCTGGCGGGGTTGTGGGATTGAAAAGCCAGGAATTAGGATAAAATAGAAAATTACTAATATACCCTCGTCTATATTCAGCCACTGAAGCCCTATTTGCTACAGTAACTCGCATCTTCAGCCACTGTTCCCTCGCTTGAGCTTCCCTTCTTCTTGAGCCTCCCTTCTTCTGATTTTCAATTTGCAATTGGTGTTCTTCGGTGGGTCTCGGTTAGTTTTGATTTCGATTTGAAATTAGTTTCAATTAGTAATTGGTATTCTTCGGTTTCAATTTTCAATTGACAATATATATATATATATATATATATATACACACACACATATAAAGAGAGAGAGAGAGAGAAAGATTTGGGATGCTTCAAAGATGGAATTACAGAGAGATTTGGGCTGCTTCAAATTTGGATTTGCTGCTTCAAATCTGGAATTACTGCCTCAATTTGCAATTCGTATTTTTTAGTTGGTCCTCTTCGCATCTTCAATTTGGTGTTTTTCGGTTGGTGTGCTTTCGCATCTTCAATTTGCAATTTACAATTGACAGTAAGTATATATATATATATATATATTAGCTTATTTAAAAAATTAAATAACATATTTATTAGTTTTTTTATTACAAGGGTAATCATGAAAATTAACAAATATAATCATATATCACATTATCTAATCCCACCTAAAACAATCAAGAATTTGTGTAATTCATTAAACAATCCTTCTCAAATCAAACAAAAAAAAACTAATCCCGCCTCATTCATAATCTCACTTCATTACCAATCCATACACTAATCCCACCTCACTACTAATCTGAGCTAATCCAGTCCATTGACTCAAACGAGCCCTAAATTTAATATTATTTATTTTCGTCTTCTAGTGAACTTTTTTTATCTTTTCATCAATATTTTTCTTATGATTGAATTAATCAAAAAAATAAAAAAAACAAAAAAATGCAAAATCTATGTAATTTAGCCCAAACAGAACCATTAATTATCACTTCGTAATATACGTGGGTCTGAAATGATTTGGTGGATATGTTAGTCTGCTATTATGTCACAGCATTGGTTTTATGGATTTGGTGGTTTAGTTAGTTTGTTTGAAGTCTATTTTCATGATCTGGGTATGATTTATAGAATTCCTTAATTGTCAGTTCAGCATATCCATTAATAGCCACATTGAGAAGTAGTTCTCAAGAAATGCATGTTCACTTGTGGATGGATGTGTGTCTTATGCTTGCTTTATGTGAGTTTTGCAAGTTTTGACTTAAGAGTTACCTATGTGGTGAAAATATATATGCACTAAAAAGAGTGCAATTGCTTTGTTACAAGTATTAGGTTAACTGGCCCATGTTTTCGTTACATGTAACTATGTATTGTGACATATGATACTGATTTCTGCAAATGTAGTTTATGATTAGTTGTGAAACTTTTGTGTAATCTTTGTGAAGCTTCAATTTAGGATTTGCAGGGTTTCCATTGATAGGCCAAATTAGGTAGTTAGCTTTGCACGTGATGATTAACGACGTTAGAGATGAGGAATCATGCACCAAGCCCCTTGGAAGGTGCTCTGTCCTTTTTTACGGTGTGAGACAAATGCTTAATGACATCACATTTGCCTGTTGGTTTACTTATCTCTTAGTGTTCTTGACAGATATTGGATTGTCCCCGAGACATACTTTTCAACTCGTTGTTACAAATTAAATTGCTTGCAATACGTATATGATATTCCTTGTTTTATTTTATTTTTTTCATTTTCTAATGTTCAATATGTTCAATTTTTTTCTTGTTCTAGGCATGAGTAACATTTACTACCCATAATAAAATATATGAATGCAAAATATTCATTACTTTTAAGGGAGATCGCAATTTCGCATTTGGTGAAATAGAAAAAGGTATATTGACAATAGTTGTATGAAGCCCAAAATATTCACATGTTGAAGCATAATGAGTTTGATGGTTTTGGTAACAAATTCGTAAAAAAGAATAAAAAAAAAAAGAAAAAGAAAAGCTATTAATGTGATGGCATCAACAAGTCACCAATTGAGAATGTAGGAGTGGCAAATTTAGGTATAAATAGAATTATTATGTTTTTATTCAGATGAACTAAATTGTCTTAAAAAGTTACTTTAAAAGAATAAAAAAGGTACTCATGCTTGGCAACTAAGTTTTTATTGTTGCACCTGGTCCTAGCAATTGAGCTAGAATTAAAAGAATATGTTAATCATGTGCCCTTGATTCTTTGGTCCTTCTTGATAGATTTTAGTTTCCTGTCAAAAAATGTAATATATATGCTTAGTGAATTTTGAAAGAATTTATTGTCAACTTCTTTCTGAAT
>JAOTRH010000023.1:9891302-9904450 GCA_034768845.1 Heliamphora exappendiculata
TTACATATATGTATGTGTAGTTGTTACTTTTGTGTGCAGTGCTTGTTTGTTTATGACTTTTAATTATGCCCTTTGTTGATTGATTGGAATCCATATATGATTTTCTTTTCATACTTCAATTTTCTTTTCTGTTTTTGGTAATTAAGCGTAGATTAATTAAAAATTAAAATATACAAAGAGACTGGATACATGCTCTTAAAGGCCGTCATCAAGACTACGATAGAGCAAATCAATAAAAAGCAAAAAATACTAAAATAAAGCCTAGAAAGGCACACAGTCCGAAAGTTAGGATAAAGACAAAACTAAACCCGACCAATTAGTATGGTGGATTCAATTGAAACAAGTTGTTAAGTTTTCTGGAAATTTTTCATTTGTGTGATTCAAATGAAACAAGATTTTGATCATTACCTTCAGCTACATGGTTAGTTTTCTAATTCTAGAACATCTATGCATCTCTGTCTTTGTCTGTGCGCGCCTGTGTGTGTTTTGTGAATTTAAGATTGATTTGAATTCTTGATTAATCCTCCTGTTATCATTCGGATGGGCGGATTCCGATTTATGAATTTTATTGTTTTAAAGATTTTAAATTACACGAGCCCTATAAATTGCAAGTAAATATCTGTGTGCAATCTGACCACAATGTTTTCCTCTGTGAGATTCTTTTCCTTTAGTATGGCTTTTCTCTATTCGAAAATTTTATGTTCCTCTACCTCGATGTATTGAGGTCCATTGGATCATGTATCGAGATTCCCGTGTCTCAGAATTCTCACGCGATCAATGGCTTCCAGACTTCTAGTTTATGATAGAGCGATACAGAGTTTTCAGAACAAATAATTCTAGTCCCTTTTATGGTCATATTGCCTGATTTCTATGCAATCTTTACAAATTAACAATGAATTTAACTTTATAATAGCCTATTTAAAACACCAGTGTCTTGGTGTTCACGACCAAGTCTACACTATACACCCACTCAAAGCAGTGGCGGACCCAGGAAATCAACATAGAGGGGCTGGTCATTAGTTACAACTTTGATTTCTTTTTTTTTTCTTTTTTTTTTATAATAGACAAAAAATAAAATATTACTAAATTTTAACACCCACAACCATTGATTGTCGATCGGCAAGCTCTGAAATTCATGGCAACTTACGGAAATGGATGGTCGACCATTGGAGAGGGTATTTAGAGGGAAAAAGTTCTGAGGCAAAATGAACGAAGAGAGAGAGAGAGAGAGAGAGAGAGAGATTATGTGTTTGTGGGAGGATTCATAGAAAATTATTTCAAAAAGTATCCAGAAAATGAAATGCATCATGTAGATTCAACTTTGGTGTGATGTGGGCCACATTCATATAATCTTGTTGACATAGTTTATTTTTAGGGTTATTTTTGAGGTACATAACATTTCTATTGATGTAAAATAAACAAAATAAAAATGATGAGTTCTTAAAATGATTTAGGGAGGGCACTTGTATAATTTCTCACGGAGGTAAATGTGAACACTTTTCATGTGTGATTAATCCTACAATCTATCGATGATGACTGGTTGCCTCCCTTGCTTTCCAGGTCTACGGTGAACAGGCATTTATGTCTTTTCTTTTGTTGGAGACTCGAGATGGAAACAACTGTCGAAGCAGAGAAAGGCGGCCGGAAGAAAAAAGATTCATTGCAGAGCATGAACAAGGAGAAGGAATTAGCAGACGGTAGTAGTTTGTCCAAAAGGTTGGTAAAAAAGGCAAAGCCTAAAGATGTGCTGGTATTAAATGCTAAGCAGTCGCAAAGTCACGAAAGTTGCATTCAGGACTTGTTCCTTCAGGCTCATACGAGTAGTTTAGAAAGTAGGATTCCAAAACATATTGTTAGTCCTAATGAAAAGTACCTTCATCATTTCCTGGAGTTTATATATGTCGGTGCAAAAAAATCAGACTCATGCAATGTTCCTAAGAGTTCGGGTTCTTTACAGATGGCTAATTTGTCTCACAGCTCAAGTTCACAGAAATTAACTACATTTGTTATTGACTGCCCATTGGAAGATGGGACTGGAAGTGTAGTTATAAACTCTGCAGGGGAATGGATTGTTAGTGCAATCAATGGGAGCAAGAGTTCCATAAACGTACCAAAAAGCCTTTTATTTCGCCAATCTGGTGCCATGGAGAGCGATATCAACTCTGGGAGAACAAGTGTAATTGGTGCTGCAAAATTGGTCGGTTCTGATTTTATTTCTCCTGGTTGGTTGACCATCAGTCCATCAAAGAAGCTAGAAAAGAAAATGGTGGTACTTGAAAATGGTAAGTATGGATCCAAACACAAAAGGCTTGTTTCTGTATCAAGCACAAACTCTACCTTTTCAGATCAAACTATTTCTTCAGCATCCGCTGGTATTACTCATGGAACGCTGCAATGCACATGGAGAGCTGGATTTCCTCATTATGTCTTCTCGTTTGATGATCAGAAGGATTTCTATTTTGCAGACCTAATCAAGCCTGAGTCACAGGATGACAAGTTCTTTGATTATATATACATGTTTCGTTCAAGTGCAGGTAGCAGACACGAATGTGAGATTCATACAAGCGAGTCAGATCTTATTGGTAAGATGACAGTATCTACAATGTTTACACTTTCCCTAAATAATTCAGAAATTAAGGAGACCGAGTTTGTTTTGTTCGGGGATGATGCCAGTTCTGTGGGAGAGATTCAAACTTCAAGCCGTGTCCTTAAGAAGAATAAGGGGTTGTCGAAGAAGATGGTGGATGTATTCAAGACTAGTACCTCTTCCAAATATGCAGGGACAAGTGCCATACTTGAAAACTGTTTTGGGAAACCATGTCCAGATTCAAGCACTAATCGCAGTCCATTAGGTGCTGCCGATCTTTCAGATAATCATCCTCCACCAAATCTAGAGTTGGCTGCCATCGTTGTGAAAGGTCATGTTCGTGGCAGCCATCAGGTACCAGAAATTGGAGGATGGGGCCTGAAATTTCTCAAGAAAGTCAGGCCGACACAAAATGCTGAATCCTTAGAAGCTTCGCCTTCCGAATGTTGTCTGCAAAATTCCCATGGTTGCTCTACAAGTGTGGACATTCTAGTCCCGGCTGGTTTTCATGGCGGCCCAAGGAACAGAAATTGTGGCCCTTCTAGCCTCATTGAGAGGTGGAGATCCTCTGGGCGCTGTGACTGCGGTGGTTGGGACATTGGATGTCCACTCACTGTGCTCGACACTAGGCCAAGCAAAAATGAGGTTTTGCCTCAAGCAGATATGCAAGGGGACTGCAAGTCATTTGATCTATTTATACAGGTAAAACAAATTCCTTGAGACTCTTTTGTTTGATTATGATTCAAAATTGTGGGTGCTTCTTATTTTCCAATGATTTTAAACATGGACCCTAGAAGTCATATGGTGTTTATTATTGAAATAAACAACAAATCTTTATGCATACAATGTTCACAAATTTCAACAATTATAACCCAACAGCAATTCACCTTTTTGTAGTTCCTTGTGTATCCCGAAAGCAATTCAGCTATTTCACAACCTTGGAAAATTAGGAAAATTGTGAGTTTGAGAAGGAAACCTGATGTGTGGCATGGAAAAGTGAAACTTGTATAAAATGAAGCATTTTTTGATCTGCCATGGCTGATCAATCCCAAATCCGTTGGTGTGAGCATCTTCTTGGGTCCGAATATGTAATCAAAGTCAAAACACAAAATCAACCTCATATAACAAACAGGTGCATAACTGTTACTGCTACTTAAAAAAGGGAAAGAAAAAAAAAACAAAGAAAGAAAAAAAAAAAGAAGAACCTGTTTTAGTCGTAGTGTGTGAAGATTGTGATAGTGTGTGTTTTTGAAAGAGTTGGAAACCAATGCCAAAATATGGAAAAGAATTCGTAGTCAGGTAGTAGGGAACACAAGTTGACACTGCATCTAGGACATGGAGTTACTTTTTGGTGTATTTTTCCTTTTACACCCTTACAGTTATGAATGCCTAAGTTATTTAAACAGTAAAATGTGTGGTTCTTTAAGGTATTTTTGGCATTATTAAAAGTATGAGTCCTCTTCATGTTTCAAGTGAAGTGTTGCCTTTATAGTATAGTACCGATAGATCTTTTCATTGTTTTTAAATTATGAACTTGAGCAACTGTGCATTTCCAACGATGAGATGACCATGGTCAATTTCAATTTTGCAGGGTTCAAAGCAAGCTGCACCTACCATGAAAATGGTGAATATTCATGATGGTTTGTATTTTATCCATTTCCAATCAACTCTATCAGCTTTACAGTGTTTCTCAATTGCTGTGGCTATTATTCATACTCGGAGTCCTGTCCTCCAACCCAAAATGTATAGGAGTTGAAGTTGTTAGAATCCAGGAGATTTATGTAGTTAAGTGGAATTCTTTATACAGAAATTGTGATATTTATGATTCTGTATTATTGGTTTTATTTGTTTATTGCTAGATTATTAACTCACACCGAGGATAGTTGATAACTCGATATCAATAGGAGTAACTTGTCACTTCCCTCTTAGGCAGGCTAAAATCGTGTAATCCACCTTGTTCGACTGGAAGTGCATGTTTGTTTTTTTGGTGCTCGTTTGGAGTTAAATTTGATTTGAAAGTTTATCAACTAATATAGGCTTGTATGAAGACTTTCTGCATTTTACTGTAAATGCATGCAAAATAGAATTTGAACATGAATAGAATCAATGTGAACATATTGTGCAAGTTGCAGGGGGTTCAATTCTAAGCCTTTGGGAAGTGTGTGGATTCTTTCTCAGTAGGCAAGAGGTATGTTTTCTTGTATGAAACCCACTATTCTGGACAGTGTGTCCAAGAAGTGTATGCTTTCTTCTTGAACTATTTCTTTTATGGTCTGCTCATGGCTTAAAGTCACCTTTAGCCTACTTTAAATCTAACCTGTATTACTCTTTAACCAGATTAGGACCATCTTGACTATAGTTTTGAGTATTTTGACCGATTTTGTTATACTGGTATTTTTTTACCCAAGCTTGATTTAGGATTTCAAATATAAGGGGGCATATGTGGTTTCTAGGGTTTATTATGTGTATGAACAACGGATATTACTGGTTCCTTGTATTCTTTTTCTTCATAGAGATTCTTCTGCCGGTCTTTGCTTGTGGACGTACACTTGCAAACCGAAACATGTAAATTCTTCATGTGCTCTGTGTGATTACTCTATTGTTTATTCCCACCTTATTGATTCATCGTAACAATCCCAAAAAGTCAATGGTCAAAAAATCCTCTTATGCTTCTATGCCACTCAAAAGTTATTGTTTAACCTAATTGAGTATTTTTTTTTTTTTTTGCTTCTTGAGTTTAAAGCCCTAAAAGTTATAAAAAAGTAGAAGAAGAAGAAGCAGCAGCAGCAGCTTAAAGCAGGTTTTTGCCAAATGAACCCTTCTCTTTCTCTCACTCCTTGCAAGTCCTCTTTTTTTATTCGCATTGTTTTGTCTAGGCTCTAATAGCGTGTGAGATTTTTTATCTTCGGTTAGGCTTTTAAAGATGCTTCTCTGTTTTGAAGTATTTGCTCAACCGTGTTGTTTGTCCTTTCCGGCATGTATCAAGCATTCTGTGTGTGCATATATATATGTGTGTGTGGGTGGGCGGATGGGTAGGTGTGCATGGAGAGATGCAGAATTATAATTTAAACGGGACATATTGTTCTTATAAATTTTTAAGAAAATATATATTAAATTTTTAAAAGAAATCTTAGAAAGACGAACTTATATAATTTTAAAATATTTTGAACTAATACTATTTTTTCAAAATTTAAGGGAGGCGGCCGCCCCCAATGTATATATATATTTATAAACTAAATGTTTATGCAGCCTTTGATGTTGACTTCTTGTTTTGGAGCAAGAGTCGTTTGCTCCTGCAGAATCTTTGGGTGATTTTTATGCGCTAATGGATAGATTGGTTGGTGGCATTTCTGTGTACTACTCCTAATGCA
The DNA here is from genome assembly GCA_034768845.1 of Heliamphora exappendiculata. Lineage (NCBI taxonomy): Eukaryota > Viridiplantae > Streptophyta > Magnoliopsida > Ericales > Sarraceniaceae > Heliamphora > Heliamphora exappendiculata. Next base: position 9,897,261 of record JAOTRH010000023.1, read on the forward strand.
CATGGGTATGCACTCTTATCTGTTGGAAGCCATTGATCTCCCTGGTTCGTTATCAGATTAATAAGCTAAGAAATGGGAAATTACCTTCTTGTAATTTTGACATACGATAGTAGATATTGGGTGCAACTGTGATACCGCGTTGCTGTTGTTACTGACCAATGAGAAGCTCTAAGTGAACCGATCGGAGCTATCAAATTATGTAACAAAAAATACTTTTGATGAAATGTTGGAGATTGAGGCCTTTGCCTTGACTTGATCAAGGTGTGTCATGAGTACCACTGGCACTTCAATTGGGATCTCATAATTTGATTGGCACTGTTTTTTTATTTTGGGTTCTTAGAGTAGGTAATTTTTATAAATAACGAGCTCAATCGAATATCGATAGTCATATGATATCCAATTAACTTAATTTTTTTATACTAATTACCTACTCAACAAATCCAAAATAATGACTACCGATATCCGATCGACTTGGTTATTTACAAAAATTACCTACTCAACGAACCTAAAATAATAAAACGGTTCTAGTCAAATTTGGAGATCCCAATTAAAAGTGCAAATGACACTCAGGACACGGTGTGTTGTAACTCAGTAATTGCATGGCTCCAGACTCTATTTGTTGGGTAGGTGAAAGGTGTGTTGTAACCCAGTAATTGCATGGCTGCAGACTCTATTTGTTGGGTAGGTGAAAGGTGTGTTGTAACCCAGTAATTGCATGGCTGCAGACTCTATTTGTTGGATAGGTGAAAGATATAAGACAATCCACCTAAGCTCTGTTTGTTTTTAAGTAAAAATAATTGTATAAAAAAAAATTTCTTTTTAATCTTTTGGTCTTCGGTTGGTAAATGAATTTTTTTAAAAGAAATTATAAACTTTTAAATAAAAATATATTACTATTTTAATATAATACATAGTCGCCACCGCAAATACCATCCTCTCTCCACCACCATCCACCACAAATATCGTACCCCTCCACCACTACCATAATCAACGCTATCGCCACCCACCATGCAACCACATTTGGTGCCATCACTATCACTATTATCTTACTAATGTTGTTACTATCGCTACCACCACTTCTTCTAATGATATTAAAAATAATTTTTTTTGTTTCGTAAAGTACTTTTGATTATTTAATGGAAAATATCTTATAAAAAAATTTATGTTGTTTTTATCAAACTAAATAAAAGAAAATAAATAAAATATTTAATTAAAAATATTTTATGTTAAAATAAATAGTCTTAATATGTATTTTTTTATTTGCTATAAATATGACGAGGCCATATGGTTCCTCTTGAGTACGCAATAATTTTTCCAATTAGATAGCATTTGCACTGTTGTGTACAAGATAAGGTTGGTTGCGCCCGATCCATTAATTGCGACTTTCTATCATCCCATTAATTGTTCGAGAAGGGTAATTTGATAAAATGTTTATTAGATGGAATCATATGCTGATGAACAATAAATTATGTTATGCTTTGGATAAATTTTTTAAGATTCTTTGCAGTGATTTTTTTTGTTTTTTCTAACTTTTTTTTAGTTTTTTTTTTTACTTTTATGATCCATCGTGATAAAATAAATAAATTTAAAAAGTATAAAGAATTTGATCAAAGTTAAAAAAAATTCACTGAAAACAAAAAAAATTTGATAAAAGTCTTAAATTGACTTTTTTTTTTTGAAGTTTCAAGAGAAATTTTAAAACTATGTTTGTTTGGATTAACATAAAAAATATCATATAAAGAAAAATCATCGCCACTAGATAGCAATTTTTAAAAATATCTGTTAGGATAAATACATTAAGCTCTCTTGGGTTAATTAAAATACTGACCGCTCTCTTTAAGTTCTGAAAATTACACTATTCTCCTTTATTTTTTCTGAAAATATACATATATCTCATTTCTGTTAAATAACGTTAATTGCTTAATAGATAAAAATAATATCAGCATTTTAAACTAAGAAAATGCCATTTTTTCCCTTCCTACTCAAACCCCACAAATCTATTCTCCCAGGACTCCCTCACCACTGACATGGAGCTTTTGGATCAATGTCGAGCCTAGCCTCTTCGATTGGCAACAAAATTATTACCGAAACAATGATCAAAATCAATTTCTCCACTAATCCCTTCAAGGTTTTCATAGATTCGAAGTTTATTCTTGCCATTTTGGTGATCATCGCCACTAGTATCATCCCGAGGCAGTTATGCTTCTCGAGTATAGACGATGGTTCAGGTGAGTTCCAAAACAAGGGGATATTGAGGGGTTGCCACTTAAAGGATCAAAATCCTAAATACAGTGATGGTGCATATAAATCGAATCAAGAGCGGTATAGAACATGCATACAACAAAAAAAATATGCGCTATTATATCCGAATGAACAGAAACCCTAGCTCCTGAATAACATGATATTGAAAATCGATACACCCACAAGGCGAAATAAAGTTATACCTGTGAGATCTTTCTAATTTAATCGTGTTTTCAGCACTTAAACCTGAATCTAAAGATCACCACAGCGAACCAACAATCTTATTTTTACTTAGATCTTCAGTCGTATTCTCGAACGCCGAAACACAAACTAAGAGAGGGCTTAGATCCTTCGTGTTCCAGACCCTAACTGGCTACCTCTCTTTTTCTCTGGTTCTCTGAATACGTGAAAATCCTAAGTGACAATATGTGTGTGTTGTATATGCATACTGGTGGTCAGGGTTACAACGACGTATATATAAACTATGACAGGGGCCTAATGAGTAAATAAGACTTGGATTTCTAATGTAATTAGAAAAACTCATTTCAACCCAAAAACAATTTTTTTAAAATATAAATTAAAAAGCATACTACTAAATAATTGTAATTGTACTCCCAATCTTATTCTCAAAACGAACTTTTGAGCTCTCGTTATTAAATACTTATTACTCTTCCTACGTTATGATTATAGATACCTGTCAATTAAATTAAATTACTGACAATTATATTTAATCGACATCTTCTATAACTCCTCAAGACATTCTACTTAATTTATTTGATATATCGTATTATAAAATCCATCTATATAGTTTGACATAATCAAAGCTTACAAACTTTTTTAAGAAGTATCATCAATCCTTATTCAAGAGATAGATTCTGTCAATAATTAATATTCAACATATATGTAACCTCGTTATCCAATTCACCGGGATTATAGACTCATAAAATATCGCACCTTTAATGAATCAAAATAACAAACACTAAATATATGTGTCAAATAATAATTTCGGTATTAAGAGTATAAGCATTCATAATAACTATAGGGTATAAATTATTTTATATAGTCAGTAAAAAAGTAATTATCTCAATATAGTCTTGTTTAATACGCACAAAGTGTACTAGCATAATGAGTTGAAACTATAGTTGAAACTATACTATTCCCTGTAATCAATATATATCTATTAAAACACCGTACTACAGTTCTACCGATTGTGTCCAATTCTACTTAAAAATATGAACCGAAAACTTATATTCTACAAGAACCGATAATTTAGTTTTCCATGTATAAATCGAACTTTACATACCAAATCAACTACTATGTAGAATAAAAGACACTCGTGCATATTATTAGATAAATAATGTAACGCAAACATTACTCATAAAAATTCTTATTAAAATAAAAAAAATATTTTTTTATTAATAAATAAAAACAATATTAAAACATCAATTACTTAAAGTATGATTTCTAGTATGCAACCCTAATAGTCACCACCAACCCTCTCGTCACCATTAGCCATTGGCGCCACCATCAAGCGCTGCCACCAGCGTCTGCCTCTTTGCGCCACCACCATCGCCTTCACTCGTGTCACAAACACAATCAAAAGGCTTCGGCACCCTTGCAATTCCGATCTATTGAGATTGACTAACCCACGGTCTTGTGCTGCTGCAACCCTCTTATTGACATTGCACCATCGTCGCCCTCTTCCTACCCTTGCACCACTGCCGTCGCTGCCGAACCTTGCGCCACTACCGCCTCATCCAAACCTTGCGCCGACTTCACCGCAAGTTTATCGCTGCAAACTCTTAGAGTTGCCGCCACATTTGCCAACCCAGTTGCCACCGCAACCATTCGGCATCGCCGCAACCTCCACCCTCATCTCATGCCGCTGCCACCCTCTTCCTTCACTCACGTCACCACCTTCGACAACTCTGAGTAAAATAGTATAAAAATATCTTCTGTTAACTACTTATACTTGAGAAGACAGACAGTGTAATTTTATAAATCAAATAGAATCTAACTGTATTTGTCACGTACCTCAAATGCGACAAATATAATTTACCCTATAAATTATTACTTTAAGAGTTCTAATTTTAAAAAATAATTTAATGCATTGTAAATATAGTGAACTAGATACATGAAGTGGGTATATTGAATTCGTTATTTTCAACCTCTTCAAATTAATTAGTCTATGCCATAAGAGAATTAGTTAATTGAGAGATGGTTATCGGTTTAGCACCAATCTTAGTTAGGATAATTTTTTATTTATATCAAAATTTATATTACAAAATACAACACTTTTAATGTGATATTTATCTATGTAGAATATTCAAATGCTAATACTTTTGTACTCTTTTCTTTTTCACTTTTTATCTCTCTTGTCTATCGCTAACCAACTTTCATCTTTTTTTCTTTCAAATATAATTTTTTTCTCTTTATTTATAATTTGATTTTTTTCTCTCATAAAAAAATAGAAAAAGTGAAAGTATAACAAATATATTATTAATATGTATACATATATACATAGCTAAAAAAGATAGTTAGTTTAATGCATTTTAATTTCGTTTTACATATATTTTTATTGTTGCTTATACTTGAAATTAGGAGTGCAACTAATAAAAGTTACTTTTTAATACGTTGTTATTCTAAATAATTAAGGAAATTGTTCACTACTTAAAATTAATTTTATGATAATTTCATATTTAAAGTGTTTTTAGGCACATGTAATTATAAGTGTTTAATGTGTTCTTATTTATTTATTTTAATTTAAGTTGTAGTATTTGAGATATTAATATAATTTTTTTGTGAGGAGAGTTGACTTTTTAATTAAAAGTATTATATTCGTTTTACACCCAAAAAAAAATAATAAAATGCTTGGGATGTGTATGGCTTTTTTGGAGAAAAAATTAATAGCTTTTTAAAGATGCCAAACACTAAGTTAAAAAATAAATTTTTTTACCAAAAAAAAACTTTTAAAAGAAGCCAAACAACAAAAACCCATACTCACCATTATTGGCTGTGGGTTTGATTGATTTTTTTCAAACCGTATACTCCAACGTAATGTATGATCCAACAGATAAGATGTTTAAGTCCTAGCGTAGAACTTTGACGTTACAATTTGGTTTACAAGAATATTATATAAAAAATATAATTTATAAAAAAACAAAATGAATACTAAAATATTTTTAAAATATTTTACTTTACTTGTTTACTTAAAATATAAAAAGTGTCATTCAATCTCTACAAAAAGCTTCGAGTGTGCTAGCATCCACACTTTGAGTATAACTGATTTTAGTATAGGCTTGTTCTGGACCCATTATAATAGACACTATTATCGCCACATCCTTGTGGCATTCTCTCCTGGTGGGTGGTATTCTACTATGATTTCTGGTTCAGAAGGTGGGAATAATTGAGAACAAAGTGATGAACGGGTGCGTAGGAATTATAACAATTTGTCGGTTCCCAAAATTGGAACAATAACAACATGCAGTATAAAATATACAGCAAACAAAAATTAAAAATTCAGAAAAGCCAAAAACATAAATATGAAATCTGTTTGGTCTATACTGAAAACTTTTAATTTAAACAAGATGCAGAATATAAGCAAACCGAAACACTAATTTGGAAAACATATTTGTATATAAAGCAATAAAAAAAACATAATAACTTTTTATAAACAGAAGTAAAAATTAAACCACAGAAATGAAATTAACTCGCGATTAAACTGTGTTATAAATAAGCATAATATAATTAAATTAAAACCCAAATAAGAACAGTAAACTGTTTTATAAAACAACAGCGGAAGCAAACACTAATTTATAAAATAGAACAGAACAGAGCAACAATAGCATAAAGCAATTAAATTAAAACAGTTTTACGAAACGGGTTGGAATTGAGTGGGTTAGAATCGAGTCCAACATTCAATGATGTCTCCTTAAGACAGATTATGTCCCCACATTGGTGCTTGTGGTAGATTAGACGTCTTCCTCTAGAATAAAACAATCCCTGTGTGCAGAGGAAGTACTGCGATCTACACACTCAGCGAATGCTGTAATGTTTGAACTTTTTGAAAACAGAACGGTGACGAAGATGCACAGTAGCAAAGTTTCGATAATGGAGGCTGGAGATTTTTGGATGCCAGAACGAGTTCTAGAGTAGCCTTTTATAGGCACGAAAGGTGACTGTTCGGATTAATCCGAACCGATGCGACACCAGTTTGGCCTGGCAGTTGGACCGCCCAACGTGCGTGTGTGGTTAGGTTGGACCCAAATTCACACTTAGGTAGGTCCTCCCCTATCCACAAAACTTGTTACCCTTTCGAGCCCAAACCCAAATTTCAACTTCAGTCTTATATACTCTTCAACTTTTCATCTCCCAAACATTGTGGGATTAGGTCAAGTTGGCAACCTTTTGTTAATTTTAATGACACACTTTTGAAGTCAATTTCTCATTCACCTATTAATAGTTTTGAATACCACAAAGTCTATAATTATTCTACTCATTGAGATAAACAAATTAAAATTTAAAACCATCTAAAAAAATTAATCCAATTTAAAGATATTTAGTTTCAAAGTTAATTAAACATCATGTTCTAAAATCTTCAAAACCCATTTTTTCCAACAATCCCTCACATGAATGGAATTTGACGAAAAAGAAATACAACAAGATGTAGACATAAAGAAAGTTCAATAAGAAAATTCTGCATATGATAGGTAACTTTTAGTTTTGAACCTTCCCTTATGAAAAATTATCGAATTTACTGGTAAATCAGTGGACGCGATGTCTTAAATCATAGGTTGTAAGCTCATTCCCTTCGATAAACGACTAACTTACTCTCCGCTTAAGCCTTTAATTAACGAATCCGTTATATTATTTTTAGACTTTATATATTCAATGAAAATTGTTTTACTCTAGAGCAAGTGTTTAACGGCATTATGTTTGCGACATATATG
>JAOTRH010000023.1:9904550-9909550 GCA_034768845.1 Heliamphora exappendiculata
ATATAATAAACTTATTAATAACTTAAAATTTAAAAACAAATACACAAATAAACTATAAACTTATTAATTTATAATAAAAAATTATTAATTACAAACTTATATAATATAATAAATTTTAAGTTTATAAATTTTAATTAAACTTAATTTTAAACTACTATTATATTATAAATTACAAAAAAACACTCAATCCCGCCCAAAGGACCGGGTCCGAGGTTTGAGCCCGTAATCCAATCCTGAGCCTTTTATCCCTAGAGCCTGGGCAGACCCTCAGAGAAAAAAAATCAGCCCGATCAGGCCTGAAAATTTGGCGAGAACCTACCAGACCCGAGCCAAAATTACATGGCTATGTGAGCCAAAGATTGCTAGTTGAGAATACACCCCAATTTTAAATTAAGGATGACAATTTCTCTCATTTTTGCCTTTGTATTCTCTGCTATGTTTGTACGAATTTTTTCTACTCTTTTTGAGAAATGGGTAGGAGACGGTATTTTATTTTTTTGCCCCATTTTAGTTGTCCATCTTCCAATTAGATTAATTAAACATATTTCGCGCACACACACACACACACACATATATATATATATAAAGTTTATTTTTTAACAATTTAATTGTAAACACCTCAATTTGATCCCGGCTAATCTTACGCGAATTCGATGATAAAATCAAATAAAATAGTGCCTCGATACAATTCTCGGGAAGTGATCCAAACTCGGTATTTGAACTCAAAACCTTCAAACCAATAAAATTTTGACGAACCATCGAAACTTGCTGCCAAAGTAAGGTGACCGCCAACTCTCTTCATGGCGCCCGCCATAGAACTTTATAGAAACCCTAACCCAAAGTGGCGACCGCCACATTTCATCATGACGGCTGCCAACTCTCATCATGGCGATCGCCATAGAACTTTAAGGAACCTTCTAAAAACATGGCGGCCACCATCTTTGATTGTGGCAAATGCCAACTCCAAATGAACTGACGTGTCCCAAAACGTGGCAATACTTTTTGGTTGAAGAATTCTATAAATACCGTACCCCAACGTACGTTTTCAGTACGAATTTTGAGTGAGAGAGACTCTGCCGATATACCGAGCAATCCCGAGTCCCGACGCCGAAATCCTACCGAACCTCCGACTGACGTCGAAGTCTCGCTTGGATCACCACCCGAGGATTGGCCTATTGAAGCACATTCTCGACTTGAGGATTCCACAATTCAGGTACCTTGTTTGGATCCCTGGACCTTCTATCCCTATTCTCTCTCTTTTGAGGTAATCAGGTTGCATTTAATTTCAATTCAAATACTTCTTCTTGTTTACATAATTATTCTTATCTTTATTTAATTAACTTTATTTAATTTAATTCTTTAATTCGTTACTTAATTAACACATTCACACCAAACACATTGTCGTTTTCCTTAATATACGCATCAAATTAGTGCTAATATAATTAAACGATACGATAAAACAATGTCGTTATTGTTGTAATTCAAAACACTTACATTAAAATGGTTATAATCGTCAATATTGTACCCATTTAATTCTAGCATTTTATTTTTTTTTCTTTTCTTTTATATTAATTTAATGTTCTAGCATTCATTTTTTTTTTTTTTCAACAGTTAGTTTGATTTTCCTTGTAATAGCATTTTATTTCATTTTCTTGTAACACTAGTTTAATACTTCATTTTATTTTATTTTCTTTCTAACTCTTATTTTTTATCTTTTTCTTTTCTTTTAATGTTAATGTAGTTTCTTTTGCTAACATTTTATTTTATTTTCTTCTCTTTTATCACTAGTTTTAAATTCCTTGTAATGTTCTATTTTCTTTTCTTCCTCTTCTAGTGATTAATTTAATTGTTCTTTGTTAGTATTTCTTTTAATGTTAGTATTTATTTTTCTTTTAGAAACTTTATTTTGTTTTTCTTTCCCCATAGCTTCATAAAATGTATTTCATTTTTATTCTTTTATTTTGCTAAACCTAAAAATCACAAAAAAAAATTTAAGTTAATTTTCATCTTTAAGTAATTCATAATTTTCTCCCTTAAAAATACTCTATTATTCTTTCTATTTCTTTTTTTTTAAATGTAAAAGTGTTAATAACTAAATTTTCTTAACTTGTCTTCTATAATATTTTTCTTTTCTTCTATTAAAAATAAAAAGCACAAAAATATAAAGATATCTTTTAATATTCTTTTATTCTTCTTATTTTCATCTTTTATATAAATAATTAAATTTTCTTCTTAATAGCATTTTCTACCATTTATATCTTGTTAAATCATTTTCTTTTCTTTTAAATTTTTAAAAACTCTTATTTTAAATTTCTATGTTAAATAGTTTTTTTTTTAGCATTTTTCTCTTTTATGCATTTCTCATTTCTTTATTGATTCATCATGTTCACCTAGTTAATTTTGGTAATATGCAAGTTTAAGTTTATTTATTTGAAAGCATATTTAGGATAATTTTTTTTTTTGTAGCAAATTCATATTTAAGTAGTTTTGCAAATTTTTAGAACTTTTTTTTATTCTTTTAACCAAATCATACTAATTATTGCGTGTGGGTATGTGTTTCATGTATCATTTAGATAGAAATTGCATGTCATAAGATTTAAGATTTTTTCTTTTGACACATTCGTTTTGGAGTTGCTACGTACATATTTTTTGTATTTTTCATATTTGATTTTGGATGTTCTCCTTTTGCCTCTATTTTTTTTTATTTGTATGTATTTGATAAATTTTATTAAAAAATCAATGATGATTAGTAGATGTCAATCTTACGGTTGAGCGAACGGGGTGTCTAACATCTTTTCCGATTCGTACCTTAGCTCCCGAACCCTCTTTCTATGGTTAAACGTTTTAAAGATTAGTAGCTATTTTTATTTTTTTTAATTTTTCTTAAAAACTAAGTGGCGACTTTATTTTCAACAAAAGAGATTTTTAAAATTTAGCTTTCAAGGTGCTTAATTAAAATATTTTTCAAAACATATTTAATTTTTCTTATTTTTTGGACCCTTAAATCCCAACGCCACAATAATAAGTATATATATATATATATAATACTTTGTTTTCATTCTTAACTTTAATTTCTTATTTTTCTATCTATATAAATCTAATCATTAAATAATATTATTATTTTAATAACCTACCAAGCAATTCTTATTAGTTTAAATCTCTTTTAAAGATAAAAAAAAATTACCTGTTTCTACCAGGTTTCTGATTTTTTTTCCTTCCTCGTTCCGATAATAAACAGGGTGAGACAGGAGATTACATTCTCGCCCCATCCCGTCTCATTGTCATTTTTATTTTTAACTATCATCTTTTATTTTCAAGATTTTTTTGGTTTTTATATGGTAAGTTTTAAATTTTAAATTTTTTATTTTATTAGTTAGCGTAGAATATGGTAAGTCTTCGTCACTTTTTGTCACTAATTAAATGGAAAGTAAAACTAGAGTCTAAGGTAGTGGGCCAAGGTTTTTGGGTCATTGGCTTCCTGATAATAATGGCTCTGAACAATATGGGCCAAACTTGTCTTTTTATCTGGAACTTGGTTCCCATTACACTCTATCCCTTTCTCGCGATTTGTTTGTAGTTAAGGTAGAAAAAATAGTGTCATATTATCAACAAACAAAAAAAAAAGAAAGAAAAGTGCCATAAAAATTAAAAAAATAAAGAAGAAGAAGAAGAAGAAGAAGAAGAAGAAGAAGAGACCAAAGGCAAACAAAAACAGAAATGGAAAAGAAAATTCTTTTTTGGGGAGTTCAAAATTTTGAGATTTATCAGGATTTATGTGGTTTGGCATATACTCATAAGCGAAGGAACGTTGGGCTCAGGGGGTATGCCTTAGAATTTTTTTTAAAAAAAAAACTAGTATTACCTTAAAAACTTCAGCGATTTTAAAATATACCCCTTGAAATCTTTGTTTGTCCCCTAAAGTCTCTTAGTACACCCAAATAGACAATCAAATTATAATTGACATTGGTCATTTAATTCTAATTCCTTCGGAGCTTACATATGTGTTGTAGATTGTGTTGGGAGAAATATCACGTCATGATAAACATTCTCGGTGATCCAAAAAATACATCTTTATTAATTTTTAACAATTACAATAAATTAAAATTATCAGAAACGAAATACAGAAATTAACATGAACAGAATATGCAAACCGAATCCTGTAAATGCAGTTTTCATAAGAATGATTCATCGCCTATCGAGGGTGTTGTAGGTTTTCCACTGGCGTCACTATCTCAGGATAAAACGGCTGACATGATAGTTGGAACACCACCAAGGATCGGCTACAAACGTACCCCGTCTTCTTTTCTCTCTCTTACTCTCACAGCTTTAAAACCTATCTGTATCTCTTCTTTTGTTCTTACCTCTTCACCTTGCTGCTGTATTTTTTTCTACGCTGAAAACAGAATAGGTTGGCAGCTTTATAAAGACTTTCACCCATTGAGAGTTACAAAATGAATCAATGACCATTGAATTGTATTGATTCTCAAAATTCATTTGCCAATTGAATGGCCAATTCAATTGCAATTAAATTCAGCTATTGAATTCTGGAATTCAATGGTCAATTGAATTTATAAAATTCCAACAATTCCCCCGTGAATGAAATTGGTGGGAGTAAAAACCCAGATTACAAAACTGACTGCAAGAGAGATAGACATATGAAAGTCCCTGCACAGGATAGGTAGTGGTTAGCCTTGAACCTTTCCTTGTCAGAACCTATCGATTTACCGACAAATAAGTGGGCGGTACCGCCTTAAATTGTGTTGCCTTAGCAGTAAACCGAGACAATAGGCTTCACACAACGACTTTCACAACGAAGTTTTTGTTCTCACGATTGTGTTCGTTTTGGCCATGAAACACACTTCCTGATTTTGCAAGTATTTTTTTGAAAATTTTACCTTGTCAAATTCTCAAAGAAGCGGCCCCACTTTATACTCATAAAGGTGATTTTTATTCAATGGTATTTTTCTATACCAGCCTGGCTCACTAGTAAAAGTCATTAA
>JAOTRH010000023.1:9914550-9953980 GCA_034768845.1 Heliamphora exappendiculata
CTGGGTGATGACGAAAGCCAACCACTATGGTATGGATTTATTTTGAACACATTATCCTGAATAATATAATATTTTTCATACTCCAATGAAGGTATGAATCCATAAATCCTGAACATACTCACAGAACATGTTAGAAGTATAAACATGTATTTTTTGGTCAAGAAAATGAAGATTCAAACTGAGCAGATTTTAAAAATTGAATTATTCTTAAGATTATTGGGAGAAATATCACGCCATAAGAAACATGCTCGGTGATCCAGAAAATATATTTTTATTAACTTTCAACAATTACAATCAACTAAAATTACAGTAAACAAAATACAGAAATTAACATGAACAGAATATGCAAATCAAGTCCTGCAAACGCAGTTTTCTTAAGAATGATTTACCAATTACCGAGAGTGTTATAGGTTTTTCACCGACGTCACTCGTCCAGGATAAAATGGCTGACACGATCGTTGGAATACCACCAAGGATCGGTTACGAATGTACCCCGTCTGCCTTTCTTTCTCTTACTCTCACGGCTTTGAAATCTATCTGTATCTCTCCTTTTGTTCTTACCTCTTCACCTTGTTGCTATATTTTTCTCTGCGCTGAAAATAGAATGGGATGACAACTTTATAAAAACTTTCACCCATGGAGAATTACAAAATAAATCAATGACCATTGAATGGTATTGATTCTCAGAATTCATTTACCAATTAAATGGCAATTCAATTGCAATTAAATTCTGCTATTGAATTCTGAAATTCAAAAGCCAATTGAATTCACAAAATTCTAACATATTGATTGTGATTTTTTTTTTGTTTCCCTTAAATTTTTATTTATGGAAAGATTTTTAAGGGACAATCAAAATTAGGGCACCGTTTATTTTAATGTAAATATTTTACAATGAAGAATATTTTTTCATGTAGAATTATTTTGTGAAAAAATATTTTTTTTTGTTTTCGTTTTTCGATTTTTGGTGTCTCCTCCATATTAATCTTTTTGGAAAATATGTCACAAAATGTTAATTTTTTATGCAAGAGCTATTGTTAGCTCAAGCTCGAGAGACTAAGTTTAAGATAAAGCTAGAGAACTTATGTGCCGAGCCTAAATTGTGATCAATAAAGAGAAGACTTCAATTTGTTAATCTTGAACATATGTCTCAAATATCTTGTTTAGATAAAAATTTTCATGTCGTTCTTGTAAAAAATGCTAAGTTGGAATCCCAAATAATTGATCTTAAAAGTAGATTGAATGGAGTTAGTGCTACATTTAAGTGATAGAATGCAAGGTTAGTAGCGTTGGATGGGTTACTGAGAGATCAAAAATCGGCAAATAATAGGTCTGGACTTGGATTTGCTAGTGCTTCGTCAAGAAAATTATTCAAAAGAAAGAAAAAAGTTGGCTAGTCAACTTATACAATAGCCGCACTGATCTTCGTGAAAGCAAAAAAGATAAAGGACTGAGTTAAAAAAGAACATATGTTGGCCCCTCAATAAAAGAGAATGCAAAAGGGAACAATCAGACCAATAAGACCACCATTCAAGCGACACGATACCTTGCTTTACATAGAATTTACTCTAACTATGTTCCTTTATATATGTGAACTTAGGATATCTCGAAACTATTGTGTGTTTTAACCTCTCTTTAGTGAACATTATGTTTTCAAACGTGCAATAAAATGCATATGTCTTATACATACTCTTTAATTTTGTTTCCCATCACCCAATAAAAATATTTCCTATTTTGTTTTGTCTTATTTCTCTTCTTGTGGCATTTAAAATAGGTTTCCCCTCAGTCTCTATCATCTGCGCTGTAGTTACTGCAACTTGGTCTCCACCGCTCGACAGACTACTCGATCGATCTATCGAGCAGTTTAAAACACCTCTCAATTTTTCTGTATCTCTACACAAATGCTACTAGACGTTATTGACCGCTCGGCGCTCGATCGGTGAATAGACTGATCGATCGGTCTATTTTAATAGTCACTCTATAAGTCGCGCCTAGGGTTCTTCCTTCCCCATCTTCTTCACTTTGCCATCGCCTCTCTTTTCTCAATCTTCTCTGTAGGAAGGGTTTCGCTTCTTTTGCGTCGAGTCCCTTGCGATCCTAGTGTGAATCTTCGTCTCTGTAAGCTCCCTTTCTCTTCTTCTTCATGTTTCTTCTTGTTTATATATATATATTTCTCTTTTTTCTTTTTTAATTTTTTTTTGTTTGGCCGTGTGCGTGTGTTCTTTTCTTTTGATCTTGTTTCATTCTCTTCGTTTTTGGGTTGCCTTGGTTGTGGGGATTCTTTTCCCCTTGTCGTTCCCTAGTTAAGGTATCTCGGGTTGGAATGTTCTTTGGTGATGAGTGTTTTTGAGGAGGAGGGGGGAGGGAGGCGTATTTGGACTTTTTGATGTGTCTTTGCTGGAAATAGTTGTTACCTGCAAACGAACAAAACGCTATTGTCTCGATCTTTTTGAGGACTCCCGCCGTATGTTTAAGGATAGAGCCTCGCAACTCAAATTCAGCCAATCCTTTATAAATCGACTTGTAAACATCGAGCGAAATATTCTTCTCAACGACTTTCCTAAAAACCCCATCATCCCTGCCTTTTTATCCCTGCAATGGAACCTTCTCATATCCTATGACTTGATTCAATATGAAAATCTCACAATTGTCCGCGAGTTTTACAACAACTTGGAGGAGAAAGTGGATGACTAGGACACTTATACGTCCTATGTGAGAGGAGTTGACATCATTGTCACTCCTAACATTATTTGCTTGTTGGTTAAATCTTCTGTCCCGTTCGGTTGTTCCTGACTTTTCTTGTCCTGATATTTTTCCTCATAACATATTCGATTATGGCCTCATTGCCTCGGAGTTATGCATTTGTACTCATCCTTGGTTCGTTAGCACCCTCATTCCTCAAATGGAGTTGACCCCTCCTACTGTCTTCTTAATCTCACTGTCTGTTCCAATATTGATCCAAATGGCCATACGCCTGAGATCTTCCAACCTAATAGGTATCTGTTCTGGGCGATTGCAAATCGCAAGAAGGTGGATGTTAGCCTGGTTATTTTTCGGGCCATGACCCGCATTGTGAATGGCAAGGTCACTTTTGGACTTCCTTTTGGGTTCTTTCTCACATGTATCCTTCGGTCTCAAAATGTCGAGGAGTTTGAGTCTAGGGACTTGGCTGATACCTTCCCGTATCTGTTAAAACCCATTTCTAAAACCATGGTTAAGCAAAGTGTCTCCACATTCCAAAATCAGTGTCTAATGCAGGACCATTGAGAGCAGCAGCTACTGCAGAGGAAAAGTTGGGACTCGATTCAGAGACAAACCTGCTGGATCTAGCTGAAGGGAGAGTGTATAGAGCCAACTGGCTAGACTAGGGAAAGATGTGAACCTACTTCGAGTTGATGTGAAGACTTTTTCTGCAAATCAACAGACTCAATGGGAGGTGCAGCGACAATTCTATGCATATTTCTATTCTCGCTTTCCTCTACAGTGACAGAGTTGTTGTTTGGTTTCTATATGTAAATTTTTTTAAAAGTCGGTATTTGATTCTTTATGTTGCACTTGGATACATTCTAGGTGTTTGATGGTGCATGATATTCTTTTGGTGAATTTGATTTGTGTTCCAACTTAAGCATCAATTTGAGAGTGACAGTCCTATTGTGATTGCATGTTGTTTTTAAGTTGCTCATGAATACATGTTTATCTTGTGGAGAATGTATGTTGAGAGTAGATGTTGCATTTTTAATTTGTCAACTCAGTGACAAAAAACAAAAAGGGAGTGGTATTATACCATTGAGAATTAGGTGTTGATTGGATATTATGCATACTTTGAGAATGCTGATAGGATACTTTACCCACTTTGAGAATATGCATAGTTTGAGTATTAAGGAGTTGATTGATT
The DNA here is from genome assembly GCA_034768845.1 of Heliamphora exappendiculata. Classification (NCBI taxonomy): domain Eukaryota; kingdom Viridiplantae; phylum Streptophyta; class Magnoliopsida; order Ericales; family Sarraceniaceae; genus Heliamphora; species Heliamphora exappendiculata. The sequence continues at coordinate 9,918,443 of JAOTRH010000023.1, forward strand.
GGAGTTTTGTTATAAAATTTTTTAAATGGGAGATTGTTAGGAAATTTTGATCTCCTTCGTATTGATTTTTTTAAAAAGTTTGTGACAAAACATTCATAATTTATTCTTTAATATGTGATTCTTGTTCTTGAAAGTTAAATCTATATGTTGCAGCATGATCACACTACAGAAATAGTGCAGAAGTAAAAATACTGCGACAGTCACAAGACCGCTAAATCAGTAGCAAAATTGATCAAAAATTAAGAAACGTTATTTTTTATTAAAAAAATAGAAAATTTAATAATATAAATAAATTTTCTTACAAAAATTAAGAAATTTTTTTGTTTTCTATAAATTTTTAAATATAATAATAGAAATATCTTTTCTTATAAAAACTAAGAAAAATGTTAATTTATATAAAAACAAGGAATAAAATAATAAAAATAATCTTTTCTTGTAGAAGCTAAGGATTTTTTTATACAAAAATAGAAAATATGATACAAAAACATGCCATAACCAAGAATATTGTAACAATTATTTTCTAACAATATTGGAAAATGTAATACAAAATTGAGTTTTTTTTATAAATGTAAAAGAAGATGTTGTTTTCAAAATCAAAAAGATATAAAATCAGTTTTTATAATAATTATCAAAATATTTATTTTGTTTACATAAAAATTATATTTAGAAAAGTAAAATAATCAATCCATTTTTAGGCTCATGTGCATTTATTTTAAGTGCGCACACAGCAAATCATTCCTTTAGCACGAACTACATCCGGTCTAATTCTTGTAAGATAATATGTAAACAGTCCAAATGAACTCAACCATATCATTGTAAATATCTATATATATTAATATTCCGTGAATATATATATTACTCTGTGCGTCTCAAGTAGTTTAGTTTGTGAATATATATTTTATGAACAAATTTATTCGATATATAGAGTTTGTTAAATTTGTTATATTAATAAAAAAAATTAATCAAATATATATATCTATGTGATTGAATAACATTTATTTACAAATAATTGACTGATAATAATAATTCTTAGAGAAAATTTGTTAAACAAATATCATCGGTTACTTACATAGCTACACATATTTGATCAGCTTAGTTTTTTTCATTGACAACAAATTCGATAAGTTCTATATAATAAACGATTCCAATCATAAAAATATATTTAAAAATAATATCATTTAAACCGCATAATACCGTGATGTGCAGTCCCGCACAGAGTACGCTCCCTGATTCTTTTATTGGGGGACGAGTTCTAAGAGGTATGAGTTTTCTATATATGGAGATTTGTTTACCCTCCTTTGTAGGAAGAGTTATTTAGCAGATAAAAATGTCACATTAGCAGATTGGTATGGTGTGCCAAATTAATACACACGTTATGTATTCATAAGTTTTGAGAGTAATCATATAATGTAAAATTTGCAGTTATACGTTAGCACCCTACATTAAGAGAGTAGGTAACACACATTTATTAATTTGACATATCATGTCAAAATTTTTTATTAGTTGATAACACACCAATAATATTAAGATGATCAATTTATTTTATTATGTTCATATTATAAACATTGATATAATGAGTCTTGCATTATTTTTATTTAAATTCAATACTTATGATGATGTCACATTATTTAAAATATTATAATTTATTTAAAATAAACGCGTCATTATTAAGAACATATTTAGGTCTCGTGCTTTTTTTTTTAATTAAAAAACATAACAGTGTGGGCGAGTGGTTGAATTAAAAATATTTAAAACATTTAATTGGTAAACTGATTTCCTAAATTAATTATTGAACGTTGATTTGCATAATGGAGTTTGCAAATTAAAAAGAACTAATTATTCAGTAGTTCCATAGCATAATGTGGCATTATTTATATGTTGTTGTTTTTTAATAGTATAGCGAACAATACTTTGGATAAAATAATGTAGGCATCTTTATGGTGAAGTAAAAAAATAAGAATAATTTATTTAATATGCATTAAATATTTTTATTTTTCAAAAATATCATGTATTATTGCCAACGTAATATTACTGGGATGATCTATTAATTTGCCAATTAAAAGCTTCTGAACATTTTTGCCCCGATTGGTAACTTAACTTTTGAGTTAATTTTTTTAAAGTTGATTATACGGGTAAAAATTTAGGGTTTTTGATTTTCGTTCAAAGTGAATAATTTTATCCTTCTATATATGTAGTTCGTAGTAGTAGTAAATAAGTTATGAAAAAAATTTATTATCGTATTTTAAAAATAATGAAAATTAAAATAAAATATTTTTAAAATTTGTGCTTTAATTTAATTTTTTAGCTTTTAGACTTTTTTACAACAACAACTTTTTAACATTTTTATGTAAAAAGTCAAGGTTGGCACCTCAATATCAAATGTTCTTTTTTTTTTTTTCACAACAGTCCAGGTGAATCGCCGCGTAATAAATAAGGGAGAAGGGAATAATATGACCACATTTAATACCCCAACATTAGAATAAATCACTAACATGTCCCATGTAATGGCATATCTAGACCGAGAAAGAGAGAAAAATTGATTAAATTATATAAAAATTTTTTTTTACTAAAAACGACAAAAATAAATAACATAAAATTTTAATTTATTAATTTATTTTTATTTTTTAAAAACTTTTTATTTATATTTTGATAAATAAATTTATTTTTTTAACTTGTCTTAACGAGAGAAAATGAGTTAAAAATATAATAATTTTAGGAAACGATTAAAAAAAAATCAAATAAAATAAATAAATAATTATTCTAAACGGGGCAATGTGAAAATTCAATTTTATCAATATCAACAAAAACGCCATGGACGCCATTTATCAACATGGGTAGTTGCCCCACCTCCGAAAGCAAAGGAAGCCAGTGTTGTCTTCTATTTTCATAAAGGAGTTAGCCTATCTTTGACATAGTTTATTTTTGTAATTTTTTAATTTAAAAGTTAAAAAAGTCAATTGATTTGATTTATTAGATTTTTTTTTTAGTTTTTTTTATTTTTTTTACATAATTTGATATCTACTTTTTTACAAAAAAACTAAAAAATTTAAAAACAACTAAAAAAATTAATCCAAACACTGACTTAATTTTCATATCTAGTTGATGCATAAAAACGTTCATGAGCATGGGAGAGAGGTGGCCGCCTTGCGGTATGCCTTTGGCGTGGCTTGTACAAGGATTTCTCTTTTAATCTAAAGATTATATTAATTTAAATAATTTATTTTAAATTAATATTATTTATTTTATAACATAAAATGCTATTTGATTATGGAGTACTTATCAACATTTGATTAAATTAAAATTTTATATTAATAATCTTTTTAAGATGACTTACAAAATAAATAATTTAAATTATCATTGTGAAACTAACTTTAAATTTAGAAAATTGAATCGCGATGGATTTTGAGGAGAAAGAGAGTCCCATGTTTACCATCACCACATTTGATGCCCAACTAATTAATATATATATATATATATATATATATATATATATACATATTACACATATATAAGTATAACATTATTATAAGAAAAATACTAACTAGTGTTCATTGGATGATAAATATTAAGTAAAAAATATATAAATATTTATACAAAATATATTAATATTTTTTACCACAATTTTTAACCACCACTTACACCTAATGACCACCTCCTCCATCAAACGACCACCATCTTCACGATTTCACCAACTACCTCCCCTTCCCTCCGGTTGGCCACCTAATGACCATCACCTTCATTTCCACCACCTGGCCACCATCTCCACTTACAACCACTATTGCACATATGGTTGCTATCTCTATCTTTTCAGCCATCATTTCACTCACTACTTATTTTCACCGATCGTTATCTCCACCTATATGTTATATCCATCACATCTCCAATTGGGCGTCATCTTCAGCCACCATCGTTGCCATCACTTTTGCCTTTTTTTTTAAACTTCAGCTACTTTCGTTCACCATCGTCAATCGTTAACGAATATTTGTGTTAATTTTTTCACGTTTGAATTTGCAGTCGGGTCTTCGAGTTTTGAGAATTGATTTGCCGTTGGACCATCTCTAGTCACATTGTGTATCACCACCTATGGCCACCACTGGCCATTAATTTCACTTTCGACAAATATTCATGGACCACTCTAGTTACTCTTATTGGTGGCCTCACTACTTATTTGTTTTAAAAATAAAATTGTACAAAAATATGTATGCACCAAAAGTATGTTATTTTTTTAAGATAAAATTGTATTTTATTTTTTAAAAGATAAATTAAAATGTATTATCTATTTATTATAAATTATATATATATATATATAAACAAATATTACCAAAATGGGACCTTAGTGTTTGTTTATCTTTTATCTATCCACAAATGCTACAATGACTATCTTATTTTGCTGAATTTTACTTATCATCTTATTTATCATTATTTTGTAAGTTTACTTAATAAGTAATCTAACCTTTTTTAATTTTCTTTCCGCGAAGAAAATTTTTTTTTAGAAAGTATATTAACTGAATCTATATACAAAAATTCGTTAAATACGAAAAAAGTTATTACTGAATTTTCTGATTTATCTTAACTTTTTTATTAAAGTTTTTTATTTTATTTGATTGGTTTTTCATAATGAGAGAAATTTTAAAAAGTATCTCCAGTTAAACTAATGTTGAAAAAAATACAAAAAATGAAAAAAAAAATGTCTTAGAAAAGCTATCAAAACCATAAGCTTTACTCTTATTGTTTAAGATTTTTTAAATATAAGGGTCTGAGGTGGTATTTATTGATCAAAATGTTCCTATAAACTACTCACTCATTATTTTTTCTCTCATTTTATAAATGTTAGTATTCTTTCTTTTTTTTTTTTTCTAAATCCTTAATCAAAACGTTTTATCTTTGTAATTTATTTGTTTCTTACTACTGAAGTTTTTTAAAAAAAAGATCAAATATTTAAATTAAAGCTTAGTAAATTATTTTTTCCCAAAAGTTTAGAAACACTCTTAAGTTAACCCTATTTTCTATTTGATGGAAACAAATTTGGTCAGTTCTACACTTGGTGTAAAATTTATTAAATTTATAATTATAAAATAAAATATGAAATGTACTATAAGATCTATATAAATTGTTATTTATTAATCAAGTAAGCTAAAATGTTGAATTCACCGAGGGATTGTCTCAGCTTTAATTAATTGAACTCCTGTAAGTAAACAATGGATTTAATCATTTAAAAATTAGTCAAAATACACAAAAACTGGTCCAAACACACAATACATTCACAAAGAAAAGTAAACTAATTAAAATGGTTATTTTTTAATCAAGCTAGTAAACTAGTTTATATGGGTTTTGTTTCGAGTTTTATTTGAACCCTTCGTGGTAAAAAAAAATAATATTAATTTTTAAGAATTAATCAAAATACATGTAATTTGATCGGAATATAATGAGATTTTTAAAAAAAATTAAAATCTAGCAGATATATGTAGCTGGTCAATCACATGTCTGAAATTTCACGGATGAAGGAAATAAAAATGGGTCCACCATGCATGTCTGTTTCGGTCGCGGTTTCCGGTTTCTGGGTTTTGTCCCTGTACTTGGGTTGAGGACAATTATTGAGTACTTTTTAAACATCAGAGCCCGTTTGGTAACCATTATAATTTTTTTTATAATAAATAAAAAGAATTAATATATTTTTGTTTATTTTTATAAAAAATAAAAATAAAAAATAAAATATATTTAGTACATAGATGTTCAAAAAAATAATAGTTAAAGGTTCTGAATAAATATAGTGGTCGAAAATAGTGCCGTGAGGTGTTAGCCGGTGATAATAATAAGAGTTAGCGATGTTGGTAGAAAAAAAGTAACCGTATATGATCGTCAGAGAGAGTAACTGGATGTGGTGGTCAGAGCAGGTTGTGGGAGATGGTGGCCGAATTATAGTGGTAAGATGTAGTAGTAAATTTTTTTTTTTTTATATTTGACTTAGGTATGATTAGACAATAGACAAGACAAACTCATACTTGATTTGAATAAAATTGAATAATATGATATATAATTATATTTATTAATTTTTAATATTACCTTTAATGGTTCAACTATTCACTTGTAATTTTTTTATGTTTGAATTTGATAAAATTACATAATAGACTACACTGACTCATGTTTAATTTGTGTAAAAATAAATAATATGAAATATAATTATATTTCTTTATTTCAATATTACCCTTGATTAAAAGTCTAATATATGATTAAATAATTTTTAATGTAGGATTAAATAATATTTTTTCTCATCCTAAAATGAAAAAACAAGGGAATTTCTCATCTTTGGGTGAAGTAGCACAAACAAGTTTATTAAAGCCAAATAAAAAGATTAGCACACTATTTAGTTGATTCTTGAGTGAGAGATAGAAACTTAAGAGAAGAGTAGTATGGTAATTTTAATCCAATAGAATTGGATTGTGAATTCAAAACCTATGCTGAAATTATGAATTCTCTCAGTGCTTGGGGTTTATAGACCAGTCAATTGGATTAAATCCATTTATTATATAATATAAAATTTTTAATATGATATTTGTATAGGTGATAAGAATCTAATCATTAATATGAAATAATTTTGATTTTTTATTTTGTTTTCTCTCACCGCTTATGTTCTTTTTTGTAAAAAAAATAAATAAATAAATATTAATTTTTATTACTTTACCTTTTATTAATCTAATGAAAAAATAATATTAATTTTTTTACATCTATAAATTACAAAATTAATAAAATTATATTTTTTATTTAGTGCCTTAAAATTAACTAATTAACTAATATTAGCTAATTAACTAATTAGTAAATTATTAGTATTACTTTTTGTTTCTCTCTTAAATTTTTTAGAATTGAATATTTATTATACAATTTATTTAATTTTTATCATTTCTCCTTACTTCGATTGTATTTGTATTAAATAAGTAATTTATGCATTTCGAGTAAAAATAATAATTTGTGTAGTTGTATAATCACAACAAAATATGAATTTTTTTTGTAGTTGTGTTTGAATTTTTTTTTAGTGTTTTTGGTATTTTAATTTTTTATCTTGCTTAATAGTTCTTTTTTTCTTTATTAATATCGAAGTTAATTGAAATCGGTATTCTTTCTATCATTTTTTTATATAGATTATTATTTTTTTAAAAATAAAATTTAAAATTAAGTATTTAAATACATGAACGATCTTTAAAAAATGGTAGAAAGGTTTTATGCACGAGTAATTTATTATGTCATGTTTAATTGATCGGATTAATAATAAGAAAATGTATAATCTCATTTAATAAATAGTCTCATAGAACTAATAATGAATGAATTATTAATATCATGTTCTCTTAAATATTATATATATTATATTTTGTAAGATTAGTTATTTAATTGATATATAATTCTCACACTATTTATTAAATTTAAATAAAAATATATAATTTTATAAATTATATAATTTAATTTCGTGTTTAATCCGATAAATTAATCATGTCATAGTATTCGTGGGTCCGGATTAGTGATCTAATCCAATGTTTTATAGCAGTTATCAACCAAGTCCTTTTATATGAAAACGGTTTAACGGGTAAGACCCGTTAGGGTTACGAGCGGGTCCATCCCAGGTATTTTGCCAGAGTAGTGGCCCTAGTGGGGTTCCGACCTCGTTTAATCCCCATCACGCCACTTAGCTTTCTCGCTCTATATCTATCTGTGTATGTAATTCCTCTTTACTCTCTCTCTCTCTAGAATCTTCTTCCCCACCGCAGTTGAAGTTATTCGCAGTAGTGCCGCATTTATCCTTCCATGTGCAAGTTGGGAAAGCCTCCTTTTATTTCAATTCATCAGTATCCACTTTTTTTAATGAGTCTCAGTTTTCATGTTCCTTCCTTTCTAGTTGCATTTAATTTTGGGTTGTGCTCAGATTTGGAGAGTAGAATGCGATTATTAATGGGTCTGAGTTGTCTACTGATCAGGAGTTGAAGATAAGCTTGCTCTGATTTCTGGGTCGACGTGGTTTTGGTTCTTCGGATTCGATTCTTCAAGTGAGTAAAATTTGATGCTTAAAATCTTTTATATGTAGAACAGGTTGCGATTTTTTTGTGGCGTGCTTGCTTGTGATTTTTTTTTTAATTGTGTAGTTTGTGGATTGATTGGGACCTACATAATTTGCTTTTATACTTGTTTAAAATTCTTTTAGAAGTGGTAAGAGGTGAGTGATTGAACTGTTTGGGGAAGTTCCTTTTGGTTGATTCGATTGATACAAAGCTTTAAGTGTGTCTGTGTCTGTTTATCTGTCTTAGGATTTTTTTTTTTTATATATATTTTTTTTATGGTTGATTTCAGTTTTTGATTAATGTTGGAAGTAAGTTTTTTTTTTTTAAGGGGTAAATTACACTGACCTTCACGAGATTTCTGACAAAAATAAAAACCTTTCATGTGGTTTTTAAAATATTAATAACTTTTCCTTAGGCTTAATTTTTACATTAAATGAATTCAACCGTTAAAATTTTTAACAGAAACACCATCACCACCCCAAAACCACCCCACACCCCAAAACCACCGCCACCGCCAGCGCAGTCGAGGGTTGGCGGTGGCTGCGGTGTGAGTTTAGGATGGTGGTTTTAGGGTGTGGGGTGGTGACGGTGGTTTCCGTTAAAAATTTTAACGGTTGGGTTCATTTGATGTAAAAATTAAACTTGTGGGGGGTTAGTGATATTTTAAAAACCACAGAGGAGGTTTCTATTTTTGTCAGAAACCTCAGGGGAAATCAGTGTAATTTACCCTTTTTTTAACTATTTTTTTCCCAAGATGCTAAAGCTCATTTGGGCTAAGAGGCCACGTGAGTTGTTACAAATGGTATTTGAGCCAATTATCATCCCATCAAGGGCTTAGTGACGGTGTGAATAGAGTAGTAGAAGGCGGTAGAGACCCCAAAGTTATACCTACCTTGTGCACTCTAATGGGTTAGACTATATTTCTATAACTTCAACAATTATCCCTCTACTTTTACTTGCACATGATCTTCTAAAAGTACAAAATGAGAACAGTCTTTTTCCCGCATGAATAACAAGCTTAACATCAAGTTCCAAGATGTTTATTTTATTTCTAAAGATGGATATGGATTTTGAATTTTTTGTTCCTATTACCCATTACTGATTTCGATGGGATCATTAGAAATGAACATAATTTCATCATTGCCTATTTAAAGTTGTCAATTTAGTCAGAAATATCCACCCCTTGTCATTTTTTTAATATGTCACCAAATTATGTTGCCTTTTGTGGTCATATCATTGGAAACAGAGAGGGCTCTGATCATTACTTATATAAGTTTGATTATAAACTTGAAAGATCAGCTTACTATTTGTGTTTATTTCTTATGCATGACTTTTGCTTTCTTGACTTTTGAAGTCAGTGTCATTCCAAACTGTTTGACACAAATAGTAATCGCAATTGCCTTTGAAAAATATTTTGCAAAATGTATAATTGCTAGCTTTGTTCCTGTCAATTATTTTTTTATTCATCTTATAATCGATAGATGCTGACTGGTCATCTAACTTGCTTCCAGAATACTACTGAGAATTGACTCTGAGAATAGAGGTCAATAGCATGCGGTCTTTTTTAGTGTGCCCCCGAGTATAATTAGAGGTGGTGATGGAACTACATTGATCTGGCAGTGATGTTATATCCTTTGTTGGACACAGAAGATGGAAATTACAATTGTAAAACAAGAGATAGGTGGTGAAAGGGAAGAAGATTCATTACAGATAATGAATAAAGACAAAAGATTAGTACACAACAATAGTTTGTCCAAAAGGATTGTAAAAAGGGTGAATCCCAAGGGTTTTCTGGTATTAAATGTTAAGCAATCACAAAGTGGTGAAAGTTGCATTCAGGAGTCTATTTTTCGACGTATTCACGGCTTAGATAGTAGGATTCCAAAGCATATTATGAGTCTTGATGAAAAGTACCTTCGACATTGCCTGGAACTGATATATATGAGTGCATTAAAAGCAGCATCGTGGAATGTTCCAGAGAATTTGGGCTCTTCAAATATGAGTACATTGTCTGAATGTTTAAGTTCGCTGAAAATCACAAGTACATATGGTTGTGATTTAGGTAAGTTTGTTAATGAATGCCCATTGGAAACTGGGACTGGGAATGTAGTTTTAAGCCCTGCAGGAGAATGGATTGTTGGTTCAATCTCCAGGAGCAAGAGTATTATAAACATATTGAAAAGCCCTTTACTTCGCCAACCTGGTGTCATGAAGAGTGACATGAACTTTGGGATAACAGATTTAATTGATGGTACAAAATCGGTGGGTTTTGATTTTATGAGTTATCCCGGTTGGTTGAATATCATTTCATCACCGAAGCTAGAAATGAAGATGGCAGTACTTGGAACTGATGCTTGTAAGTCTGAACCTGCACACAAGAGGCATGTTTCCGTATCGGGCACAAACTCTACCTTTTCAGATCACTCTTCATCTTCGGTCTCTGATGATATTACTCGGGGTACGCTCCAGTGCACATGGAAAGCCGGCTTTCCTCATTATGTCTTCTCTGTAGATGAACAGGAGGAAGTTTATGTAGCAAACCTGTTTAAGGCTAAGTCACCAGATGACATGGTCTTCGATTATATGTATTTGTTTCATTCAAGAACGGGTGCGAAAAAGGAAAATGAGATTCATGTGAATGATTCAGATCTTGTTGGTAAGATGAGAGTGTCTACAACCTTTTCAGTTTGCTCAAGTGATTCAAGAACCATGGAGACAGAGTTCATATTATTCGGATGTGATGAGAGTTCCTTGGGGAAGAAGCAAACTTCAGGTCACATCCTTAAGAAGAATAGGGGATTGTCGAAGAAGATGGTGGAAGTATTCAAGACAAATCAGCCATCCAGGGAAGGAACCTCCTCCAAATATGGGGGGACAAGTGTGCTACTTGAAAATTCTTCTTGGAATGCATGCACAAATCCCAATCCATTAGTTACATCCAATCTTTCAGAAAATCTTCTTCCACCGAATCTTGAGTTGGCTGCCATCATCCTGAAAGACCATATTCATGACAGTCACCGGGAAGCAGAAATTGGCGGATGGGGCCTAAAATTTCTCAAGAAAGTCGACACTAGGCAGACTGTTGTATCTCTACAAACCTCACGTTCTGGATGTTGTCTGCAAAATATTGGTGATTGCTCTACAAGTACAAACATTCTAGTCCCAGCAGGTTTTCATGGTGGGCCAAGAAACAGAAATGGTGGCCCTTCTAGCCTCACTGAGAGATGGAGATCTGGTGGGCGTTGCGACTGTGGTGGCTGGGACATTGGATGTCCTATCACTATACTCAACACTAGGCCAAGCATGAAAGAGGTTTCACCCCAAGCAGATTTGCGAGGGGACAAATCACTTGATTTATTTATACAGGTGAATCATGTTCCTTGTACTCTTTTGCGCTCTTGTGTTTTAGAATTGGAGCTGCCAATATTACATGGACTTGGATACGGGTGCGGGTGCGGGCATGTGTTTAAGTGTCACGTTTATCTAATTTTTATACCAAGGACATTGGGACGCTAAAAAATACATATTCTTTAATATATGTTTTATATTTTTCAGTGTAAATAGTGTTTACAAAGTTCTATTGAGTATTTGATGCATAATATGAGAATTTATGCATAATTCTATAGTAAACTTAAATTATGAAATAAGCTCTTTAAATGAATGTTCAAGTAAAAATGTCGAACACATATTCCATATTCTTATCCAAGTGTTAAGCATCCGACATGGGTACTCTATACATTTAGAAGAGTCCATGTGCATGGGGGCTGCATCTAAACTTTTCCTATTGACTTTAACCTATGACCACAGAAGCTATATATGTTTGAATATTCAGCATGTAAATCTTTTTCATCCTTGTTCTTATAAAAAATGTTTTTGAACTTCTATCACCAACCATGCCTCCTTCAATAAACATTGTGAATGACCATGGCCAAATCAAATTTTCAGGGATCAATGCAAGGTGCACCTATCATGAAAATGGAGGATGTTCGTGATGGTTTGCACTTACTTCATTTCCAATCAACTCTGTCAGCTTTACAATCTTTCTCTATCGCCGTGGCTATTATTCATACTCAGACTCCCACTCTCCAACCCTAAGTGTACAGGAGTTGAAGTAGCAAGAATCAAGGAAGGTTATGTAGAATTAGCTCTTCTAATGTAATACAATTGGTATTTTTTTTATACATAAATTGAGAAGTTCATTGTTCTTTATTGTTGTTGTTGATTCTCTATTGCTAGGTTATTGTCTCATATTGAGGTTATTTTGTATCAATATAATATAACTTACTTCTTATAACTTGAGTCTTTAGGCAGGAGGGACAAATCCTGTAATCCACGTTGTTTAACTTTTGTATTTCTTTTTTTTTCTTGGAGTGAAACCTAAGAAAGGTGTGCTTTTTTTTTTTTTTTTTACTCTCTTCTTTTCCTCGCTATTTTTAAGGTCCACTTATTTCATTTTTTATTTTTTACTTCTACTATTTTGTTTGCTATGTTACAAGTATTTGGGTACAAGTGCGCGTGTGTATTTAAGAATCGGACACATGAAACCTCAAAATTAAGAATATGTAAACTTGACTAAAAAGTATTCAAAAATTAGATATGAGTACATGGATATTGAATACAGCAAAAAAAAAAAAAAAAGTCGAGTAGCAATTTACAAAGTAATATTTTAGTTTCTTCAGATATATTGGTTCATACATTTTGATTTCTTATATTAGGCATTTCTTTCTATTCTTAATAGCTTTGTTGCACATTGTTAACTTTAAGTCATATATTTGATTTTAGTATATTCTCTTCACTTTTCACTATTCTTTTAAAATTGAGATTTTAGCCGTGTTGGATAAAAACGATCCGCATTCGACACACATCCTGTACTCATACCCATGTTGTGTCGTGTCGACGCGGGTATTTTGCCAAAAGTGACGAGTCGGCATAACGTAGATGATTGGAATCACAACCTTCAATTTCAAAACTCGATGTATAACGTAGATGAGTACATCTGGTGTGTCATTACTGTATAATGTGGTGCACATGGAAAGATAAAAGAACAGAGTAGGCAGTCATTTGAGGCGTAGATTAGGTGCATGGTCTGAAACTTTTGATGTTGAGCTCTTGTTTTGGGTTTTTGAGTCTTTTACTTCCTTGGATTCTTTTGTCAATTTTTGGGTGACTTGTATACTCTTTTTTATACGTGGTGGATCACACTTAACTGTAGAATGCAAATTGCACATGGGTTACACTTGGTTATTCTGTTCCCCTGTGCTGCTTTCTTGATATATTTATTTGGCTACAAATTTGTGGAAAAGAAACCCATGATAATAGTCTAGCAACTATTAGTGCGACGTCACTGTGCTCGAGATGGTCCACAACAACTTCCATGAGAGCCATCACGACATGGCGAAGAAATTTGGGTACAAAGTTACTCGTGTGTATCATCCACCTTCATACCTAATATATATATATCTGCATTTTTTTCTCGATGGGGGACATGTTCATAGATAGACCGAAAGGGGGGCGGATGGGAATAGTCGTATTTTTAAGATTTTAAAAAAATTTACTATTATAGTAGTATTAGTTTAAAATATTTTATAATTATATAGATTCGTTTTTTTAAATATTTTTTAAAAAATTTAATATATATTTTTTTAAAAATTTACAAGAATAATTCATTATTTTTAAATTAAAATTTTACGTCTATTCGGAAACATGTTTGCAATGTGATAATCTCTCACACTTAGACAAATTCTCCATTGTTCCTCCACGTTGTTTAGAAATACAATCCGAGGGCTATGGCTCACATGTCACATAGGTCAGAGAACCTCATATTTCTATGAGAAGAGAACCTCATACGTCAGAGAACTTCATGTTCTCTTAAAGAAAAAAAAAAGAGTAAATAACCATCCAAAAGAAAAAAGGAACAACTTTTACAAAAGAAGGGTATCAAATCTCTACTCAAAAGAAACAAATTTCTATGAGAAGAGAACCTCATATTACATAAAATAAAATAAAAATAGCCTCAGCATGCTACTATTTTATGACCTTTATTAAGAAAACTATTGCTTTTATTGTTATTTTACAATGTTGGAATTTTTTGACAAGAAATTGTCGCTCAGTGTAATAAAACGCGATAAATAACGTTAAATTATGGTTCACGAACGGATCTGAAATCAAATCTTCTCTACATTTGGGTTTAAGAATTTTATGATTGCACTCATTTAAATGGGTTGTGTTTTCGAGTTGAGATCAGTTATGAACTTTAATTAAGTCAAACGTAATTTAAAAAATTATTTATTTATTTACTTATTTATATGAGCTTTAAAGATTCATTTAATAATTTAAAATTTTAAAAATTATAACGCAACTGTAAGAAAAACGGATCCTAGTCAGGTTGGCACCTACTACTCTTTGACTATTCATATACCAATTCTAAATTCTATTTTTATTTTTATTTTTTATTATACCCATTTGAATGGGTTGCCTACGTATCCGAATTGAAATTGACTCTTGATTAGAATCAAGTTAACGTAGTTGTAAGAAAATTAATTTATTTATTATATATTTATTTTGAATTTATTACGCATAGAACTCATTTAATTTTATTTTTTTTATCACATTTGAATAGATCACAAGGTGTTGTGTTAGGAATTGAGTGGGGTCCCAACGCACCAATTTTAGTAGATTCGCATTTAAAAATTATTTAAATAAAAATTTTGAATTTCACTTAATTTGTGAGTGGTCTCATTTAAATAGGTTGACTATACATCTAAATTGTATGTAAGGCTGTGTTAAAATTAAGTCAACTCATTTAAATAAATTTATCTTTTAATTTATTTAAATAAAAATTTAAGTTTTATTTTATTTGTAATTATATTTATTTAAATATATTGACTACATATCTAAACTGGACACAAGGCCAAATTAGAATTAAGTTAATTAATTTAAGTGAATTTATAATTTTTATTTATTTAAATAAAAATTATAATCTCACTTAATTTGTAATTAAATTCATAAAATAGGTTAACTAACTATCAGTACCAAGCACAAGGCTGGGTTAAAATTAAAGCAACTAATTTAGGTAAATTTGCGACCGTGTCTATCTAAATAGGTTGTTTATATATTCAAATGAAGCATAAGTTCGAATTAGAATCAAGTCGACCATAGTTCTATAAAAAAAAACTTAAATTTTTAATTTTAATTTTGACAAATTAAAATTATCACTTTGACAAATATACTTGTAATAGTTTTGAAAAAGCCATAATTTAAATGTCATGGATAACTTAATGGCCATATTTGGGTGGACCTTGCTTATTTGCTAGCAAATAAATTAAATCTCATTTAAGTCACATCGTTTGAGTGGCTTGTGACTTATTTGCTTATAATTCAGCTATTTTTATTTATTTATTTGCTTATAAATTAGCTTATTTGGCTTATAAACTAGCTTATTTGCTTATTTGACTACCTAAACGAGCTTATTTACTTATTTGCTTATTTTCTTATTTTTAACTTATTTAGTTACCTAAATGACGTGATTTATTTTTTGACTTATAAGCCAATAAATAAATAAGCAAAATCTTCCAAACGGGGCCAATAAAAGTAATCTCTAACCATACAAAATTTAAATTAATTTTAGCCTTCAAGACAAACGACAAATCAATGTTAAATCAAAATATATTTTATAGATCTTAATATAATTTTGGAGAGCACAAAGCTGTTCATAATTTTTATGGGCCAATGAAGTGTTTTGGAGAGTATAAAAATTATTAATTTGTTTTTATTAGGCTCAAAAATTATTTTGCGGAGAACACGAAGTTATTTATATTTTAATTAGATTAAAAAACTATTTTTGGAGGATTCAAATGTACCGCTCATATTTTAAAAAAGCTAAAAAGCTATTAGTAGAGGACCTAGATAGGCTGTCAAAAATTTATGTAGACAAAAATATAATTTTTGAATAGCGCGTAGGTTGCTTGAATTTTAAATGAGTTAAAAGTTAATTTTTTAACACTACTAAGGCTATTCAAATTTTAAGTGGGCTAAAAGCTAATTTTTGAAAAGCACAAAAGATATCTGAATTTAAAGTGGATTAAAAGTAAATTTTTGAAAAATACATAGACTGTTTGAATTTTAAATGGATTAAAAACTAATTTTTGAAAAAGTACCAAAGCTATTTGAATTTTAAATGTGCTAAAGACTATTTTTGAACACCCAAATGCACCGTACGTTTGGAGGACCCAACAGGCTTTCTGTACTTTAAATGGCTTTATAGCTATTTAATTTATCTATTTATTGGAAAAAATTGATTGGATACTTTTTAAAGGAAGTACACCCAAATAAATTTTTAAAACGTTATCGGCATAAAATAGACTTAGAATAATTTTTTAGACTGGATGAACAGATACCCAGAGAGCAATATAAGATATTTTGGAAAACAAAAATTTGTACTAGTCTTATAATTCAAAAATATAAGAGTAAATTACAATGACATCCTCTTTTATTTCTGACAAAAATAAAAATTTCTCTTATAGTTTTTGAAATATTACTAATCTCCTATTAAGTTTAATTTTTACATTAAATTAGTCTTATTGTTAAATTTTTGCTATACTACGTCTTGTTTGATGTATTTTTCGAATAAATTTTTATGATTCAATTCATTCATTACGTAGAACTTGTCGAGTTTATTTATTATAAATAATGTCAGATTCATCTGTACCTGTAACTAAGTGATTGAGTAATATTTATTTAATAATATTTTTTTAAATTATAATTTTTATTTATTTAGTTATAAAATAATATTAGGAGATCTTATTCAATCACTTAGTTACAGATATCGAATAAATTTAAATTTTTATATACT
Source organism: Heliamphora exappendiculata (assembly GCA_034768845.1). Lineage (NCBI taxonomy): Eukaryota > Viridiplantae > Streptophyta > Magnoliopsida > Ericales > Sarraceniaceae > Heliamphora > Heliamphora exappendiculata. Next base: position 9,935,339 of record JAOTRH010000023.1, read on the forward strand.
TAACAAACTCGAAAAGTTCTACGTAATGAACGAATTGAATTATAAAAATTTATTCGAAAAATGTGCAAAACATGGCACAGTTGAATGAAAGTTTAACGATTTTATTAATTTAATGTAAAAACTAAATTTAATGAGAGATTAGTAACAATTTAAAAATTACATGAAATTTTTTTATTTTTATCAGAAATAAAAGAGAATGTCAATGTAATTTACCCAAAATATAATTTATTTTGAGGAAGAAAAGAGAAAGGGATATGGAGAGAGAAATAGACTGTTATGCACCCTTATTGCTTTTTTGACAAACTGATCTTCCCTCTTCTTCCTCTTCTTCTTCTTCTTCTTCTTCTTCTTCTTTATTTGCTGAAAAAGAAATTACTCTCTCCGGTATTGCTCTCTCTCTCTCTCTCTCTCTCTGAATGCCTTTTTCCTTCTTCTTGAACTGCTCTCCTTTTCTCTTCTCTTTTGCCCTCTGCCGTTTTTTTAATTACCGAAATGGCCCTCCTCTTTTATCTTGCTTTCGCGGAGACGCTTATCTGCCCTTCGCTAAAAAATACTTTTTGTTTTTTTCTCCCTTATCTATGTCTATGTTTTTGGTATTTATGGAAGATTAATACTATTTAGACTTTTTTTACTGACTTATTTTATATATCTATTTATTTGGTATAATTACATAATTAATAATTTTTATTATTAAAAAAATAAAAAAATAAATTTAATTATTTTACATAAATAAACATATAAAATAGTTCTATCAAGTGTACATAAGTATCGAAAACGTAATAACCACCCGTAAATAATAGAAAGTTAAAAACTCTCTTTTTAATAAACAATAATACTATAAATTTAGAAAATATTTTTAAAAAACTTATCCAAAATTTAAAATTATTAATTTAAATTTTTTTATAGTATAATCTACACAATACACAATTAAATTTAAATATTTTATTTTAAATTGGAGATAAATTTTTAAATTCTTTTTTAGGAATCTTAAAATTACCATTTACTATATACGTGGCTTACCCTGACACCATCATGCCCACACTTTTTTTGTCCAATTAGAGAAAAATGTGGAAGGAAGAGGAAAACATGGGTATGCCTAATTCGCAAGCTTTTTTAAAAAAAAAATTATTTTTTATTTTTTTTATTTCACACTTTCCTATGTTTTAATTGCATAGGAAAGAATATGGGCATTAAATGTCCCCTCCACTTTTAAAGACGTGGTATGTGTGGGGTTATGCATGAGAGAGAAGGTAGAATTATATTTTTTTTAATTATTTTTTTTAAAATTTTGTTCTGGAAGAGAGAGGGAGAATGTGTATAGGAAAAGTGAGACTAATGCATGACTTTAAATAAGAGAAAAAAAGATTAATTATTCGTTTTCTACGTTTGATTTATCTTTTTTTTAATACAATTAAATAGTACTGTTAAAAAATATATATTTTTATTTTTATAAATATATATATTAAAAGGAATTCGAAGCGGCTAAATATTTTTTTCTGACCACCACTAATGTCATTTGTTGGGTTTACTTGAAAAATTAAAACTATATACATATATATATGGTTTATAATTAAAAATTTTAACCATTCTACTATTTAATTATTTTTAATTGTTTTACTTCATAAACATGAGAAATTATTCTATGGGTAAATAAAATTATGTCATTATGTTGATATAATATGTTCAATTAATATAAACATGCTAAGTATTTTTTTAATTTAAAATTATATTAATGTATAACTGCTAAGTCTTTATTATAAGGTCAATTTTTAAAATTGTAAGTACATGTAAATTGAATAACTTCTTCATAAATGCATGATTATCCAAATGTTACTTTCCTTCCATGCCCCTTCACATTCTTATAAATCCCAAGTTCCGAAGTGCTTCCATGGGTAGAAAGAAAGGTTTTTCACATCTCAACAAAACAAAACAAAACCGTACGTTTTGGATTCTCTATTTTTCTCATAAAAATCGTTGTTACTTGATAAATATACTTCAGAACCCAACACAAAACCCTTAAGTCCGATTTAGGGTTTTGTGGCATTTGCATTTGGAGCAAATAATTTGATCATTTGACAAGTGTCTTTCCTACGGTTTGTTTCTTCTTATTAAAGTTCTTTCTCTTCTTTCTGGTTTGATCTAATTCCGTTTGCAAGCTTATTATCGTCACTTTTCGATGAATGTAGCGTTGAGTCTTTTCGGCTTCGTTGATTGCATCGTCGATAAATCATAAATGTCACAAACTCAAATGGCGTTCATGGGTGACCACCCTTTTCTGTTTAATAGTTTGTATTTCCTTATATATGAATATGTATATTTTACATTCTTGATGTTATAGAGCGGATATATATATATATATATAAACTCGTAGATGCCTATGAACATATCAACGTAATGTTTGCTCCGTTAGACGGTGGATCATTTTTATTTTTTTTTTATTTTTTTTTTAAATTCTTCTTTTATTTATTTAGCTTTTAAATTCGTCTTTTATTTATTTAGCTTATTTATGTTTTTAGTGAAGTTTTTTGATTATTTGATTAATTTATTATATTTTTCTATTCTTGTCATTGAGGCGAGCAAATAAAATAAATTTGTTTATCAAAATATAAAAAACAATTTAAATAGACAAAAATAAGCTAAAATAATCCATTAAGCCATATTTTGGCCATGTTTGGGTTAAATGTGTTTATTTTGTTTATTTTTGTTTATTTTGAATTTTTTTAAACTTTTGACTGAAGTTTTTTATTTTTTCAAATTGTGTCGATGAGATGAACTCAAAATGTAAAAAAATTTGATCAAAAGACGAAAAAATCCATTAAAAATAAAATTAAGCATCATTGAATTTGACTTATTGGCTTATTTTTGCTTATATTTGTCTTTTTTGAACTTTTTTATATTTTAATCAAAATTTTTTATTTTTTTGGCTTGTCTCAATGAGAGGAGTTTAAAAAGTATTATAGTTTAACTAAATGATGAAAAAAGTTCACTAAAAACGAAAAATTTACAAATTAAATAAGTTAATAAGTCAATAAGCAACATTCCCCCATTCTGGGCCTTTTTATTTTGTTTTCGTTTTTTGTGAATTTTTTTAGTTGGTTGATCAATTTTATGTTTTACTTTTTCGGTTCTTCTATTGAAGACCGTTCGAATAGCTAAAAGAATTAGTCAAAATATAAACAGTTTCATAAAAGTCAAAAAATAAGAAGAAAAAACAAAGAAAATAGCTCAAACAGGGCCAGTTTTTTCTATATTTTTATTTTCATTTTTTTTTATAGGGGGGTTGGGGGTTGTTAACTGGGTGGGTTTGCATTTTATCTATTCTTATGGGGTTTTATAATGTAATTTTTTTGCCAGAAAATCTTTTTCTTATCTGTCTTTTGGTACATGTATCTTTTAACATATCACCTTTGGGTAGGTGAGTTTTTCCATTGATTTTGATCCATTAAATGTTGTTCTACATGCTGAGATTTTATGCACATCCTTGTCAGAGCAAATGGTCGCCCTGTCTTCTAGTTTCTTTCAGTTCCACTCAACTGTGGTCAAAATTTTTTGTGAAAACGTTTTCAGTACTTAGCAAACAGTGTTTTTGGATGTTTGAGGAAGGTTGAATGAGTTTGTTAGGAAATTAATTTAAGCTTCCTTTCCTTCTTAGTTACTTCGATTAAGGGCATTTGCTTTATATCAGCGGGGGATATTTAACAATATCAACACTCTTGGAAAGGCATTGGACACATTTTAAATTTGTCAGCTTAAATAAGAATTTATGTGGTGTAGGTGACCTAGACTGGTCAAGCATGTAGGGAGAATTGTCAAGATCTAAACAAAAAAAAATGAAGAAAAATGCTAAGTGCACATATTCCGAATACAAAATTGGACACATCTTAGTGGGACCCCTTTCATTTGAGGGGGGTGCATTCGGTTCTGTATTTTGCATTTGTGCATGTATCAAAACTGAAAGAATAATGAGTGGTGGTGGTGGTAACATGTATAAAAAATTACTCTTATATACAATATTATTAAGCTTCATCTATCACTGCAACTTGAAAGTAAGAAAATGTAGATAGTTGATCACCCAAGCATAATGATTAAAGAGTTGCTCTGCGATTGTATCTATAGTGTGTCATATCCATGTCACAATGGTTTATTTCCTGATTTATTTTCCTCTTTGGATCATTCAACTTTCAGGATAATAGAGCAGTTCAGTTGTAAACTGTCAGATGGAAATAATTTACTGTACTGCCATTCTACATGGCTAATGAACTGAACTGAGATTGATTTCTGTAGGGTTTAGTAAAATTTTACCATTTCTTGTAGGCTTCTATTTTTATTGCTTCCATTAATGGATATGTTTAGTTCGTTTTCACTGTTTCATTCATGCTCATTAGTCCCTTTTCTATAATGAATTCACCCTAATTCTTTCACTAATTTGGGTGCAACGGAAATGTGAATGTAATCCTAGTTTTTCATAGGATGTCCAATGTGCTTTTGTTGATTATTTTCCTGTTTATTGCTGGATTTGTTTTATTTTACATTCTCTGTTCATGTAAGTTTTATGCATTTGTTATCCTTAGGTTGATGCATTCCCTTCCTTCATCTCTTGCTGTTATTCTTTGGGATACACTTAAACTACCCTATTCTAAGTCACTGAGTGAATCTGTGCTTGTGAACTTCTCAATGCTGAGAATAGAGTTTTATTCTTTACTACCTGCATGCTATGTGCTCATTTCGCTGTTAGTTATTTATTTGATTCTTCATGTTTCTGAAAGTCATTTGAGATTTTATTTTCCCTTATCTTACAGATTGTGCATAACATATGTAGGTATTGGATGTTTGGGGTTCATGGTAGCAAGCAGAAATACGGGGATATTAGTGTCTGAAATTTAGTTGTTTTAGCTAGGCATAATCGTGATGGCGCCAAGTTCAAAAGTTGCAAAGGCCTGCAAGGCATTGAAGGATATTGGAATTCCTGAAGAGACGGTAAAACTAGTGTTAAGGGATCCTTTGAATTTGTATGACAAAAACTGGAAGCTTATTGAAGCTGAAAACTACAGAGTTCTTATTGATGCTATTTTTGACCGTGAATTGCCCAAGGTGTGCCTTTTTTCTTGAGTTTTCTTGATTCGTATTTAACCCTAAAGTTGCACATTTATTGTAGCTTGTTACCGCCTTTGTCTTTGTTTTCTATTTTGCGTTCATTTATCCATTGTGGAAGAGAACTGTGAAGCCGCTGAATTCAAAATTTGCATTTTTTTTGCCTCGTATATGTGGACTTGTTGGCCATACTTCATTACCCTCCCAATTTTATTTTTTCTTTTTACCATTCTGTTCAGAGTGAGGAAAGGAGAACACATGAATCTTGGCCAGAAGATGAATCTGAAGAATGTGAACCACCATTGAAAAGATCTTGACAAATAAGCCAATCAGAACAGTTGCTGGCCTCTCCCAGTAATTGCAGCCCAGGCATTGGTAAAACTCCCTTAAGGACACCAGAGGAGGCTTACATGTCTCAAACTTGTTGCGGGCAGAAAATGGCCGTGTCCTCTCATCTATGTCTGGGAGAGAAATAATCTGAAACAGAAACTGTATCTTCCCATGAATGTTACAGAGGCAAAGCAAAGAGACACAGTTCGTCCCTATGTTCGTTATTGGGAGAAACAAGAGTACCTGAAAAGTTATCTGATAACACAAGAGCTGAATTTGAATCTCTTTCACCTCCAACACAAGTGGGAGATAATGGAGAGGCACCTGTTCCACTTCAATTTGTTCGAGGGGGAAATCATGAAAAGGGAACTCACTTATTTGCCTATAAAGAACTAAAAGTTGCACCTGTTGTTGGTCTTTCTTCTGAGGAGAACGTGCTTGATAAACATCCTATCAATGCTATTATTTTAAAAAGTGAAAGAGATGTTGATGACTTGCAACGGTTGGAGGCTCCTCTCGCTGTTGTCCCTCCAGGTTTGCCCTTATCTTAGTAGGCTAGTAGCTATCCGTCACTTGCAAATATCAAAGAGGCTCTCTAGAAGATCGAATACTTTAGTTATGATTCTTGTTATATCTGGAAACTCTTCTTTCATGATAACAATTGGTCATGCAACTTAGATCTCCCCGTCTCTGTGCATGCATTTTAAGCCATGGCACTGAGCAATTTCAAAGAAGAATAGTTAGTTATTAATATAATGGTGTTTTTCTTTTCACCACAAGTTTGGTTGGTGCTCGCTCAAGTTTGTCCTGCAGTGTAAGTTTATGGGTAAACTGCCGCATTAGTTTCGAAACGTGGGTTGACAAGCATCACCTAAAGCTGAAGTAGGCAAAAGGGTATACTTACTTTCATGGATATTCTAAACTTCCTAAGCTAAAGCTTACATCTGATGCCGTACAAGGTATTGTCCTGCTAGGGAGATTAACAAGGTAGCAAAATGAGTTCTCTGTTATGTTAGTGGTTAATCACTGTATCTAAATTGGATCACTCACTTTCCTTCCACACCCAATTATTTATGATTCTTCTTATTTCTTTGCATTTATAAATGTTCGTGTACATGGATTTCTCTATGATTTGCATTGAATTAATTGAATGAGTTTGTGAATGCAGATCCTCCTAGTTTGGTACATGAAGATTGTTCGACAAATGGGAGATCTACAAATGTTAAAGAAAATAACTTGGAATTATTGGGAATGAAGCGCCTAAATGCCAAAGTTGGAGGTAATGCTCACTCTACCTCTATTGTCTCTAGGTGTGCATGTGTGTTCAGTGTGGGTGTATGCATGATCATGTGTGTGTGCATTACGCATATTACCACTGGTCCACCACCACTTTTATCACATTAGAAAAGAAAAAATATTGAATTATCACTTTGATGTTGTTAACTTTCATTCTAAGCTTGGTAGCATCTAGTTAATAGTTTTTGTAAGTTTATTGTCTTAGATGGTAGGTCATTACCTCAGATCCCCTATAACATAAAATATCTCAAGCCTGAGAAGTGGCATAAATGGAATGCTCTGCGTTTGTAGCTGGTTGTGCTGCCCAATCTGAAATTTTGTTGATGTTTCTTTCGATTTCTGGCATAAAAGTCCTTGCTTTTGAAAGTGAGATTGGTACCATAATGCATTAATTTTATATTTGTTTTTGGTTTCATCAATTTGCATCAATTTTTGTTGAAAATTGAATTATAATATAGTATTTCTAACTGGTGACTCTTTGTATAGCTGCTTCCATCCTGTTATGTGAAGACGGTGCTTCAGATGATAAGTCTATTGATTTCAAAGGAAATGGGTTGGAGCTTCTGGAGTATAAGCATCTGGATACAGAGAACAAAGTTAATGGTGCATCACATTCATCGCAATTTGACATTGCTTCCTTTCATGAGGGAGATGTGAAAATTTCCCTGATCTGTAATTCTTCTCGGCAGACTGACTTTTGTATTCCAAGTTTAGATGTAGTTTTGAAACTGGTGGAGGAGAAATATCTTAAAAGGTACAGAATTACTGAACCTGGTTTCTCTCTGGTGAAGCTGATGAAAGATGTATGTGAATGCTTCTGGGCAGAAGGCACCAGTTGTACTGAGGATGGGCAAGTAGTACCCATAAATCTAACTCCATCTCTTGCTTTGTCCAATAAATTCAGTTCACAAGAAGTTCTGAGTGGCAGAAACAATCAAGGCAATTTCTGCATTCCACCAAGGCTTCCAAATGGGACGGTCAGATTTAGAAATCTTATGGAGGTGCTCTCTCAGATTCCGAGGGTTCTGACTTTGAATAGTTTGGATGTTCTTCATTGCATTGCAGGGTTGAATGTAAACAGGAATAGCTATCGTGGAAGGGATAAAAAGAGTAAGGCACTGGAAGGTTTAGGATATTTGAATCCAAAAGATTTGGTGGTTATTCAGAAACACAGCTCCTATCTTGACCCTTTAAAGGCTCCACAGTATGTTAATGACATTACCAGAGGTGAAGAGAATGTGAATAATTCATTGGTAAATGAAATTAGTGATGAGGGTTCACCAGCCTTTTACTACATTCCAAGAAACATAACTTATCAAAATGCATATGTGTAGTTTCTTCTTGCTCGTATATCGGATGAAAATTGTTGTTCAAATTGTTTTGGTGATTGTATGTCTCTAGCCATACCTTGTGCTTGTGCTGGTGAAACAGGGGGTGAGTTTGCTTACATACCAGGAGGGTTAGTTGAGGAGAAGTTTCTGGAGAAATGTATCTCAATGAGCTGTGATCCTGAACAGCATCACCTCTTTTATTGCAAAGATTGCCCATTAGAAAGATCCGAAAATAAAAGGTTTTCTGGTCAATGCAAGGGCCATTTAGTGAGGAAATTTATCAAAGAGTGCTGGTACAAATGTGGATGCAGTAAGAAGTGTGGAAACCGTGTGGTTCAGCGAGGCATAACTGTGAATTTGCAGGTCAGATATTCATGTTTATATTCTGTTACTTCTTGTTCTGCCACCATGTGACTACAAAACATCTATTTCGTCGATTTAGATGTTAAAATGTTATATCCTTACAGAATTTCATGCTTTAATGATTAGTGTCTGTCTTCAATGTTTAAGGTGTTTATGACATCCAAAGGCAAAGGTTGGGGACTTAGGACTCTTCAAGACTTACCGAAAGGTGCTTTTATCTTGTGAATATGTGGGAGAAATAGTGACTAACATGGAGCTTTTTGGGAGAAATACTCAAATGAGCAAAAGAGAGAGGCACACGTATCCTGTGCTCCTGGATGCAGACTGGGGTTCGGAGGGCATCTTGAAGGATGAAGAGGCTCTTTGCTTAGATGCAACAAATCTTGGAAATGTTGCAAGGTTTATCAACCACAGGTAATGCTGCAAGTGAATACCTATGTTGTCTCATGTGCTAGGCAATGCTTTTCCATGAGCATCCAGATCAAACAACTTGCTTGAGACGGTTGTTTGTTGTCTCAAGCAAGTTGTTTGCAACACTTATCATATAACAAATCAATGCAAATTAGTAGTCATCTATGTGCGGGGTAAAAAAAGAGAAAGAGGTAAAATGACTGAGAAAGTTGGGAATGAAAAAGCGGAAGAGGGCATTACCTGCCTAGTTTTCAGTGACTTCTCTATGTAAAAATAATGGTAACACAGAGTTTTCTTTTACAGTTTCTTTTTCAGTTTATGGATTTCAGTGGCTTTAATGTTTAAGTATAGATCTTGGATTAATTTTGTAATTTATGATCTCCCATTTTTCCCAATTTATGTAACAATTGTACCTTTTTGTTGATTAGATGCTTTGATGCTAACTTGATGGAGATTCCAGTTGAAGTTGAGACACCAGACCATCATTACTATCATGTATGGAAACTAACTGACATCATTTCCCAATCATTTCATCCCTGTTATTCCTCTCTCTTTCTCTCTCTCTCTCTCACATACACACAGAGGCATTGCAGCGGTAGTGAATAAACCCAACTTTTGTTTTATTCTTTGCAGCTTCCCTTTTTCACTACAAGGAAGGTGGACGCTTTGGACGAGTTGACATGGGTAAGTACTAAGTAGGTTATACACACACACACACCGTATGAGGTGGAGCTTTTGCTATTTGCTGTATCATTAAAACCAGTGAACTCAGAGCAATGTCTCTCTCCTTCTAAATTCTTCATTCTTTTGTATTGAGTTTATATTATACAAGTTATGAGTGTTGGGCAATTTTTTCGTGAGTTTAGTTTCGCTGCACTTAAGCGGGCTTGAAGATCCTTGTTTCTTAGGAAAGAAACACCAGACAACTTAGTGTAGAAGGGGGTGTATCATTCTTAAGGGGAGAGCAGTTCCGCGTGTCTCGACCACCTTACAAGCTTTTCTAATGTCTCTGTTTAATATTTTAATTAGTTGATTTGGTTCATTGTTATTATTAGCTTTAACATTTAGTCTATCAGAACTTCATAGACTGCATTTATCTCCAACATGTTAAGCTTTTGTTGCAATCTGTATCTAAGTGTTAAGCAGTTATAGATAATGTGTATACGATCCATTGCAGGACTACGGTATTGACTTCAAAGATCATAGTCATCCAGTGAAAGCATTCCATTGTCTCTGTAGAAGCAAGTTCTGCCGAGACGCAGAACTTCCAAAGTGTAAGTATATCATTCTCTAGAGATCATTCTTAAACCACTGAGGCTAAATATCTGCCTTTCTGTTCTTCTGATGCACAATATATTCTAGTTCTTCAGGAATGTATATATAGGAATAAATAATGATAGTAAGTTGTACATTTCTTGCAAGCATTTGCCTGACTGTTTGAGGCTCTGGAAACAGAATGTGATAGCTGAATCATATTTCAAATTGTTAGGTATTGTTTAGAGAATGATTTTGCATAGTTAAGAAATGACAATTCTTTGGTATCTGCATTGGAATTGCCCATCCATTGAATGGAGAAATAGTGATTACTTTGAATTTGGCATTCCATCATTTTTGGCTTAACCAAATATTGGAATATATCTTTTGACAGAATCATCATTTTATTCAATTGTTCATTTCAATAAACCAAGCATTGCCTTGTTTTTAGTTTCGGTGGAAACAATAGGAAGTTATTTAAGAGAGAGAGAGAGATTCGCTGTGCGTCGGCGTCACTGAGGTCGCTCGCTATTGTCAGTTGTCGCTGAGGTTGCTCGCTATGCGTTAGCGTCGCTGTGGTTGTTTCATGAGAATCGTGACCAGAGTGATTCATTGATTCAGTGAACTGTGAACAACGAAAGCTTCTTTCTTGAATCTTGATTCAACAAAGGGTTTTAAATGCTGTGGATTTGAGAACAAAGAGGCTCTATCAACACAGGAGGAGAGAGGAACATGAGGTTGGATGCCCTAGAGAGACGCGGTAGCAGTCATGGAAGCCCGGCGAGTAAGGTGAACTTCCAGCGACAGTTTCGCGTGAGAGAAGATAGAACAGAGGATCAGAGTCGGCCGAGGTCGGACTTCCGGTTAGCCCTGATTTCGTGATCTTTGCTGTCGAATCCGACGTCAGCCTCTTCTCTTCTGTCTCTGAGCTGTACGGCAGGAGAGTATAGAGAGAGCACCGACGGAGGGACAAAAGCATCGAACACGGAGATTTTGGGGCCTAGTATGCACAATCCTTTTATTTATGCTTTCTTTGAACTGTTCTTCCATATTTAGTGATTTTAATGAGAAAGAAATCTTCAAAAAAATCAAAAAGTTCATCCAAGAGAATCTCCTTAAGAGATTTTCATGAATAAGTGGAAGATGAAGTAAGAGATATATCTCTTTGTCGCTCTTCCTGTCTTCAAGGCTCTCTAAAATCCTTATCAGATGGAAATTTTACTATTTCATGGTTCAAACCAAATTCCATTCATGTTGTTAACAAAGGTATGGCACCGGACTGCCTAAGCTAGTCGGATGAAGTGGATGCTAAAAATAATTGTATTTGTATGGGTAGTTGTTCGTGCGGAATTTCTAGCTCCCCCGCAGTTAGATACTAATGTCGAGAAACCCAATGCTTGGAGCACTCCCATTAGAACTTTGATGAATGCTGAAGAATGGCCGGTTTTGGTACTAGTAATAAAGCTACTATAGACGGGTTTGTGGTAGACAATTCTTTGGGAAAAGAAATCCTTTTTGTACATTTTTTGAAGATTTTTTCTCCTGACCAAGGTAGAGACATTTACTTTCCTGGTCTTAATACCAGTGAAGTGTTGATAGATAAAAGTAGCAGTGTGAAGAATGGGGGGGAATTGTACTTGTTACTTCTAGGCAACACAAGAGGGGGGTGAATTGGGTCTTAAAAAGATAATAACAATTTTAAAATATTTTCGAAAACTTTTTAATATTGCAAACAAATATAGCAAGTATATAATAAAATATTAAAGCAATGCAATTATTAAAGAGGTTATGGATAGAGAAAATGAACCAGACATCAAGATTTATAGTTGTTGGTTTCTTCCAAGCCTACATCCATTCCTCAAGACTCCCCTTGAGAATTTCACTAAACCAGAATGCTTACGGGCACATTCAAAATCTTTTACAACTTCAAGACGATCTTACGAAAAACACGCTCTTATTTATCTTTTAATCTCTTGAGTTCTTTGATGAGATTTTACTCACTCACTCAAAGGATAAATAGTGACTCGCCCTTAGATTCAATAAATGAGGTGCTTCAATGAGTATTATTCACTCTCTGTATAGAATTGATTGACAATAAATGAAGAGATAAAAAGAGATGAGATACAAGAGCTGGAGTTAAAGCAATAAATGAGAGCTTGAAGAATTTGATTTTAAATCAAGCAATAGAATAGTGATTGTAGGTCTCCAGAGTTTTAAATGCTGAGAAGTAACTTCTTATATAAGCTCTTGAGATTTCATGACCGTTGGAGGTAGGTGAGGGCATTTAATGCTAAAAATTCAACTGTTGAACTCTGCTGCGAATTTGAATTTTCGTTAAAGGTGTCGACACAATTGCTTTTGGGTCGACACAAAATGTTTAGGGCATAGTTTTTCAAGTGGTTGGATCGACTCTGATCTTCGGATGGGTCGACACGATTTCTATAATCTTCTCAACAACACAACGATGTCGACACAATTGGTTTTGGTATCGACTCAATTGTTCTTCAGATTTTCGTATAGGACAATTTTTGTCGACCCTTTTTGCCTTTGGTGTCGATACTAAAATTCTGCATGAACCATCGGGAGATTTGTGTTGACTCATTTGGACTGTGGTATCTAATCAAAATTTCTTCAGGTGGGCTCGAGACATTTGTGTCGACTCGAAAAATCTGTATATGACCTCGGTACTTTTGTGTCGACTCATCTTCAATTTGTATCGACTCAAAGTTCCGAATAACAAAAGTAAGGGACCACTTTTGTGTCGACTCAAACTCAATTTGTGTGGACTCTTTTTGAATACATAGAGTTTTGGCTCTTTTGTGTCGACTCAAAATCTATTTGTGTCGACACTAATGTTTGATATCTAAAACATCTTCAATGGATATATTAGGGTGTCAACTCACTTGCTCAAAAGTGATGGCACACTTGAGATCTTCAAGTATTTTTTGCCTTGAAGTGTTGACTCAATTATTAATTTGGGTCAACACAAAATATTCTCATTCAAGATTACTTAAGTGTTTAATCCATTGAGAGATAAATCATCTCATATGGCTAAAGATGTCAACTTATTTGTTCATTTTATGTTAACACTAGCTTTTTAGAAATATTAAAAAATTATCCGTTTAAATCAATTTATTCTTTAGAAAATGAATTATGAAAATCATCAAAATCTAAATAAAAAGCTCTTGGGCTAACATTCTCCCTTTTTTTGATGATTGCAACAATTTCAACATTTTCTAGAAAACATTTAAAAATATTTCCAACAGGAGTTCTCTCTTTATCGATATGCCTTAAACAAGATATGCATTCTCAAAAGTTAGGCATACAATCAACAGTACAATATACATTTATAAGATGATTTGTGCATCAAAACAAATATGTGCGAAGTGATTTTCAAATCAATTATAGAGATATATAGAGAGTTTTCTATCCAGAGGAATTTAATCACTCACAATCTTATAAACATGCATTCATAAGCATAAAAAAGAGTTTGTTTAAACCATTCAACCATCAAAAACAACACAAAGAGGAATGTATGATTAACAGTACAACTTCTCCTTCAAAACCAGCCATAAAAACTACTAAATAATAAATATTTGTAATGTTTTCTTCAATTCTTCTCCTTCTCCATTTTCCTTTCCTTCTCTCCTTTTGAAATCATCAAAAGAGGTGCAATCACTGATCGTTCATGAATTTCTTGAACTTCTTTTTCTCTTATTGTTTTTGGCATCTTTTTTAGGCATTTTCTTTTGAGGTGAATGCTCGTTCATCTTTCTTCTTTGCCGCAGCCATAGCATCCAATGTGGCAGCAAGGGCTAAATCAGCTTCGTGCTTCAGTCTGGCAGCCTTTTCTTGCTTAGATTCCTTGGCTTTGAATTGTTTTCTCCAAGCTTCTTGTAGCCATTTTAGGTGCTTTTCAACCTTGCGAGAGTTGGTGTGAACCGCTGTGATGATACATTGGTTGTATTCGTTGCGAACTTGCTGAAGGATCGTCATGTTTCAATTGATTATGGAGACAAGACTATCGTCCATTGTCTTGCACAGGGCTCTTCCAGCATCAGTGGCATTCTCAACATCACGACGCAGTGCACAGCTGGTTTTGTCCAGGTGTTTGACTTTGTCGGATAGAAAGGAGATATTGTTATTAAGATCAAACATGTCTTGGTCGATTTTAGATTGAAAGGAGGACAAGAAAAATGAGAGACCTTTGATCAAAGAAATTACATCAGAGAGATCAATTAAAGGAGCAACAGAAGAGGTGGAAGGACCAGATGGGACATCAAGGTGAACATGAGGTGGAGGAGCATATGAGGGAGCACTGGAAAGTCCAGGTGTGTGAGTTCTAGCAGATGAGGGAGCAGGTTAATCAAAATCTACTCTAATGGGAGAGAGATTTCGAGATGCAGAAGGATTGCGAGGAACTGATGGAGTACCACGTCGAGTGGTCCAAACTTCTCTATTAATTCTAGACAACCTAAAAGGGGGGTGAATTGGATCTTAAAAAGATAATAACAATTTTTAAAACCTTTTTGAAAACCTTATAATATTTTAAACAAATATAGCAGGATAATCACATATTAAAGTAATATAAATATTAAAGAGGTTAGGGATAGAAAAATGTACTAGACACCAAGGATTTATAATGGTTCGGTTTCATCCAAGCCTACGTCCACTCCTCAAGTCTCCCTTTGAGAATTTCACTATGTAGAATGCTTCACGGTTGCATTCCAAGCCTTATAATCTCAAGATTTCGCTTGAGAATATCTACAAGGATATGAATGTTTACGGGCACATTCAAAGGCCTTATAACAGCAACAAGATGATCCTATGAAAACAATCTCCTGTTTTCTTTTAATCAGTTTTGAGCACTTTTTTGATGAGATTTATTCACTCACTCAAAGGACAAAGTGTGACTCGCCTTTGAATACAATAAATGAAGTGTTTAGATTAGAATCACTCACTCTCTTTACAGAAATTGATTAGCAATAAATGAAAAGATAAAGAGAGATGAGATACAAGAGCTGGAGTTACAGCAATAAATGAAAACTTGAAGATTTTGAGTTTGAATCAAGCAATAAAACAGTGATTGTAAGTCTCCAGAGAAATTAAATGCCGAGGAGTAACTCCTTATATAAGCTTTTGAGTATTCATGACTGTTGGAGGTAGGTGAGGGCATTAAATGCCAAAAATTCAACCGTTGAAGTCTGCCCCAAATTTCAATTTCCGTCGCAGGTGTCGACACAATTTCTTTAAGGTCATCACAAAATGTCTAGAGTAAGGAATTTAAATGATTGGGTCGACTCAATTCGTCTGAGGTGTCAACACAATTTCTGCAAACTTCCTCACCAACACAACAGTGTCGACACATTTGGATATTGTGTCGACTCAATGGTTCTTCAGCATCTTGGAGAGGAGAATTTGTGTTGACCCAAATCTTCTTAGGGTAGACACTAAAATTCTGCAGGAACTCTCGGGTGATTTGTGTTGACTCATTTGAATATTGGTGTCGACACTAAAATTATTCAGGCGGTTTCGGGATATTTGTGTCGGCTTGAACTTCACTTTGTGTCGACACACCAAATTTTGCAGGTGGCCTCGGTATTTTTGTGTTAACTCATTTGGCATGTGTGTCGACTCAAAATTTCGAATAACAAAAGTGAGGAACCACTTTTATGTCCACTCAAACTAAGTTTGTGTCGACACTTTTTGAATGTAAAGAGTTTCGGCTTTTTTGTGTTGACATAAAAGTTATATGTGTCGACACTAACTTTTAATACCTGAAACAAGCCTGGGCTACTCAATATTCAAATGTGTCGACATCGTTGTGTTGGTGAGGAAGTTTACAGAAATTATGTCGACACCTCAGACAAATTGAGTCGACCCAATCACTTGAAGTTCCTTGCCCTAGGCATTTTGTGTCGACCCTAAAGAAATTGTGTCGACACCTGCGACGGAAATTCAAATTCGCTGCAGACTTCAACGGTTGAATTTTTGGCATTTAATGTCCTCACTTACCTCCAACGATCATGAATGTCCAACGGTCATGAATGCTCAAGAGCTTATATAAGGAGTTACTTCTTAGCATTTAATTTCTCTAGAGACTTACAATTACTATTCTATTGCTTGATTTAAACTCAAAATCTTCAAGTTTTCATTTATTGCTATAACTCCAGCTCTTGTACTTCATCTATCTTTACCTCTTCATTTATTGCTAATTAATTTATGTAAAGAGAGTGAGTGATTCTCATTTATACATTTTATTTATTATATTCAAGGGTGAGTCACCTTTTGTCCTTTGAGTGAGTGAGTAAATCTCATAAAAAAAGAGCTCAAGCGTGATTAAAAATAATAGGGGATTGTTTTTATAGGATCATCTTGTTGCTGTTGTAAGGTCTTTGAATGTGCCCGTAAACATTCGTATCCTTGTGGATATTTTCAAGCGAAGTTTTCAGGTTGCAAGGCTTGGAATACGCCCGTGAAGCATTCTACATTGTGAAAATACTCAAGGTGAGACTTGAGAAGTGGACGTAGGTTTGGAAGAAACCGAACCACTATAAATCTTTAGTGTCTGGTTCATTCTCTCTATTCCTAATCTCTTTCATATTTGCATTGTTTTAATCTTTGATTATTTTGCTATATTAAGAGGCTTTAAAAATCGTTATTAATTTTTTAAAAACTCAATTCACCCCATCTTGGGTTGCCTAGAACTAACAAAAAGGGAGATTGTTAGCCCAATGGCTTTTTATTTAGATTTTTATAATTTTCATAATTCATTTTCTAAAGAATAAATTGATTTTAAAAGGATAATATTTAATATTTCCAAAAAGGTAGTGTTGACACAAAATGAACAAATGAGTTGACACCTTTAGCCATATAAAATGACTCATTTCTCAATGGGTTAGACACTCAAGTATTCTTGAATGAGAATATTTTGTGTTGATCCTAATTGGTAATTTGATACAACTCTTTAAGGTAAATAATACTTGAAGATCTCAAGCGTGCCAACAATTTGGAGCAAGTGAGTTGACACTAACATATCCGTTGAAGATGTTTTAGGTATCAAACATTAGTGTCGACACAAATAGATTTTGGGTTGACACAAAAGAGTCGAAGCTCTCTGTACTCAAAAGAGTCGACACAAATTGAGTTTAAGTCGACACAAAAGTGGTTCCTCACTTTTGTTATTCGAAACTTTGAATCGACACAAATTGAAGATGAGTCGACACAAAAGTACCGAGGCCACCTGCAGATTTTTCGAGTCGACACAAATTGAAGACGAGTTGACACAAATGTTTCAAGCCCGCTTAAAGAAATTTTGAGTCGACACCAAAGTCCAAATGAGTCGACACAAATCTCCCGAGGGTTCCTGCAGAATTTTAGTGTCGACACCAAAGGCAAAAATGGTCGATACAAATTGTCTTCTCCGGAAATCTGAAGAACAATTGAGTTGACTTCAAAACCAATTATGTCAACACCGTTGTATTGGTGAGAAGATTGCAGAAATTGTGTCTACCCCTCCGAAGATCAGAGTCGACCCAACCACTTGAAGAACCATGCCATAGACATTTTGTGTCGACTCAAAAGCAATTGTGTCGACACCTGCGACGGAAATTCAAATTCGCAGCAAAGTTCAACAGTTGGATTTTTGGCATTAAATGCCCTCACCTACCTACAATGGTGATGAAACCTCAAGAGTTTATATAAAGAGTTTATTTCTCAGCATTTAAAATTTTGGAGACCTACAATTACTGTTCTATTGCTTGATTCAAAATTAAAATTTTCAAACTCTCATTTATTGTTTTAACTCCAGCTCTTGTATCTCATCTCTCTTTATCTCTTCATTTATTACCAATCAATTCTGTAAAGAGAGTGAGTGATACTCATTGAAACACCTCATTTGTTGTATCCACGGGTGAGTCACTCTTTGCCCTTTAAGTGAGTGAGTAAATCTCATCAAATAAGAACTCAAGAGATTAGAAGAAACATAGGGGCGTGTTTTTCGTAGGATTGTCTTGAAATTGGAAAAGGTTTTGAATGTACCCGTAAGCATTCTGGTTTAATGAAATTCTCAAGGGGAGTCTTGAGGAATGGATGTAGGTTTGGAAGAAACCGAACCACTATAAATCTTGGTGTCTGATTCATTTTCTCTATCCCTAACCTCTTTAATATTTGCATTGTTTAAATTTTTTATTATACTTGTTATATTTGTTTGCAATATTAAAAGGTTTTTGAAAAGATTTTAAAATTGTTATTATCTTTTTAAGACTCAATTCATCCCCTATTAGGTTGTCTAGAACTAACAATTCGGATGAAAACTTCTTGAGTTCCTTTAAGATATACTAAATGTAATATATTTGGTTACAATCTTAATAATTGTGTGAATGTACAAGAGGACATAACAATTTCTAAACAAATTTGGAGGAGAAAAGACGAGAATGACAATAGAAACTCAAATGAGGAATGGATTGATGTGAAGAAATGAAAGAAAAATGCTAATCAAGTTTCTCATGGGAAAGCAAGTGGGTTCGACGCTCAACCATCGAGGAAGCTTGGTGAGGCTTCCACT
>JAOTRH010000023.1:9954080-9965616 GCA_034768845.1 Heliamphora exappendiculata
GAAGTTAGATCAAAAGATCAGATATATTTTGATTAATCGGAAAAAAGATCTTTGGTAATGTTGGGTAGTGTTTTAGTTTTTGGGAATTTGTCTTTTGACTCCGGTTGTTCTTGTGTTTTGTAGTTGTTTCTTCTGAGACGTGTGGTTTTGTGTTGCTACGATCTTCCCTAACCTCTCGGATTGTGAGAATTTTTTGTTATGCTTGTTGGCTAAGGTGTGGTTTATGTTCTTCATTGTAAAATCATTTTTTGGTATAATATCTAATTACTTATCAAAAAAAAAAGGAAGTTATTCTAGAAGCTTATGGTAGTGTTTGTTTCAATGAAAAGATTTTATATAGGAATGGAATGGGCTTAAAATGGAATCTCATTCCATTAAGGTAATGTTTGATTCAATGGAATGATATTTCCATTCCATTAAATTGAGGAAAAGTAATTACTTTTGCAATTGGCATTTCATCATTTTTTGACTAACCAAGTATTGGAATGTATCTTTCGACGGAATCATCATTCTATTCCTCTATTCATTCCAATTAACCATCATTCTAATAAATCAAACATAGCCTAAATTAAGTTTAGTGATTACTTTTGAAATTGACATTTTATTGCTTTTTAATGAACTAAACATTGGATATTCCGATAGAATCGTCATTCCATTCCATTGTTCATTCTAATAAACCTAACATAGCCTATTAGTTAGAGCCAACGGGGAATTGCAGGAGGGTAATTCGCTTTTATTTATGTAGAACTTTTCCGTCTCTAAGTTGTATGTGTCTAACTATGGCAATGTAACTTAATTTCACATTATCAGTACATTTATATAAATCTCAGATACTACGGAATCTTGGGAAAAAATGTTTGCATTCATGGAGATTGCATCTCTAAGGAGTAAAGTTGTTATATCACTATTTTAGATTCTTGGAAGCATTTATGTTAGTTATTTGTTAATCAAGGAACAACCGAACATGGGTCATATCTAAAATCGACCCAATCAAACCAAACTAAGTCTTAGTGTTTTAACCATAATTCTCCTATTGAAGTATAAGTACTTCATTTTGTGAAACATGTGATTGGTGTTGAACCAAATTCAACTTTTTCCCCAGCTAGTCACTGCCTATATGTAAGGCCTAACCGTGGTCAAAAGACTAAAAACAAATTTAAATTTGTATGCCGTCTGCACAAATTTCACCAAAATTTTTAGTTGAGCTAGCTTTTTCATTGAATTGGTAGCATACTATAACTTAGCCATTTTTCAAAGGGCTTAACCAATCCTGTTTTTGATTTTTCAGGTGTTCATTAAGCTAGAATATCCATTTAACTATACCAATTGAGAAGATATCCATTTAACTATCCTGTTTTTTAACAATTTGATTTTAATTGTACTTCCCATTCTGTGGTGTAGGAACTACATCCAGTTCATGAATATTCACTTGACTACCTATGCAAGGAAACAATATCGACAAAGCGGCTTCAACTCTCTCTCTTTAACAGTCTTATGATGATGAAGAGACATTACAGTTTCAATGGAAAATATTACTACACTTACTTCTAGGTATGTTAAAATATTTGGGACTTTTCGACCACCAAACCAAATACTTTTTTTTTTTTTTTATAGTTTCATGAACCGATTCCGATTCCAACCAATATTTGATATACCTATTCATGCTTTCTTCAGATATGAAGGTAGACTTCTTGGTTTTGTTTGTTCCATTGTTGAAATATACTTAATTTCTTTGCCGTTACTGATCCAAAATTGCGTTGATGCTCTTTGAGAAGTTAAACAAGCAATTCTTATTTAGGGGAAATCACTGTCTTTCCCTTTTTAACCTCTTAAGATTGATGTACTGATTGAAAAACTGTGGTGGGATTGGTATTGCCAATGTTTATCTTCATCTGTCCTAGATTACTTGTTGATTGAAAAGCTGAAACTTTCCTTTTGGTATATTTGGTTAAAATTGCACTCACTGTGTAACTTTAACCCAAATACATAATAAGTTCGTTTAATATAATTTTAAGTGATTTAAAAATTAAAATTTTATTCAACGTAAAGTGATTTTAGCCAAATAGAAGTTATAAAAAATTAATTTAATTTTTTTAAAATTTTATATAATTTAATATTAAATATGAATTTTGTTAGATTAACCTCCAAGAGTAGGTTTTTAAAATATAATTTTTATAATCGACAAATGCATCTATACTTTTATACTATTATTGAAAGAAAACATTCCATTTTGCTCTCTAGAAGTCAACCGTATTTTTTGTTCCAAAATTACTCTTATAATATTTTAAACTAAATTTTAAAAATTCAAAATTTATAGTAGTTATATAACTACCAACACTTTCTTCTTTTTATTATTGTTTTATCTTATTTTTAAATTTTATTATTTTTGAACTCTTATCATTCGTAATTAATATATTTTGTTTTTATAAATATTTTTTGAGGAGGGTCGGATATTGATCATGTACAGATTTCACGTAAAGCAGAGTACGGCGTCACCAAGGCAAGACGTGCTAGGCTCGAGTAGTACGGCTAGGCCTGAGCAGGACATGCTCGACCTAAGCAAGACATGCTCGACATGAGCAGGATCTGCTCCACCTGAGTAGGACATGATCGACCTGAGCAGGACATATCAGCTTGAGCATACCGAGCTCCAAAAGATGTGGTCGAGCAACAGGTGTTGAAAGATCTCAAAAGCTGAGCTTGGGGCCGATTATATGGGTATCTATGCCCGTGATACGCTTATCTAGAGTTACTCATGACAAAAGGCACTTGCAAAAAGATCTTACAGAGAGATCTAATGATGGCACTGATAAGTCATTATCAGACTATTAATTGTTATGCATTGATCAGAGAAAGAAAGTACAATCCGACCTGCTCGGGTCGGGTCGGACTCCACAAGCGGGTCAAGTATATTTCTTTCCACAGACGGTGCTAAATTGTAGAGGATAAGGATTGAAATCTACTGGTCCTGTCCAAGTTTGCTAAGCTGTCAAGGGCTGTTTTCACGTGTGCCTGCACAAGCAATGGGCGAGATGTCCGTTGGTGGCTTTATGCCGGTGTACCATCCAACGATCAAGTTAGGCAAGGGGTTTAGAGAGAGAGAGAGAGATAGAAGAACTTCTGAGAATATTTTGATAGAGTTTCCACCAGTAGAAGAGAGCATACTTGTATCCTCAAATTGGTTGGCCTAGCCCGAGCTAGGCATCAGAAGCCCTAGCCGTAGCTAGGCACCAGAACGCCCTAGCCCGAGCTAGGCACCAGAAAGTCCTAGTCGGTTTGAAAAAATCGCTATTAGGCACCAAAGTCCTAGCTTGGTTGAGGCAACAAAAGTCCTAATCGGTTTGAAAAAAAATCGCTATTAGGCACGAAAGTCCTAGTTCGGCTGAGGCACCAAAAGTCCTAATCGATTTGAAAAAATCGCTACTTGGCACCAAAAGCCTTAGGCCCGAGCAGAAGCCTTAGGCCGAGCTAGGCAACAGAACCCCTAGCACGAGCTAGGCACCAGAAGCACTGTCTAGGCTTGGCACTTAAAGTTCTAACCCAGCTAGGTGTCAAGGTGGCATAATAAGACGACTCATCACCTTCCAGTAGCTCGGGAGCCCGAGGAACAGCAAGGTGATGGGGGCAATTGAGGGGGGTCGGATATTGATCATGTATAGATCCCACGTCAAGCAGAGTACGGCGTCCCCAGGGCAAGACGTGCTAGGCCCGAGCAGTACGACTAGATCTGAGCAGGACATGCTCGACCTGAGCAAGACATGCTCGACCCGAGCTGGATCTACTCGACCTGAGCAAGACATGCTCGACGTGAGCAGGACATGATCGGCCTAAGCATGCCGAGCTCCAAAAGATGTGGCCGAGCAACAGGTGTTGCAGGATCTCGAAAGCCGAGATTGGGGTCGATTATATGGGTATCTGTGCCCGTGATACGCTTATCGAGAGTTACTCATGACAAAAGGCATTTGCAGAAAGATCTTGTAGAGAGATCTAATGATGGCACTGATAAGTCACCATCAGACTATTAATTGCTATGCATTAATCAGAGAGAGAAAGTACAACCCGACCTACTTGGGTCGGGTCGGGTCGGACTCCACAAGAGGGTCAAGTATATTTCTTCCTATAAATAGCCAACCAATTTGAGGATATAGGTATGCTCTCTTCTACTGGTGGAAACCCTGCCAAAATATTCTCAGAAGTTCTTATCTCTCTCTTACTTTTTAAACTCCTTGCCTGACTTGATCGTCGGAGGGTTCACCGGTATAAAGTCACCGGCGAGCATCTCACCCCTTACTTGTGCAGGCACACGTGGAAACAACCCCTGACAGCTCAGCCAACTTGGACGGAACTAGTAGATCCCAATCTTTATCCTCTATATTTTTATTATGTGGGCACTTTTTTAATATTTTTATACAATTATTAATATTACACAAACATCCCATGTGGTTACAAACATTAGTATAATAAAATTTATGATATTCTCTGAAATACATACAAATATAATTTAATTAATAAATAAAAATGCTAAAAATCATTTAAGCTAAAAGGCTATAAGCCATATAAACAACAAAAAATTTAATTTTTTGTTGTTTTTAAATTTTAGATTAAAAGGCAATAGATTATTGATTCGTGTCACATGTTTAATTGAAACGTTATTATTTTTGAAATATCAAACTTCTCTGTGAGATCCAATAATGAAAAATCTTGTTCACAATTTTCCAAATTTGTTGGGACTGATTTTGTGATTAAAGTTAAATTAAAATGCGAAAACCAAAAAAAATATAAAAATTCTCGAGTATTATCTTTTTAATTTTGTAAAGTTGCTTTTAGTTGATAAACTTTTAAGACAAAAAAGAAAAAAAAGGTTATACACGGCAGCAAATGCCTATTGAAGGCAAAGAAGTTTTGATGTTGCTAAAAATAGTAATTTATAAATTATAATTTTTAATAAAAGTTGTAAATATTTGATAAATATTATAATTTGTAATTGAAATATAAAAAAAGTATTTATAAATTATAACATAGTATTTAAAAAAATTTATAATTTATATAAAAAATAGTAGTAAAAAATTAAAAATTAGTAGCAGAAGTTGTAAGTGTTTAAAAAAAGTTATAATTTATAAAAAATATTAGTAACTAAAAATTAAAAATTACTCACAATAATTTTACCAAACACGTAGAAAATTTTTGATTTTCCTGTCTAATTATGAACAAATTAGTGCCATAATTGATCCAATATAAATTATATACTGTATGCCAATTAGTGTGGTATTTTATAATTCAATAATTGATATTAAAGGGCTTTCCAACAAAGGTATTTATTATTGAGTAATATATTATATTATTAGTTTTGCATCATTGGAATGAAGCTGGTTTCCCAAAAAAACTATTAGATAATAGATATTATATATTGATAAATATTATAGTTGAGTTAAGTTGGGAAGTAGTTTTCCATAAACAGTCTGAATTTTACTTGTTTTTTCTTTTTTTTTTTGATTTTTCAAAATTTTTTTTAAGATCCCTGTTTGAGATAATTGTTTATCTACTTATTTAATGTTATTTATTTTTATTTTTTGTGATTTTTTTTATTATTTAGTCGAACTGTTATATTTTTAAACTCTTCTCATCGAGACGAGTCGAAAAAGTAAATTTTTTTAATTAAAATATAAAAAAAATTCAGAAAAAATAAAATTAAGTCAATAAACTAAATTTTATGTTATTTATTTTTATTTTTAGTGGACTTTTTTTATTTTTTGATCAAAATTTTTTATTTTTTAAATTCATCTCATTGAAACTATTCGAAAAAAATAAAAAAACATTAGTCAAAAGATTAAAAAATTTCATAAAAGACAAAAATAAACAAAAATCGTGACATTTAACCTAAACAGTCGACAAAAAAAACTAGAAAAATATATTTTTTGCATGAGAAGATGACAAATGTTAACTAAAGACATAAATAAGCTAAACGAAGGTAACATATAAGTTTACTAGGGATAATATGTGGTTAAAAGAATTACCATTATTTTCTTTGAAATTATTTGTACATTTTAATAATTTTTCTAAAATCTCATACTATTATAAATAACTCATATTAAAAAATACTAAATTAGAAAAAAAAAAGTGTAATACATAGATAATTATTCTAAGTAATAAATTTTTTTAAAAATTTGGCAGAGTCTTCTATATTTTTTAGATAATTCAATAGTTTGACAATTTACCAAATAACCTGTCATAAAATCAATCAACGGAATATACACAGGCTCTGTCGGGATCTAACAACAAAATCATAATTTAATTAAAACTATCCTAATTTTTCATGCATACATTTAAAAATCTCCGATTTAAAATCAATAACATAAACCAATCAAAAATAATTATTATTATTCTAAGTATTAAATTTTAAAAAAAATTAGTAGAGTTTCCCTGCACTAACAAGAAAATTAAATACTCCTAAAAAAGTTTACTATTAATTAAGATGCCAAATTACTAGTTTAGTTCCATTTAAATATCAATGACTTAAGAAGTCTTTTAATTTGGTATATTATTACCTATCACAAATAACTTTATGATATGTAACATAAATAACGGTTACAAATACCTAAGTGAGAGTTTCATAGGAGTCGAGATCTCTTTGAATTATTTTATTTTATATTTTAAACTATGTTCCTTAAATATATCATAAAAAAATTAGATTAAGGGTCGGCCATTTAAATCTAACAAATCAAAATCAAGCCCGGTCATCATAAACAAATGTTCATATCCTAATATGCATGAAAACCAATGAAAACATATGGGATAAATTAAATAATGGCCAAAAGATTATGTCTCTTTATTATTTTCTCTCTTCTCTTTTAAACTCAAGCACTCTTGGAAAAAAAAATCTAACATATGTATATACAAAATTTTGAAGAGTAGAGAGAAAGCACTAAATAACAAAGATTCAGATTTGCTCAAAACAGATAATGATGAAATTAAAACATGATCTAAATTTCTCGTTTAAAATGGAATTGGAATGTAATGATAAAAAGGGAGAGAAAGGGGGAGAAAATGAAACTCGTTTAAAATGTCTAGGGAAGGAAAAGGTGTGGGACAAAGAGGGGAGCAGACGTGAAACGAGAACTGTAAAAGAGAATAATAAAAGTTTACAATAGAGTTTTTTTTTAAAAAAACTAGAGGGGGAGAAATGGTAGTGATATTAAAAAAGAAAAAAGAAAAAAATCAAAATTAATACAATTACATTAATCAAATATCCAAGCAATTAACAAAGTTACGTTATTTAATCTCTTACTTGATAGAAAAGAACAAAATTTTCACTTTCACTGCAAAGTGAAGAGGGTTAGAGCATGCACAGTGACCCAACGATGGTAAGCATCGGTGGTGAGAGATAAAGTAAGAGTGAGAGAGTGAGAAGCGAAAGTGATTGGTAAGAGAAGCTAATAAATCAAGTGTGAGAGAGTGAGGCGAGAGAAGCCAACGTTGGAGGCGCCGAAGTTAGTGAGAAAACATTCAGGCGGCTGTGTCAGAGAGGTGTCGATCTCTTTTTCGTAACTTTATGTTTTTTTTTTTGTGGCAGCGCCGATCTTTCTTCCACATCACTTTTTTGCCTCAAACGCCGCCACCGTTGTTGGATTAGTTAGAGTAATAGGAGCCTTTGGATGAAACAGGAACCTAAGGGCTAAGAGACGCACCGAGTGAGAAAAGCCCGAGGAATGAGTGAGACAGCCACAACTGCTGAATAAGAGAATTTAACAGCCGTTGAATTAAATAGATAGATGTCAAATCAATTTAGCTAATTTGCTATATAGATTTTATCTTATTTTTGTCTATTTTAAAATTTGTAAAGTATTTTTGACTCGTTTCAATAAAATAAATCCAAAAGATATAAAATTTTAATAAAATAGTAAATCTTTTTATTAAAATTAAAATAAACAAAATTAAGGGAGCAAATAAACATAACTATCCCAAACGCTATTGTTACAGGCTGCAATTCATGAGTTGGTCCAGAAAGTCCAGAGGACTGCTCTGGTATTATAAGGAAAGATGAAGGACTTTTACGGAATCTGATTTAGATAGCTCCTCAGTCAGCCAGAAACCCTAGATTTAGTCCCCTCTATAAAATGCTCACAAGACCCTAATCGTTGCTCACTCCAACAAACGAAAATGTCAAAGCGAGGTCAGTTATGCTATTCTTCTTCTTCTTCCACGATTTTCTGATCGGTCGATTAGAAAGTCGAAAGAAAGAACAAGATAACTGAGTTTGAATTCGCTAATTTTACCATCAGAACCGAATAGTTGATTTATTGATTGTGAAACTCATGCCTTTTCTTGTCTTTGTTTTTTCCGATTGCAGGGCGTGGAGGATCGGCGGGGAACAAGTTTCGCATGTCCCTGGGTCTGCCGGTGGCGGCGACAGTGAACTGTGCGGACAACACCGGCGCGAAAAACCTCTATATCATTTCCGTGAAGGGGATCAAGGGAAGACTCAACCGCTTGCCGTCGGCATGCGTCGGAGATATGGTGATGGCGACGGTGAAGAAGGGGAAGCCTGATCTGAGGAAAAAAGTCATGCCGGCGGTCATCGTCAGGCAGCGCAAGCCGTGGCGTCGAAAGGATGGTGTTTATATGTACTTCGAAGGTCACTATCAATCTATATATGTTTGATGATCTGTTGTCTATTTGAGTGTATCAGATGTTGTTTTGAGCTTTGCTGGGTATTTTATTTGATGCTTATTTGTTTTTGCTACTTAATTTGTACTAATATAGGTGTTAACATACTGTTTGGGAAACTAAAGAAAAGAGAAGAAAATTTGTAAGAGAAGAAAGAAGAGAGAATGATATGTTTTCAAGCAAGTAGTGAAGAAAATGAGAGAAAAGATAGTTATTTCTTTGATATATTTTTTGTTTGCCTAAATAAAATAAAATAAGAAGTGTGTAGTTTATTCACTATTTACTTAAAAATAAGAAGTGTGTAGTTTATTCACTATTTACTTAACTTATTATGATGAAGCCTGACATTGTAAAACTAATAGCTTATAGATTGTAACTTGTGGTAGGAATTGTGAGTGTTTGATAAATATTGTAGTTTGTAGGTAAAATAGAAGAAAAAGTAGTTAAAACTTGTAAAAGAGATCGTGAATGTTTGAAAAGATTGTAACTTATAGTTAAAATTAGTAGCATGAAATTAAAGGCTACTAACTTTGACAAACACCCCGTGTTAAGTGAAAAGAAAGAAAGAGAAAATGATTATGTTTTCAAATTAGTAGAAAAGAAGATGAGAGAAAAGATAGTTATTTCTCAGATAAAATATTTTGTTAGCTTAAATAAAATAAAATAAAAAAGAAAAAGTGTTTAGTTCATTTACTAATATAACTTGAATTGCGTGTGCTGTGAGTTTGTTTTTGAAGGTTGATTTGAGCATTGTAAACTTTTAAGTTTATTTTCTATCCAAATCTCTTCATTTAAGAGAGATTCAAAAGTGCCCAATTAACAGAAACTCTCTCCCCATTTCTCTCATATTATTAGAGGAGAGATTTGGATTTCTTTTTTTTTCCTCCCATTCCAAAAGAAAGTAAATTTATGACTATAGATTTGAATGTTCTGTACAAATTTCTTCTAGATTTATGAACTTAAAAGGACCATCTCAAAACGAAAAATACATTTGGATTTTTGGGATTTCAAGTTGTGAAAATTTAGTTTAGGCAAATTGTATTATTGTATCTTTGTTGCATTACTTCAATATTTTATTTCAGTTGTCTATCTGCACTTTCATTTCATCCTTGTCTTCTTCAGAAATGTCATTTTACGTTGTATAGTCCCACCAGACTTAGTCAGGTATCCTCCTCCATTTTCATGGTTGATACAGTTACAAGTCTGGAAAATCAATAGTGTCTTTCGTTACAGATGTGATGATCCCCAAGATCACACCTGCTACATTGAGGCCTTACATAAATGAAAATACAATTGGTTTTTGGGATTTCAAGCGGTTACAAGTCTGGAAAATCAATAGTGGATCATCTCAAAATTGTAATAGATACGTTTGGACTTCTGGGATTTCAAGGATTTATAATTTAATTTAGGCGAATAGTATTATTGTATCTCAGTCGTGATGCTTCTTCAGTCTCATTTGAATTGTCTATCTGCGCTTTCATTTCATCGTCTTCTTCAGAAAAGTCATTTGACTTTGGCTAGTCGCACCAGACTTAGTCAGGTACCCTCCATTTTCCGTGGTTGTTACAGTTACAATTCTGGAAAATCAATAGTGACTTTGTTACAGATGTGAATCATGTGATGATGCTTCTCAAGTTCACACCTGCTCCATTGATGCTTTACATAGTAAAACGAAAATATTTTTTGATTTTTGGGATTTCAAGCCCTTACAAGAAGGGGCAGATACTGTATATAACCAGTGCGGACCTGTGCCCCCACTGAAATGATTCTGTTATTCTTATATTTTTATGTTTCTTTCAATTATTGTATTTATCACCTCACAAAATTTTCTTTATATTTTTGCATTTTTTATTATTGTATTTGTGCCCCCACAAAATTACGTTTTCCCCTTGAATATAAGAAAAGAATCAGCTTGTTTTGGGGATTTTTATTTTGAGTACAAATACTCATTTTGTATTTGTACACTATTGTATGAAACCTTATACATATGGATGTACCTACTAAGAAAAGTGGGTGCTTGATTGTTTAAAAAGATCTCATTTTGCTTGAGTTTTGCCCCCACCGAGTTGAGCTTTTGGATCCGCCGTTGTTTACAAGTTTGGAAAATCAATAGTGGACCAAGTCAAAATGCTAATACATTTGGACTTTTGGGATTTCTAGGGGTTATAGTTTAACTTAGGTGATAGTATTATTTTATTTATTTGTTGTACTACTGCTTTGGGAAGTCATTTTGCATTGTCTAGTCTCACCAGACTTAGTCAGGTATCCTCCTCCATTTCCATGGTTGATACAGTTACAAGTCTCTGGAAAATCAAGTAGTGTCTTTCGTTACAGATGTGGTGAAGCTCCTCAAGATCACACCTGCTCCATTGTGGCCTTACATATTAAAAGTCTTTATCTTTTTATGTAAATAGTTTATTATATTTAAGTAGATTGCCCCTTGCCCTCCTGATTTCTTGCCTCCCTCAGTGATGGTGCTTTGCATATACACCTTTCTCCATTTCTAGATTTGAACGAGATGGTTCTCAAACATTCTTTACTCTTAGAAGGTTTACTTTGTGCTACAATTTTACCTTCAGTTCTTTCTGTGGCTTTCTAAATGACAAGGTCAATCTGAAACTGCTCATATGTGTGTGTATATATGCCACATTATCTGTTGTCACTTGTCATCTGGTAATTGACAATTTTTGGGGCTGTGATCAACTAGATTATCAACATTTTATGATTTCAACTCGATTAGAAGTTTTAACCTCTTCTACCAACACCGCACTTTATTCTTTTATGTTGGGTTTGGGTTCTTATTCTCGAGCTTCATTTGTATGCTTTGAGCTGATGAAAGGGGTACTTGACTAATTTCCTCCTCCCATTTACG
>JAOTRH010000023.1:9968948-9987791 GCA_034768845.1 Heliamphora exappendiculata
GGGGGAGGTGAATTGGGTCTTAAAAAGATAATAACAATTTTTGAAACTTTTTTGAAAACCTTTTAATAGTGCAAACAAATATAACAAGATAATCAAACATTAAAGCAATGTAAATATTAAAGAGATTAGGGATAGAGAGAATGAAATAGACACCAAAGATTTATAGTGGTTCGGCTTCTTCCAAGCATACGTCCACTCCTCAAGTCTCCTCTTGAGAATTTCTACTATGATAGAATGCTTCACGGGCACATTCAAAGCCTTAGAACCTCAAGACTTCCCTTGAGAATATCCATCAGGATATGAATGTTTACAGACACATGCAAAAGCCTTATAACAACCTCAAGATGATCCTACGAAAACAGCTCATGCTTTTTTTCAAATCACTCTTAAGCTCTTCTTTGATAAGATTTACTCACTCACTCAAAGGACAAAGGGTGACTCACTCTTGGATACAATAAATGAAGTGTTTCAATGAGAATCACTCACTCTCTTTACAGAATTGATTGGCAATAAATGAAGAGGTAAAGAGAGATGAGATACAAGAGCTGGAGTTGCAGCAATAAATGAAAGCTTGAAGAATTTGACTTTGAATCAAGCAATAGAACAGTGATTGTAGGTATTCAGAGATTTTAAATATTGAGGAGTAACTCCTTACATAAGCTCTCGAGTCTTCGTGACCGTTGGAGGTAGTGAGGGCATTTAATGCCAAAAATCTAACCGTTGAACTCTGCCTCGAATTTGAATTTCCGTCGCAGGTGTCGACACAAATGCTTTTGGGTTGACACAAAATGTCTAGGGCATGGTTCTTCAAGTGGTTGGGTCGACTCTGATCTTCGGAGGGGTCAACACAATTTCTGCATTCTTCTCACCAACACAACGGTGTCGACACATTTGGTTTTGGTGTCGACTCAATTGTTCTTCAGATTTCTGGAGAGGGCAATTTGTGTTGACTTATTTTGCTTTGGTGTCGACACTAAAATTCTGTAGGAACCCTTAGGAGATTTGTGTCGGCTCATTTGAAATTTGGTGTCAACTCAAATTTTTTTTCAGGTGGGCTCGGGACATTTGTGTCGACTCACAAAATTCTGCAGGTGACCTCGGTTCTTTTGTGTCGACTCGTCTTCAATTTGTGTCGACTTAAAGTTCCGGATTACAAAAGTGAGGAATCATTTTTGTGTCGACTAACTCAGTTTGTGTCGACTATTTTTGAGTACAGAGAGCTTCGGCTCTTTTGTGTCGACTCAAAATCTATGTGTCGACACTAATTTTTAATACCTGAAACATCTTCAAATGATATGTTAGGATGTCAACTCATTTGCTCAAAAGTGTTGACACACTTGAGATGTTCAAGTCTTCTTTGCCTTAAAGTGTTGACTCAATTATCAATTGGGTTCAATACAAAATATTCTCATTCAATAATACCTAAGTGTTTAATTCATTGAGAGATGAGTCATCTCATATGGCTAAAGGTGTCAACTCATTTGTTCATTTTGTGTTAACACTATTTTTTTAGAAATATAAAATATTATCTTTTAAAATCAATTTATTCTTAGAAAATAAATTATAAAAATCATCAAAATCTAAATAAAAAACTCTTGGGCTAACACTAACTTACCGCTACATGGGTTGAGTGACCAGCTATGTAACACCCAACAACGAATGTCCTCTAAAGGGTCTAGCCAGGGACACTCAAGGGTTATCCTATTGTTAGAACAATTTTTTTTCTCGATTCAAATGATCGCTCATGAACATTTTGTTTTGAAAGGTAAAATTGTAAGCAAAAAAGATAATTTTATCTTCCATCAATTAATTCAGTGTAAAATTTATATGTTACTTAGCTCACTCCTTGGTGCAAAATAAGTAAATCAATTAAGTGCAAAACAAACATGATACTAACCTAATTCACTCTACAATGCATGAGATTGATCCTGCATTAATAATCTTGTTTACATATATTCCCAATAATAATTTCACGTTGTTAACAATCCCAACCCCAAGTGCATTGTCGTTGCTGAATCTTCGACAATAATAATAGTTTTTAGTTTTTACCTTTGCTTGCAGCAGGTTCACCTGGTGGACTAGAATTGGCATATCTGGTGGTCTGCTTGGATTTCCTCCATCAATCACGGGCTGCAATTTTGAAGCTCTGCAGGGACACTAATCCAAGTGACCCTCCTGTCTCTATTATTAACTACAAAGTTCATCGACAGTCAATGAATGGTACCACTGTAGCTTATGGTTCATTGCCCAGGACCCTCTGTACCATAGAGAATCTTCAAGGAGAAAGGTAGAGATATAGTTCCATCAGCAACTCTCAGAGTGAATTTTCGTTTCATTGACTTTGTGAGCGCCCAGAAGAACCCGTCCATCTCCATTCACAGAGCTGCACTAACCCTTTTAGCCGCTTCCCAGGATGTGCACTCTTTCCTCAAACACCAGGTACTTCTCTCTCAGAGAACTGTCGTCTTGTTCTTTTGTTTGTGTTGTGAGTATTGTCTTCAATCCAATCCGGATTATGACAGTAATATGTTCAGGACCCACACCATCGTATTAATGGACAAATAGCGAGATTTTATTTTGTTTTTATTGTTATTGAGTATTAATGAACCGGTTCTTGTCTTAGGGGTGTTTGGAACTCATAGGGTTTACGTGACTATTACGGATATTGTAGCTTATTGTATTCTTCTATTTCATAGTGATACTTCAGTCGCCCATGGACGTAGCCTCAAGTCAAAGCATGTATATTGTTTGCGTATTATGTGTAATTAGTGTTTTTTTGATTCCCAATTTATTAGTTCCATCATAATATTGTGATTGTTTTTTAACGGTGGCAAAGACTGAGAAACCTTAAGCATGAACACTTTATATTGGGTCTTATTGCCCGACCAAGTAAAATCTAATTCCTAGAAGATCCATGTATGTAAACAGGAGAGGAAATTATTAAAGAATGCTTTCTGCATTTGGCTTAGTTTGACCAGAAAGTGATAAAAAAAATGACTGATGTGAAGTAACAACTTAGATATGATACACAATAGCTGTCATTTTATCGAAAGTTACTAGGAGGAGCATCATTCAAGTAACGACTTATGCCGGAGAGCTGGAGTAGTTTGAAGCCCAACTGTTTAATATTTCTCTCATTCTGGGATTTGAAGAAGTCATTGGACTCAGATATAGAAGTTGTAAAATGCTACTTGAAGCAAAAGCGGGTTTGAGGCAATTTTCTTTCAGATTTCTTGATCTCTAGTTGTTTGAGTTGTTAGAAACATCTTATGATTGAATAAAAGAGTACACCTATAATACATGACATTTGATCATTCAGGCTATTCTTATTTCTCATTTCCTTTAGGTGCGTGGACTGAATTAAAACTGCTAAAATGCAGCGAAATTCTAAACTTGAGCAATAACATTTCATTTTGCTGGCTTACCATTTTATTATGTTACTAAATGAGCATGGATGTTATATGTACAGGGGGGACACAAAACAATTCCCTGCCCTGTGCCTTGAGCAATTTATTATGTTTCCATGTCTAACCATTTTTAGCTTAATTTCATGTTAGAATAGGTTTGGATGTAAATGTTGAAGGGGTAAACAAGTTTCTAGTTAATTTACAAGGGCATTGTTTATTTTCTTATTAAATTTTAGTGTGAACTGAATGTGTGGTTTCAATGATTGTTTGATTCAGATGTATTTACTTGCAAAATTATGGGTAGCAAATGATTGTGTAAATGTTTCTTATTTTAATATGAAGCAATTGGTGTCTATATCAAATTATTGTGTTAGTGCTATTCTGATGTCTTGTATTGAGGTTCATCTTTGACAGAACATACATTAAGTTTGATACTTTAAGTTTTTCCTAGCTGTGATGTGAAAGAGCTTGTGAGCAATTAGTATCTCAATTTCAATGAAAAAGTTTAGGAGTTTCATGAACTTTCATAAACTTGAAATTTTCAATTTGAAAGATACTCCATACTATGCTGTATTGGAAATAATATATTTTTAGGATATTAGGATTTGTTGTGATATCCATCATTTTATTTCTTTTCTTTATTGTTGATTCTCACTCATTTTGTAAATCTACTTTATTATTATAAATAGATAGCTTTTTCTCATTGTAGGTAAGCTAAATTTGTCAAATTCTTTTATTCTTTTTGGTATCAAAGCCAAACAAACCACTCAGCGCCGTCGTCAACGACACCCTCGCCGTCATACTGCGCCATCGTCGCTGTCTCTGTCCCTCACCACCGTTGCCACCACTGGGTTTTCCCACTGCCGTCGCCGTCACTGGGTTTTCCAACTGCCGTCGCCGTCAATTGCTTCTTGGTTTGCTAACCACGAAGCCCAAGCTTTTGCATACTGCTGATTTGTTGGGTTCCCATGTTCAGTTTGGTTCTTGCTGGGCCATCGTCGATTGATTCTTGAAGGAGGGTATTGTTCTTCTCTCGATCCTTGTTTGGTTTTGAAGTTTAGTTTGGTTTGGTTCTGAATACCTGGACCATATTCGATTTGTGATATGCTAATGTGGTAAACCGTTATTCTGTTCTTTTCGTATTTGTTTGGGGCTATCGTTTTATTTCGATAGTATTTGCTCTTGGTTCTACTGCTTCATCAACCTTTATTTTTGATTGGTTCTCATTGCCTTACCCGGCGGTATGGCCGAATCCAGTCACAAAGCGGTATCTAGGCCACCCCGTTGGATTTTTCTCTTTCTCAACATGCACCAGCTCATCGTATTATTAGTGTATTGCTGAATGGAAATTTTTTTGCTACTTGGAGACGATCTCTTCGCCTCTTTCTTGGGGGAAAAGTAAAGTCTCATTGACTTTTGGAAACTAAGAAGCCACCCCCGGTGACTAGCCCTTGGCGTATTCAGTGGGATATTGATAACTGCACTATCCTGGGTTGGACTTTTAATTCTATGGAAAAACATGTCTACAATATGTTTCTGCATCATGATACTGTTCCTCGGTTGTAGTTTGCCTTGACTCAAATGTATGCATATGCCCATAATGAGGCCCGTATTTTTGAGCTATATTAGGATATTTCTCATGCCTCTCAAGAGTCTTTAGGATTCTCTGTGACTGAATTTTTTAGGTACTTACATTCTCGGTGTGAAGAATTGGCTCAATATGAGCCCTTAAGTGATTTTTCGGCTGAGGCTGCTTCTCTTATAGTTAAATGGCTTGCTCGCCAACATACATATTAGTTCTTGATGAGCTTGAAACCGGAATTCGAGTCTCTCCGAATTTAGATTCTAAACACCTCACCTATGCCTTTTTTATATGAGGTCTTTGCAACTATTAATGGTGAGGAACGTCGACGTTTGTTACTCCAATCCGCTCCTTCCCCCACTTTTGCACCTCCAGTTATACTAGATTAGATGGCCCATGTAGCTAGCTCTAGATCTCGTGGCTCGACCAGAAAAGTTGTTTGTTATCATTATGGCGCAGTGGGTCACACTAAGACTCGTTGCTTCAAACTTCATCCCGAATTAAAGCCACGCAACGCTCTGAACAAGCCTTTTGGTACTAAGTCCTCACACCACTGCCATTGCAGAAAATGTTGTCGATCCTGAACTTCCCGGCCTTCTTGATTTTAGCCGACTTCATACTTAGATTGGTCAGCTTCAAGAGCAACTTGGCCCTCTCACTGCTCAGGCTCAAGGCATCTACTCCCACCGCTACTTTCGCCTCAGGTATTCCCATTGCTTTCCACGTTCGGTCTGACAAACCTACTTGGGTTCTGAATTCTGGAGCCAATGATCATATAATTGGTGAGTTGTCTTTATTTTCTACCCTTGTTGCTTATGCGAATCATATTGTTTGCCTGGCTGATGGTTCCACTTTACTTATTCGTCATAAGGGTGCTGTGTCCTTATCCCTTGATATTACCCTTGATTCTGTTATTCATTTTTCTAATTTTATTTTTAATCTTCTCTCTATTAGTCGTCTTGCAAAAAATCTGCATTGTGCTGTTATTTTCTTTCCCAATACATTGTTTACTTTAGGACTTGCGTTCGAAGAAGATTTTTGGCAAGGGATATGAGCGTGACGGGCTGTATTACTTTAGGGAGCCATTTCTCTCCAGCCTTCAAGCTTCTATCTTACCAGAGTCCTCACCCTCTGTTTTTTCTCGACAAACTTTAAATCTTTGGCATGCCCGTTTAGGACATGCAAATTTTCAGTATTTGTGCTTATTATTTCCATCATTTGAGAAAGTTTGTAAAGACCATAAATTTCATTGTGGCATGTGAACTTTCTAAACATACTTGTACTACTTATATTCCTTGCATGCATCATATGTCTGGTATTTTGATTTTATACATTCGGGTGTCTAGGGGCCCTTCTTGGTTGCTGCTGTGTCTGGACACCGTTATTATGTGACTTTTATTGATGACCATTCTCGTTGCACATGGGTGTATTTACTAAAACAAAAATCTGATGTGTTTCCCATATTTGTTCAATTTATTAAAATGGTCAAAACCCAGTTTAACACTGTTATTCGTCAAACACGTTCTAATAATGGTGGTGAGTACATTTTTGATGCCTTTTGTTCTCACCTTAGCCAGTAGGATATTCTCTAACAACTTACCTATTCCTATACTCCCGAACAGAATGGTGTCGCAGAATCTAAGAATGGTCATATTATGTCTGTCGTTCGTTGTCTTCTCTGTGGTATGCATATCCCTAAGTCTTATAGGCATATGGCTGTCCTTACTGCGGTTTACCTCATTAATTGCACACATAGTCGAACTTTACATGGTTTAGCTCCTTTTCAGGTTCTTCAGTCTGATCATACCTTATTTCCCCTTCTCCCTAAGGTGTTTGGCTGTACTTGTTTTGTTCAGAATCGAAACCCAACTCGCACTAAATTAAATCATAAATCTATTAGATGTATCTTCTTGGGTTATTCCGCTATTTCCAAAGGTTACTGTTGGTATGATTCCGTATCTTGCCATATGTTTCATTCACTTGATGTCACCTTCTGTAAGGATATTTCTTTTTATTGCCCTATGTTCGCTTTACTTGACTCTGCCCCTTCCACTCCCATGGCCCTCCCTCCGAGTGCTTGTCCGGTTTCCATTTTTGACTTTCCTTCGGTGCAGTAACCTTTATCTCCCTCCGACCACGAGCCTCCTGCCCGTTTGCAGACGTACTCTCGCCGCCCTTGCTCTCAGCCTTCTTTGTCAGAGATCTCTTTGGACACAGGTCAGGTATTTTTTCTCCTCCCCTTGTTATCCTCCTCGTAGTTGCAAACCCCATTCCTATTATAGTTGGTTTAGCAGTATTAACCATCCTATTTTTCAATTTATTTCTTATGATGGTCTTTCAGTTGCATACTGTATCTTCCTTGGAAAGGTTGCTTCTGTGCCCATTCCCCGGTCTGTATTTGAAACTTTCTAGAATCCACAGTGGGTCATTACCATGAAATCCGAAATAAATGTGGAGGTTAATTGTACCTAGGAACTTGTCCCTTTACCCGCTGGTGAGAAGACTGTGGGTTGTAAATGGTGGTTTTGTTGATCGATATAAGGCCCGTTTTGTGGCTAAAGGCTTTACCTAGGTTCTCGGTAAAGATTTTGGTGCTACCTTTTCCCTTGCTGCAAAACTGATTTCTATTTGCCTCCTTGTATCCTTGGCCGCTTCTCATTGTTAGCTTCTTCACCAATTGGATGTCAAGAATACTTTCCCTCTCAGCAACTTACTTGAAACCATCTATATGGATCCTCCGTCGGGTTTTCGGGCTGAGGGGGAGTATTCTAGGAAAGTATGTTGCCTTCGTAAATCTCTTTACGAATTAAAACAGTCACCTAGAGCGTGGTTCAGTCGGTTCAATAATGTTATCTTGTCTATGGAGTTTACCCAATGTCATTCTGATCATACATGTTTTGTTCCTAGATGCCCTGATGGCCGTCGTATCATTTTGGTAGTATATGTTGATGACATTATTCTTGCTGGAGATGATATACCAAACATTGCTTAGGTAAAACATGATCATGGTAGAGTTTTTGATATTAAGGATTTGGGCCCACTTAAGTACTTCCTTTGTATTGAGCTTGCTCACTCTTATCGTGGGATATCTCTTTCACAGAGGAAGTATACTCTTGATCTCCTTAAGGATACTGGCATGTTAAGATGTAGACCAACATTTAGTCCTATATTCGAATGTTAAGATTTTCGCTTAATCTGGAGAGTTACTTTCTTATCCATCTATGTATCAACGCCTGATTGGCCGACTAATTTACTTGACTAATACTAGATCAGACCTAACTTATGCAGTAAGTGTAGTCAGTCAGTTTATGCATGCACCTCGTAAGGCTCATCTAGATATAGTCTATCATATCTTGAGGTACCTCAAGACGTGCCCCGTACTTGGTTTATTCTTATCTGTTGGTACCAAATCTGGACTTTCATGTTTTAGTGATGCAGATTATGTTGGATTTAAAACTGACCGACGTTCTACGTCTGGTTTCTGTATTTTTTACAGTCATCATCTTATATCATGGAAAAGTGAAAAGTAGGCAGTTGTTTTACGATCTTCAGCTGAGGCAGAGTATCGAGTGATGGCATAGGGCACTTGTGAAATACTTTGACTTCGGTTTATTCTTGCTGAGCTGGGCTTTGAGGAAAAAGAATCTTTTTTATTAGTTTGTGACAACAAGTCTGCCATTATACTTGCTTCAGATTCAGTCCTTCATAAATGAATTAAACACATAGAAGTAGATATTCATTTTATTCGAGAGAAAGTTCAAGTAGGTACTTTAAAGTTTGACCTTCTCTTGTCTCTTCATCTGATCAGACTGCAGACATATTCACTATACCCGTGCGACCATCTCTGATCAAGTCTTGAATTGTCAAGCGTGGTCTGATTGATATCTTTGTCCCAGTTTGAGGGAGAGTATTAGAAATAATATATTTTTAGGATATTAGGATTTATTGTGATATCCGTAATTTTATTTCTTTCCTTTATTATTGATTCTCACTCCTTTTGTAAATATACTCTATTATTATATATAGATGGCTTTTTCTCATTGTAGGTAAGCTAAATTTATTAAATTATTTTATTCTTTTTGCTGTTCATGAAGTTACGACTTACAAATGCAATCAACTTGAATATTATTTCCACATAGGGGAAAAAAAGCTAGTCTAGTTTTCTATATTTCTTTAGAGAAGAAAAACTGGGAATTGATAGCCATCGTCGACGGAAACGACTGAACCCATGAATTTTAATTCTGGAGCGGATTCTCTTGATCTTATTGGTGAAATCACATCTTTGTCTTGCCATTTTGGATTTTGAGAAGCTGCCCAGTTTCCTCATACACCTACATCCTGCAATAACCAATTTGGTAATTAAAACATTAATGAAAATAATCCAGTTAAGACATGAGATTGGAGATGAGCAGCTTAATCAAAAGTTATGCTGTGTCTTGGTTTTATCTTTACTCCGTTCAGAACTGCCGGGGAGAATGATGAGAACTGTATGTCAATTGAATTATGCTGCTCATTAAGGATATCAATGAAAAGTTATACTAACAACTTAAAGGTTAGATTAGTTGGTAATTAACAAATTGAACATCGGTAAAATATAATATGCAGAATCCTTAATTTTTAAGCTCAATTCAACCAGTTTATATAATAATAGCTCTGATTTTCTAGGTTACTCTGGGAAATTATGAGACTTTGTTTATGTTTGTTAGGTGATGGCCACAAGTGAGGGAATGTTTCTCTCCTACAACTCAAGCATTAGATGAGTTGGGTATTAAAATTTATAGAAAATTAGTCTTAGGCCCTTAAAGTAGTGTCGATTTTATTTTTCATCCACCATAAAAAATTTTAATGCGCGAGATCCAGTTGGACCTTAAAACGGATAAATTTATGTGCCTTGCATAAATAAGCATACAGATAAATTTATTTATATAAAGAACACTGTGCATTTTCAAAACACGTATAAAGCACATAGATAAATTTACATGTCTTGCATAAATAAGCAGACAGATAAATTTATCTCTCAAATTGTGCTTGTTTCACTAAACAGATAAATTTATCTGTCTAGTATTTATTAATACTAGAAAGGAACAGATAAATTTATTTGTCTAATATTTGTCAATACTAGAAAGGAACAGATAAACTTATCTGTTTAGCAAATTGTGCTTGTTTTACGAAACAGATAAATTTATGTGTCACTTGTGCTTACTTGACTTAACAGATAAATTTATCTGTATGCATTAATATAAATGCATACAGATAAACTTATTTGTTTGTATTAAATTTATTTGTATTGTAGGTGATTGGATCTCGTGCGTTAAAAATTTTGCTGATGGACCTTGCGTGTTAAAATTTATTTTTTCGGACCTTTGGCTGAAAGCCCCTAAAATTTAACAAATACCATGATTCCATTTAATTGCATTGTATGGGTGGTGGGTTCAGCTAAATTACTTACAAATGCTGACACTGCTTGTTTTCATTTAAACATAATTATTATACTTTTTATTTGTCATCGTATTTGAGATCCAAATGCCGAAGGCATACCTTTAACCTTCTTTACATGTTGATCGTCCTCTATGGTTGGCTTTTGCAAGACCTGGAAATTGCAGAGGAAGAAGTTATAGTAATAGTAATAGTAGTAATATTATTAATAATAAATAATAAAAGCCAAGTTAAAATTTTCCCTTTACTGGATCTAAGAGTAGCTCAATTTAAGATTGGTTGTATGAAAGCAAAAGAATCTACCGTTATGACAGTTTTAAGGTGCAGTGTTTCACCTCAACCAAACTTTCTAAACGGTTTCTCATCCTCCTCTGTATAAAACCTCTGGTGCACTGTTTAACAGTCTCATCAGCTTTATTACACAAAAAATGAGGTGCTTAAGATCTAAAAACAATTAAAAAGATGTTTTACCTTCACATGATATTTAACGAATGCATAGAAATTCAGTAGGCTCCACACGGTCTTGTCTAGCCTTTTGCCTTCAACATGACGCGAAGAAATATCTGTCCACATGCCATAGAAATATGTATTAGACCGTTCTAATGCAACATTTCCCTAGTGAATGTGTCTTAAAAAAATAGATAAGTGTGGTTATATAATTTACAATTTGTTACCAAATATGGTTAGATATGGATCTCTTGCTTGTGCTTTGGGTATTTACGTCTTTTCTATGATATTTTGTCTGCATTCTTTTTCCTGTATTGTTTGATAGCTGATGACATAATGTTTTGATATAGTAAGTTAAGTGGGTACCAAAAGTGACAAACCCTCCATTGGTGCTCAAATCTTCAAAGGACTCTCCTCTTAACTCAGGAGGGGGAATGGGGGACCAGGCGCAAGGAGGTGCTTTTGCCCATGCTTCTGAACTTCCCACATCCATTAGTTCCTGCCAAAGTTGCTCTATTATTCTAAGAGTATTATGAAAATTTTATTTTGATCATAGGCATATGAGAAATATTTTCGTCCCATGGTTGTTTGCTACAAACCTGAAAGAAGGCTGTCGCGATTATCACATCTGTATCTTCTTTGAAACGGATTGGGA
The DNA here is from genome assembly GCA_034768845.1 of Heliamphora exappendiculata. NCBI lineage: Eukaryota > Viridiplantae > Streptophyta > Magnoliopsida > Ericales > Sarraceniaceae > Heliamphora > Heliamphora exappendiculata. The sequence continues at coordinate 9,980,476 of JAOTRH010000023.1, forward strand.
ATACTGCAGTAATTTTTGCTGGCTGTCAAACAAACAGGCTCACTCCATTAGGGTAAATAAACTGCACTAACCTATACATAAGAATCATTTATACATATCATTGGAAGTGGAACAGCTTTGGTTGCCGATCATTAACAGTTTGGATATTGTGGTATATATCCGGTTAGACATGTTTTTAAGATGGTTTTAGGTCACATATTCCAAATCTGAATAAGTAATTAATATTGGCAGATAAAAGTTATTAATTTGGCTTGAACTTCCAATTTTAATTAAAACTTGGGAATTTCAGGAAATATTTGTAAATCATTAGAGAATCATGTTGCAACCATATTGTCACTTTCCTGCGTTTTCAAATGCTATGTTTACCCCAAGGATAGAAGGTATCATGAAGGCTTGGTTACTTAACCTCGTACCGTATGGGGGGAAAGATGTTTGCAGTGGGGATTATCCCTAACCTCGTGCAGTGTGGGGGGAAAGACGTTTGCAGTGGGGACTACCCTTCAACTCTTACATCTACCCTGCTTATACAATCATACTATATATTTATAACGATTTGGTATAGTTCTGATTAACTGGAAAGATAACATGAATTGAATGAAGTTGTGGAATTTCATGTCTGTCCTAATAAGCAAGTGCTATCTAACTCTAATTTATTTCAATGTTCTCCTTTGGCTTCTATTGACACTTCATTTTTACCAAAGCAAAAACTACCTGTTTGATGATAAAGAAAGGCTCTCTTGGGTGATATACGAGCTTGATTGGCCTGTACATCCCTTGAGATGCATCCTGGGAACTGACATTCCTTAACATTTCTTTCAGCTGAGAGCTCAGTATTACTGCTTGCACTGTGGAAATTTCTGTGATCATCTTCACAGAATCTGAAGATAAAAAAGCACAAACTAACTCAATGATTTAAGCCTTTTGTGTAAGTTTCCTAAATCTTAATGAATAATTACTAGTAGAAACATCATTTTGGTTCAGTTGCTTATCTATCCTGATGATCAGTGTTATCTTGTACTTGTACAAAAAAAAATTGGTAAAAGAATCAACGGTTCCTATTGGGGAAAACTGATACTTGGCATGTTTCGTCTTATTTATTCAGTTAATTTTCTTTTTGTTTCCTTATGTATTTCTCAATTTTCTTTGTCATTTTCTCACTTTCCCCATCTTCCTCAAATTTCTTTTTAAAGTTTATTCATCACTATTTACCTGTTCATTTTGTTGCTTTTGTTGTTATTTTAAATGGAGTATAAAAAAGGACAACGTAGGACACGACGTTCCCTCATTGTCGGGTCTAGAAATGGTAGATTATACATATACTCTTATTTTGAAAATCTTTTATATGATGTTGATTCAAAATCCCCTGCAGATTGCATGCCCATCAACTAACACATTGGACTGTGATTTAAACAATCAGGAGGTCATCCTCCCTCACCTTTCTTACTCAAAAATCTTGATTTTCTCTGTATGCTTTGATGGTTCCATCGATTCCCAAGATTGCAATGCATAATCTTGGAAATTTCTCATTGTGCAAGGATTTTTAGCTTGACTCTTAAAGTCTAAACGTTGACATGTTTCCTTCACATTTTATAACCCTTTCCCATATGATTAATTGTCTTTGTATGTAGGAACTCTCTTGAAAATATGCAATTTTATTTGCTTATATGTGTACCGAATGTTGCAATTAGACTGTCGATTTCTCAGGATTTGTTTAGTTTCCTATTGATATCAAGCATCATATCTCATTGATAACAGTTCCTAAATAGCTCCATTAAACCATTCCCATTTTTCTTCGAAGTACTTTAAAATCGGCTTTTGTTTTTGTTGGTACGTATTGGTGGTTATTGGTTAACATGTTGAAATGCACCATCTGCTACCCTGTGTTAGTTGACTATAATGTCATATGCACATTGTGTTAGTTGGCTTACGTTTAATGCACGAGTAGCCAAGCAGTTTAAGGTCCTACTTGTGCATTTTGTGGTTTCTGTATAGACATGAGGAACAAAAGTAGAATTTGGCAGAATTCTTCAACAGCTCTTTTCTTTCGTAACCTAGGGAAATTAACAGCTTTTTTTTTTCTTCTCTGTTTCTTGGCAATATAATGGAATTATTTCATATTTAAGCAAAACCCCAAAATGCAATGCCGAGGTATTTCTGATTACAGCTATAAGCAAAGTTACAACCAGGATGAATGAGACGTAGTTAATATGCAATTTTATAGAAAAATTAAGCTCACTATAAGTGATAAAATTATGTCATGGAAAGAAACAAGTCAACCAACCAACCTTTGCCATGTGGAATTTTAGCAAAGTCAAGTCTCAAAGTAAGCTGATATCCTTCTCTTGCAAGTTCAACAATCTCCACAACATCAGAACAAATACCCTTCACCACCTCGAGTGTAGAATGCGGAAGCCCATATGAGAGTAGGACACTGTGGGAGAGCAGTGGGGTTGATATCGACAAGTAGGTAATGTATGGCTCTGATGCTGAAGACTGTCAAAAATTATGGAAATAACAGTTATATTAAGTGTAATCTCTCCGGAAAATTGCTCCCCAAGAACAAAAAATGATAATACATGCTTTCATGCTCTAATATATCCGTTTTTTGTTGCAACTGTGCAACTGTCTTTACTCTTTGGTCTTTGCCACCACTGTCTCAACTGTAATGACGGTATGTTCTAACTAATTGCCAATATTAAACTGAATAGTAAAACCAACTTCAGACTAATGAACCTGGTTTGATAATGTTTACGTTTAATGTGTTTTATGTTTTTGTTTCAAAATTTATAAACTGTAAACAAAAACACATTAAAAAAATCTCTTTGCTTTAACAAAGAAGTAAATTGTTTTCAAATTTACAAATTATTTGCAATCAGGAAAAATTGTTTTCACTTGTTTTGTAAACTTCTGATTCCTTCCTCTCTCATCCACCACCTTTGACCATTACCGGCAAACACTTCCAGCCACCACCTTCGACCATCACCGCCCCCATTGGCTGCCACCTCCACCCAATGTTAACGGTCACCATCATCTCCATCACCTTCGGCTACCACTTCTACCGATCGTCCTCCACCTTATCCTACCACCTCTTTCCAATCGGTCATCACTTTCACCCACTAGCACTTCTCACAAGCAGCCACCTCCATCCACCATATCCCCCACTAGCTGAAACTTTCACCCACCACCTTCCCCTTTTGCCTGCCACCTCTTTTTACTGGCCGCCATTTGTATCTACAATTTTAGTCACCACCTGCTGCTATTATTTTTGACAATTTTGCTTACTTTTGTTCCCCACATCCGGCTACTATAAACAATCTTTACCAACTCTCCTATCTCGGAACGCTCCAGCCCAATCACTATTCGTCGTTGTCGTTGGACTACCTTGAGTTTCCATCACTTATTACCACATCTGGCCACTATAGGCATCCACACCTATAACAATTTTCTTGAGCGGCTCTCCCTCTGGAGTGCTCTCCTCCAGCTAGCAATGCCTTCGAGCCTCGTCTCCCTTGTTTCAAAATAAAGTTTTACAAAAACATGTATTTTCCAAATATATTTTTTGTTTGTTTTTAGAAAAATAAATAAAAGTGTATTTTCTATTTATTATAAACGAAGAACAAAAAACCAGAAACGTTACCGAACTGAATGATATTTACATTCTATGATACACAATGGGAAAGTCGCTGGGGTTCATGTGATATAAGGAAACCGTAGGAGTTCCTTTGTACCATTAAAATCTAAGAGCAAAAGGATAAGAATTTGAAATGCAAGGATTGATCAGAATATTTTAGAGTTTCACTAAGCTTTAGGACTTCCCAAAGTTTTACCTGAATGTGATATTCCACAGACCCAAACTCATGCAAGTGATGATCAAGCTCCATTGGCTTTTCAGCCCTGTGACAAAAGAAAAAATGATGATCATGAAAATAGTTTCAACTTTCTCGAAGATTTGTGAAGTTTTCCATACATTTGGTTTATTTAAAAGTAGTGATAAGACGGGAAAGGCAGATATATTTTATGATGCACTCCTGAACCTGTAGTAAAGTTGCAGATTTCCTTCTTTTGAGAGCAAACTTTTTTCTTCTTTTTCTTTTTGTTATTGGAGGAACCCCCTCAAGGTAGGGCCTTGGAACCTACCCCTAACGGGTAAACCTCTGGATGCCTTTAATAACGCACAAACTGTTAAGTCATAGTGCTTTCAACGGGAGTCAAACACAAAATCTCCAGATTTACGGTTGGTCCGTAAACTGCTGAGGTTTTTTGTGAGCAACCAAACTACCAAACTAAAGCCTTTGTGTTTAAAATATCATACATATGGTACAATCATAAACCTGATCAAAAAACATGAAAACTATTTACTTTGACAACAAATGGATAGTTTTAGTATGAGAGATCAAACTTGTTTTTCTCAGCTTTCAGTTATGTTTTTAGAGGCTTCTGGTTTGTCTTACTACTTCAAGGACATAATTTCATTGAACATGCAGAGATATTCTGTTCACCACTAGATCTCCAGATTCGATTGCAAGAAGGCTTCTGAAGGCAGAAGTGATAGCTCTTCTCCCCCATTTGGTGTTCATTATTGTTAATACCAACTGCCTTGTACCATCCAAAATTTGTAGGACCCATCATTGGAAAAAAAATCTTCCTTGGGAAATGTTAGATTTTCCCATTTCGCCCAATTTGAGATCTCTCTGTACAGTTTATAAGACTTAATTTCTCATTTCTTTAACACTTGAATTTGAAGGAGTTGTGTGGGCTGAATTTTTCAACTTGGTATCAGAGCTGGGTTGCTCGCTTTTTAGCGTGCCGAGTATCTTGCTGTTGTGGTCTAGGAGTGTGTTAGATTATCCCACATTGTCCAGTTTGAGTTCTCTCTGTGCAGTTTATAAGGTTCAATTTTTTCTTTTCTTAACATATGTGTTTTAAAGAGTTGTGTGGGTTGAGCTTTTCAACTGAAAACACATTTTCTTGTCAGCCAAACAAAATGTGCAAGAGTTTCCTCTGCAGGGTAATTACCTCACCTTGTGTTACAATCAAGTTCTCTACATACATCTATCTCCCACTGTGCTTTTTGTTAGACAAGATCAATATTTTCTCAAATTTTCACAAAAAAGAGATTGAATTATTACTTTGTTTTTTGTGTTTTTCGGTGATTGTTTTATTAATGATTATTGCAGTTGCATTTTCTTTCCTATCTTTTAGTACCACGTGTTTTTTTCATTTTTGAAGGATGATAGATATGTTGGTAATAATATAAAAATGCTGACACTGTCCATTAGGTGGTGAATAAGAAGTAAATAATTTTATAAATAGTTGTACAAAGTGTATTGATATATGTAAACGAGGTATGATTCATCTCCATATCAATACACTTTGTGGATTTTGTAGATTAATAGGAGTTTTTCTTTTTTGGCTCTTTTGTTGTGGGTATTGTTAGCCCAACGGTATTTTAATTGATTTTGATGATTTTATTAAATTATATTTTCTAATTAATTATTTAAAAAGATATTATATTTAAATACTTTTAAAAAAGGTTGAGTTGACACTACACGTAAATATGTTGACACCTTATGCCATTTGTGCTGACACATTGTGCTAAATCGGTTGACACTTAGAGCCCGTTTGGTAACGTTTACAGTTTTTTATTTTTTGTTTACGAAAAATAAAAAATATGTTTTTGTTTATATTTATAAAAAAATAAAAAAAAAATATGTTTGGTAACATAAAATGTTTGAAAAGTGGTAGTTGGAGGTTATGGATGAATCCAACTAAAATTTGTTTACAAAACAAGTGAAAATATATTTTTTTTGTTTCTTAAAATTTTGTAAATTTTGAAAACTGTTTATAGTTTTTTGAAAATAAAAATAATTATCAAATATATTTTCGTTTACAGTTTATAAAAAATTTTAAAACAAAAACAGAAAATATAAACGTTACCAAACGGCACCTTAGTGTTCTTGAACAAAACGTTTTGTGTTGACACCAATTGACTTTTGGCTCGATACCTACACACAAAGCACGTTTGACAAACTCAAGTGTATCGACATTATTATGGTTTAGGGTCATCAACACTTCTATCGTTTTGCTTGAGACGTTTCAGGAGAAGAGGTTGTGTCGACACAAGTCGACGCCAATGATTGATTGTGTCGACACTTCCAATATTGGATTGGGATCCAAGTTAAGTCAACACCAGTTATAACCTGGGTAGACACCAAGTCAAGACCGACAGAGCACGTTGAGTCGACACCAACACACTCATGAGTCGACACTCCAGCACCTTGACAGAAATTAATTTGTGTCGACACCAATGCACACACGAGTCAACACCAAGTGATTTTCTGAATCTCTGAATTCTAGTGTCGACACCAAATATGATATGAGTCGACACCTAGATACTATTCAAAAAACTCGAAGTGTGTCAATACCAACGAAGCAATGAGTCGGCACTATGACATCAAGTCATCCCCCGAACTTTGATTCGTATGTGTCGACACCAATGAGCAGATGAGTCGATATAACGGCACCCTCCGAAAAATAAGGAGTTTGGGTTGACGCCACTGAAGATAAGGGCCGACACTAAAATTCCAGTAGCCAAAGTTGGACTAGCTGGGTCGACACTAAAGTGAGAAGTGTCAACACTGATTTTCAGTAGCCAAAGTCGAATTGGCTGGGTCGACACTGAAGTAAGAAGTGTCGACACTGATTTGACACTGATTTTTTAATAGCCAAAGTCGAACTGGCTGGGTCGACACCAAAGCAAGAAGTGTCGATATCGATTTTTTAGTAGCCAAAGTTGCTTGGCTGAGTCGACACCAAAGATGAGCAATGCCGACACCGAATTTCTAGTAGCTAAAGTCTCTTAACTGAGTCGATACCAACAAAAACACGAGTCGACACTTGAGCAGATATGAAACCTTAAGTAAACACAAAACTCATATATGAGTCGATACCAAGGTTCTAACTAAAAAACTGAAGTAATGAAAGGGTCAACACCAAATGTACCACGAGTCGACACCAATGTGTGGGTGATAAAAATTCAAAAGTTTGGTCGACACCTGTGGAGACCGGGTACTTATTAATTAATTTGTTTATTTTAATTATTTATTTTAATTATGCTAACTATTTAAAAGTTTTCGTAATTATTTAACCCAAATAAAAATATGATTTGGTGATACATGTACGTGTTTGTGTGCTCTATAAATAGACTTAGCATTTTAATTCGGTGATTATATTAAAGTTTTGGAGATTTAAGAATTTAATTCCTAATCCAATAAATATTTTTTTATGTGAAAAGTTGATTGATAAATATACACAAT
>JAOTRH010000023.1:9987891-10032106 GCA_034768845.1 Heliamphora exappendiculata
CACTCTCTTCCCAAGAGCATGAGGGACACTTGCCCATGAGATTTACATATACCATATCATTAGTTGCAACTTGTGTTCTTAAAATTAGGGTTGTCCAAAAAACTGAAACAACTGAAGAATCGATTTGAAATGGTCTGATTTGTGTGGATTAATTTGGTTTTGTATTGAATCGGTTTGATTTTATTTGTAAAAATATTTAAACCGTGGATTACGGATCAATTCATAGATTTAAAGCTATGATTTGGGTTCCAAATTGAATAAAACCGAAATCTTTAATTCAATATATATGTAAAATCTATTTATAATATGTGATGGTTCCCACCATAGTTACCATAGACTGATTATACTAAAACAAATACCCTATATGTATATTAAATGAATTTTGTACTGAATGAGTTTGAATTTTAAAATTTATTTGTTTTTGTTGAGTTTTAATATGATTTTTACAAGATTTTGGCATATTATATAAAAATATTGTATATTAGTAGAACCATAATTTTAAACCGGAACCAAACCCTATGATTCTAGTAATTTTAAAATCAAATCAAATCATTTAATATATGAAACTGAATCAAATCATTCCTGATTTCACTCAAAATCGGTCTATACCGAACCATATACACCCTTATTAAAATTTGTCCATATATACAACTTGCTCTTAAGCTAATTTAGCGGTTTAAAAATGTTAACAAAATCAATTGTAAATTTGGAGTTTTGTATCCTAACTCTTTTTTTTTTCTTGATTTTGGAATCCAACATTATTAACAGGTGTCATATTTTAATTGGTTCGCGAGTCTTGCAAGTGGATTTGTGCACTCCAAAATTTATTGTTCCAGAATGTGAAAATTGTCTTGTCTTGAATTGAGTATTTGGTTTTCAAAAAAACATGCCTGTAACAAAATTAATATATCTTATAGAGAGAAATTATGCTAAAATAATAAGATGTAATGTTGAACAATTAAGAAACATGGCCTAAATAAAATAAGTGTTCTTAAATGAGAGAGTTAAGGTGAGAATGTGATAAGAATATAAAAGAGAAAATTAAGTATGAAAAGATTTGTAAAATTGTAAGAGTCACATTAATTGAAAATAAATTGAGAATAAAGAGAATACAATAATTTGAACATATACAAAATAAAATAATAATTGAAATAGTAAAGAAAATTAATAAAATTTCCGTTATTGTAAACCCTATTAATTAAGGAGACAATGAGAAGATCTGAATTAATATGAAATGATGCAGAAAGAAAAAGGCATAAATTTATTAAAAATCTCACTAAATATATAGCGCTTCCTTAAAAAAAATAAAGTAGTCAATCCTAATTAATTAAAACAAAAAAAATAGTTTAATTTGATTTGATTTAGAAATGCCACCACCATCCTTAAGAGCTAAGTGAAAGGAGAAAAGAAAATGATGGTCTATACTGTTGAAACCAGAAACTTTTAATCCATATTTTGATTGACTTCAAGCTTAACTGCAATTGGGGTAGACAAATGGGGTTCTCCACCTAATTGGAACCCAAAGTTTTTTGGCACTGCTTAAAGACAGAGAGGAAAAAAAATAGTAGGTTCATTAATTTTTTCAGTCTAAGTTATTATTATTTTTTAAAATAATCTAACTTGACATGATTTGTAAAAGCATAATATTATGTCAATCCTGCTTGGGCTGTTTTTGGTAATTTTTGTTTATTTTTATCTTTTATGAACTTTTTTTACATTTTGATTAAAAAATTTCACTTTTTCAAGTCTTCTCGATGAGATTAACTGAAAAAGTAAAAAAAAAAATTGATCGAAAGATTAAAAAAGTTCACTAAAGATGAAAATAAGCAACATAAAATTAGGTTTATTGGTTTATTTTAGCTCTTTTTTTTTGTCTTTTTTTAACTTTTTAAGATTTTGATTAAAAAAGTTTAATTTTTTAATTCGTCTCGATGAGAAGAATCAAAAAGTATAATTGCTTGACTAAACGATAAAAATAGTTTACTAAATACGAAAATAAGCTAAATAAAATAAGTAAATAAGCAATTATCCCAATTTGTTCTTTCTTTTGTGTATTGTAAATAGATTCTATCTAATCAAAGGATCCTTCCATCCTATCTTGATCCTCTCTTTTTGGAGACTTCTATTGTATGTGTCATTTTAACTATAATTTGTTTTATCACCATGAATAGTAAATAATAGACAAATTTAGTAAAAAAAAACTATAACTTCAATACACTTTTTGCAGATATAAATATACTTTTACAAGTATCCATATATTTTTTTATGAATATTAATACATTTTTTGTGGTTGATATTTGATTAACTGTGAAGTAATTAAGAAGTTTTTATGACAATCTTGTGTAATGAAGTGGTAGCATATTCTATTATGGCACTTTTTTTTGGTTATTGATGGCTAGTATTCCTGCATCCTAAGAACACATACTACAACCATTGATTCCCACTATATATAGAGGGTGTTTTTCTTAGCTTATTTGTTAGCTTTTCCATTATAATGTAGTAAAAGGTTAAAGAACAATGAAAATTCAAAAAAAGTGCATAATTTTTTGTTTGTAGCTTTTAATTTAAAATCAACAAATACAATCTCAACTAGTTAAAATTATAAGCTCACAATTTTAACAAATATTGGTAATTTTTGCTTTAAATTATAATGGCATCTTTTTAGTTATAATTTTTAAATTGTAATATAAACTTTGCCAAGCATCCCATACTAAATTAATTTGATTGAACTTAACCTTCTTTCAACATTCACTGCAATTCGCAAAGAATATCACGAACGTATCATGATCTGAGGGTTATTTCGTCATTGGAGGTGTTTGGCAAATCTATTGCTAGTTTTTAACTTTTTGTTACTAATTTTAACTATAACTTACAAATTATTGCAGACACTTACAACTTCTACTATAACTTATATTTATTTTTTTCTGTTTTATTTACAAGTTACAATCTTTACCAAATACTTACAACCTCAGCTACGAATTACAATTTATAAGTTACTAATTTCAACAAATTTTACTGTCATTTCGAGGGTGAATTAACTTTTTATAAAAACAAGAGGCACATGGCCCAACCATTTTAAAAGGAATTTCAAGGGTGAATAGACTTTTTATAAAAACAAGAGGCACATGGTCCAACCTTTTTAAAAAGAATTCGGCAAGGAATTAACAATATTATGAATTCATGATGTATTAAAAAATGCTAACTTCTTACCTTTGTTATAACTAATTTTTAATTTGTCTCCCTCCCACCTATCTCACTGAGCATAGTCCTTTTTTTTTTTTCCTAATTAAGCAAAGAGAAATAAAAAAAGAGATTCTCTCCACTCAGCATAACACCCTTGCTATTTTCAAGATCACTTCAACAAGAAAAGGACAAGGAGCCACATGAGGCTTCTCCTCCTTAGCATACTATAATCACACTGGCCTGAGCACCAAAGATGGAAGAAGAAAAATAAGACTCCATACCAGACACTGTAACCATTCATGCAAAAGACTTCAATGATATGAAGCAACAATTCAAGGAACTGAAAATACTGGTCCATCAGCCAAGCTTCTTCGCCAGCATTGCCACAGCAGCCTTTCATAGGCATCTCAGGCACAAGACAAGAGAATCCTCCACCAGGAGTAGATCAATTCAAAAGTCACCACAGAGACTTTCCTCAACACTACCCCCATCTAACCAAAAAGGCTGACCCATCAGTCTCCCAAAATATCCAACATCTGGAAGAAGCCATCTGTGCCACACATGGTACCAGCCCATACTCAAAGGTCAATTTTTCAGAACTCTGTTCTTTTTTTTCCCAAATCTCAAGCTCCCACCCAAGTTCAAAATGCCAGACTTCATCAAGTACGATGAAACCATGAATCCTATTATCCACCTAAAGCTGTACATTGGGGCATTAATTATGCGGATACCAGGATAATAACAAACTTCTGATGCATCTATTCTAGTACAGTATTGACTGGATCAGCCCTGCAATGGTTTGCCCGCCTTCAAATGCCCAAGATCAAGTCATGGCATGAACTTTCCAAATTGTTCGTTAAGCAATACCGGCACAACAGTGACATCCAAGAGGATCGGTGCGCGTAATGAGAATGTGCCAATGACTTGAAGAATCCTTCAAGCAATATGCTATCAGATGGAGAGAGGTAGCTGCTCGAGTTGATCCCCCGCTGAAAGAAGCCGAATACAGTAATCTCTCCAACCAAACTTCCTAGGGGATTTACTTCGAACAACTCTACAAAAGTATTGGAAGGCCCTTTGCTGATATCATTCAACAAGAAGAAATGCTCGAAGATGGGCTAAAAAGCCTGGAGGTTAATCAACATCTTCTTTGAATGAAGTATAGCAAAGCCCAAGACTTTCTCAAAGGCCACAATGACCTTTTTGATAGAACATTTGCTCACATGCACTCAAGGCTTTTACACCTATGTCAGCCCACATTAGGATGTACTATTGGCTCAATGTTAATAATATTTTAACATGTTTGCATGGTAAAAATTATTTTGTTTCTTGAATTATATTTTAAGGAATCCAGAGTTCAGGTCCTTCGATCCTAATGATATTATTTCCTCAGCGCACATAAATCATGACTATGATGTCAAACTTGACTTGAGTCAAAAATAATGTTCATACTGTTAGAAAAGTATTCAAAACCACCATTCTCACATCCACTCCAACTTCAAAACTCAATAAACCACATACAACCATTTTCTCAAAGCCATGCCCGAATCCACCTACCCGAGCTCCAAATCAAAGCAACCTCACCAGCCTTCCAAAGGTTGCCTCCAAATCACATACACCTCACATGACCAATTTGATGTATCTCCAAAATTTGAACCCCAGATTCAATAGTCGCAAACAACCACTCAAAATCCTAGACTACCTAACATTCAACTCCATCAGGGCCACACTCAAAACCTAAACATCTTCGACAACTCAACCATGGGACCAAGCTCCAAAACTCAGTAAGATCATATCAGAGCAGATCGCTACCCCAGCCCTCCTATTGATGGCAATCCATAGCCTCCGTCATTCATTTCTCAAAAAAACCCAACATTAGCATTCAAGCTTAGATCATCCCATTGATGGTGAACATTAGCCTCCATCATCCAGCTCTCAAATCAACATCAGCATTCAACAAGTGTAGATCGGATCACTACTTCGGTCCTCCCATTGATGACAGTCCATAGTCTCTGTTATTCATATTTCAAAAAAGTCAACCAACATTCAGATCAAATCGCCATAGTCACAACTGCGTTGGCATAATAATTCTGCGGTCAACAGAAAACTCTACCCTGAAAAGGAAAACATGTTCCCTTCTTTGCACAACATATTCTTTTCTAATGAGCAATAGAAACATGGTTTAAAAAGAAGAATGACCATCGTTTCTTCTATCCTATATCATAATAAAAATTTCATTGTCAAATCCTTTGAGCCTATTATATTCATTTCTAATAAACTTCCAATGGTCATCCCATACACTAGGCAAATTCAAATGAAACACTCAAATCAAAATGGATTCTCTGGGACTGGGAAATATTTTTTTATTCAATTGGTGGTATAAGCAAAAAGACAATGAATAGAATAGCTTGATTTTAGTCTAGACTTTGATTGAATCCAACACAAACAAGGTAAAAAGATTCAAAAAGAAAAATCCAAAAAAAAAAAAATATCAAATAAAAAAAAGTGAAGGACCTATGATAATAAAAGAACATCTCAAACAATCAACCCGTACGAGAAAACGAGAAAACACGTGCAAAACAAATTCTTTCGATTTCATTTTTAACTTGTTTATTAGGGATGACAATTTCTTCTATTCGCATCCCACGATGTTGTATATGAGTTTTCCTCCGATAACAAATGGGTTGAAAAGGATATTTTCTTCTCTCATCTCGTTTTATCCCACTCTGGCTTTAATTATATAAAATAAATATTATATATTTAAAATTTATATATAACTAAATTTTAAAATATATACTAGACTAAAATATAAAAATATTATATTTATCTCTTATTTTTTTATGTTTATTTCTTAACTTTTTTATTTTTAGTTGTAATGATTGACCAATTATTATTTTTATTTACAACATTATTTATAATTTTTATTACTATTAGCTCTTTAAAATTTATAAACTACCCCAATGTATTTTCACCTCACCTCGTTCTCGTTTTTTCCCCATTCTTTTTTCCATATTCCCATTTCGGTTAAATAGGAGATAGAGATAGGACACCATGGGTCCATTTAGTTGCGTTTTCTAAAATTAAAATTTAAAAATTATTTTTAAAAAATAAATTTGAAAATTATTTTCTAATATTTTAAAAAAAGAAATTACATTTGGTGTACTACTTTTAGAAACCCTAACTCTGACTCAAACCCAAACCCTAACGCCAGCGACCCCCTTGAGAGGAACTAGAGCTCGCGCCGCCGCCGGCGAATATAAGAAAAACTATTCGCGACGCCGATGCCGATAACAACGACAATCTGTGTTTGATTTTATCATACAAATGCCTCGTGACAATGACGGCGAGTATCAATAGTCTTCTCTATGGTCGAGGGTGACGAGTATTATCGTCTTCTGTGTTTGATTTTGTCAGAAAATTGCTTCTCGGCGATGACGATGACAAGCCGACGACGATGGTGGATGCTTGATGGGGACGGTGATTTGTGATGCGAGCTGACAGAACGCCGACGGTCACAGGACGACGCCAGAGATCCAGGATGATGCGAGATCCACGAACAGAACGACGTTGAGCGGCCCATGAGAGGACGACGACGACGGCGAGACTTGACGGCGACGACGGCAGTGTGGTGCCGAAATTTTGGAGTTTTTTGGTAGTTCAAAAACAAGGAAATTCAAATGATTTTTGAAAAATATTTGAACACCTTGAAAGTTAAATTTAAAAATTTTTTTTTTATTGAAAATAGAGTCGCCACTTGATTTTTGAGAAAAACCAAGAAAAACGAAAATGGCTATTGATTTTTAAAATGTTTAACCAGAGAAAAAATGTTCAGGAACTAAGGTACGAATCGGGAAATGTGTTAGGTACCCCGTTCGCCAAACCGTAAAGTTGGCATCTACTAATCATCATTGATTTTTAATAAAAAATTTTAAATGCATGCAAATACAAAAAATAGAGGTGAGGAAAGAACATCCAAAATTAAATATAGAAAATACATAGCATATGTATATAGAACACCAAAACAAAACAAATAAAGAGATAAAATTTTAAATCTTACAGCATGCAATTCTAATTATAGAATACATGGAGCACTCCTACATGCAATTTCACCAAAATAACCTAAGCTATCATGATTTAAATAAAAAAACAAAAATATGCTAGAAATTGCTAAAATTACCTAAACATGAATTGCTACCAAATAAGTTAAACTATTCTAAACACAATTTTAAAGAAAGTAACTAAAACATGCATATTATCAAAACAAATTAGGTTAGTATTAATATGATGAATTTTTAATTAAAAAAAAAAATACATACAAAAAAATCCTATATTAAAAGAAAGGTTACTAATAAAGAAATTTAAAATAAGAATTTTATGACAAAAGAAAAATTAAAGATTTTAATAAAAAAAAAAGGAACAATAGGATGATTTATAAAATAAAATAAAATCAAAGATAAGAAATTCTAAACGATAAAAAAAATAAACTAAAAATTAAAGAATTAAGATTGGCATTATTTGCAAAATAAACTAATAAACCTAAACTAAGAACATTTAGCTAAATTAACAAGTTTAAAAAAAAGATTTGGGGAGAAAATAAAATAGAAAGGGGAACTTGATCATTAAAAGATTTTGTGAGTTTTTTTTATGCCAAAATAAAGCAAAAGATGGGAGAAAAAGAAATGTAATTAAAAGAAAATTAAACTTACATGAAAAGGGAAAAAAATTATGCTACCATTTAAAAGAAAAATTAAAAAATAAAGTAAATGTTAAATTAGCATAAAATAAATACTGTGAAAGGAAGAGTAAGTTAACATTAAAAAAGAAAAAAAAGAAAAAAAAACATTATAAGGAAAATAAAACTAACAATAAAAAGGAAAGAAAAGAAAAGAAAATGTTAAAAAATGAAATTACACTAATATTAAAAGAAAAGAAAAGAAAGAAATAAAGCTAGTAAAGAAACATTAAACTAATGCTAAAAGAAAAATGAGAAATAAAATATGAGTGTAATATTGACAATTACAATTATATATATGTAAGTGCTTGGATTATAATAATAATGACATGGTTAGTCGTATTGTTAAATTATATTAGTACTAATTAATGAATTAACAAAAAATGACAATGTGCCGAGTGTGAAATGTGGGCAAATTAACAACTAAGAAATTAATGAAAGTAACCAAATTACATGAAGCAAATTAAATGATAAACAATATTAACTATATGAATGAAAGAAACATGCGAATTGAAATTAAACTTAACTCGATCATTCCAAAAGAGAGGGAATGGAGTTAGAAGGACCGAGGATCCAAACAAAGTACCTGGATTGCTAAGGAATCTTCGAGTCGGAGAATTGTACCAGCAATCTAATCCTTAAGATTCAAGTTAGGGTTTCAATGTTGGCGTCAGAGGTTCGATTTTCGGTACTTTGGCAGGATTTCAGTGTTGGGGCTCGAAATTGCTCGACGACTCGGCAGAGTTTCTCTCTCTAAAATTATGTCCTCAAAAACGTACCAGGAGGTATGGTATTTATAGAACTCCTCAACCAATGAAAGGCTTACACGTTTTCAAAGACGTTATGCCATTTGAAGTTGGCGGTCGCCAGGTTAGGAGTTGGCGATCGCCACAAATGAAAAGATTTCAAGAAGTTCTTCTGGCGGTCGTCACAATGCAAGTTAGTGGTCGCCATGTTGGAGGTGGTGGTCGTCACTTTTGCTAGAATTTTTAAGAAGTTCTATTGACAGTCGTCATAATGAATATGGCGGTCGCCACAAAAAATGAAAATTTTCAAAAAGTTTTATTGGCGGTCACCATATTAGAGTTGGTGGTTTAAAATGATTTCATTGGTTTGACGTTTCTGATCATTAGGTTCAAATACCAAGCTTTGATCATTTCTTAAAGATTGTACTGAGACACCATTCTAATTGCTTTTATCATCGGATTCACCTAAGATTAGGCAGGATCAAATTGGGGTATCTACAGGCAGCAGCGAGACTCGACGGCGACGGTAGCAAAACTTGAAACCCTAGCATAGGAGGCGAGATCCAAAATTCAGAAAACATCCTTTTTTAGTTCTCATAATCAGCCCCCTTTTTTAACTCTTTACACTTGGATTTTTGAGAATTTTTTTTGGAAAAAGTGACCAAACGCATGTTTTTAAATTTTGAAATGAAATTGCTCCGAAAATTGAGTTGCAAAAATGGGACCAAACAGGACCTATATCTCTGCCCTTGCCCCTTTCGATTGCCATTTATATTGTTTATAATTGTGAGCAAGCATGATAATAAGTATATAGTCTTTAACAATATTTATGTCTTTATATGAAACTTTTGACTTATATCAGATCTCATGAATTAAATGATTCACTAAGTGGAAATCTTATTCCAATATTTTGGTCTATGACATAGTGAAAAAACTCATGGCTTCTGCCGCTTTCTTCATATTCTGTTGCTAGGCTAATTTCTCACCCACCTTTCCTAGCCACCACTATTGCCACCATCACCGCCATACTATTTCATCTTCTCGCCACCCTCCATTACTTTCCTTACCTTTTTATTACTCTCATTCCCTCGCTTCCTCCACTCTCCACACTACAACCCCCTTCCTTTATAATCTATTCACAAATTTTATCCATTTCATAACTCAATGTCTTAACTTTCAAGTGCGAGTTTTTTAAGTAATAAGGTACGCGATGTGTTAACTTGACTCTTTTAACTTTTGAGCTTTTAGTATCAAAATTAATATTATTTTTTATTAAAAACTATTTGTAATGTGTAAGACTAATTTTATTTTTATTGTTAGATGTGATATGTATTGAGATGCATAAAAAAATTACATTTTGATTTTTAAATTTTAGAGCAAGTTAAACAATTTGCTTTACTTTTTTATTTGTTTAATTAATAAATTAAAGTTGTCAATCACCCTAGTAAGTGAGAGATTCCATTATTTTGATATATTTTGTTTCTTTTGCCGAAATTCTTAAAATACATCGTGGAAACTATTTTTCTATTTTGTCACTAAAGCTATGCTTGGATAGCATTTAAGGCTTTTTTATCGGATTTTTTTGTTATTTTTGATTTTTTAGTCTAAATAAAAAGAATCTAAAAAGTATAATTATTTTGGCGAAAACTAAAAAAGTTTACCGAAGGTTCAAGAAAGCTTTATAAAGTCTAGAAGTGATTTTTTGCCTTATTTTTTTTGCATTTTCCTTATTTTTTATTCATAATGAATAGATCTAAAAAAATATTTATTCCAAACACTGGCTAAATCTATAATACAATTTGGAAGAACATAATATTGAAATATATGTGTCAATCTAGTGGTGGAAAGCACTTAAAATGCATGCTATCAAAACCTTAGATTAAAATAAACTCATTTTCTCTCACACTATATGTGACATCCTGAATCTCGAATAACATTCAGAGTGATAAATGACTATATTGTAGAAAAACTAGACATAAACCATCCATACATAGCATTCAAAAAACAAAATTTCAAACATATTGTGACGCTTCGAATTTTCGAAAGCATCTAAGAGTGACATTAATAAAAGACAGTGAAATAAGCATATGATTACTGTCCATACATCGTAAAATAAAGTAGAGTATATGATTATTACATACCCAGATCAAATATAGCTAGCAAAATACAACAGAAGCTTGGTATATGGGTCTCAAAAAAAAGAAGAAATGATCTAGCAATGATTGAAAGTAGGTGAGTCGTCGACTTACGGGAGCCACGACTCCCTTTTCCTTGAACCTGATCGCCTGGCTGATCGTCTAGTTCCTCATAAAACGCCATGAACCAAAACCTAGCAAGAAAATTCTAAAAAACCTAAGTAGTACAATTTAAATATAATCCAATTCCATAAACAAAATTAATTAGCATTCATCACATACAGGTCATTGTGAATTAATAAAATCAACAGGTGCAAACATGCTAATGATGTTTTCCAGTTAATTACAAGAGTTAATTTAATATCCTAAGTTAGTCTAGGTTATCCCATCCTGAGTAAACCATCCTAATCCCTATCTAATCGTCATAGACGAAGTTTACTGACAAATTTTAGGCGTTCCTTCAGTCGTGGGATGACTACACAGTCGAAATAAATATTCAACATGGTCATCACTAACGACAATATGTTAAAAATCTTCACGATTAGGCTCTCGAATCTAAGATCAAGGTCTAGTGCAGAATCAACGTATATTCTATCACCGATTATTTCACCATCCGAACCACCTTCACCATGAGGTATTACCTCAAAATTTCATATCATGGCATACACGTCGGGGGATAACATTCCAAAATCATTTTATTAACAAAACCACGACACTGCCCGGAATAGCACCACCTTAGGATTCATTTTATCCACCATTACAATTTAACTGATTCCCGCATAGCCCAACCCATAGGTGATGAATGCATGTCCCATCTTAGATTTGGATATACTAATGTACATGGTGCTAGAATTATACCAAGTCATAGAAAAATAATAATAATTTAATAAAATAACACTTACGATATTTTGAAGTAAGATCATGAACACAAGAATTTCTTGTAAACTAAGTCACATAATTATTTTAGAGAATATCACATACTAATTAAAAATATTTAAATGATTTTAAGCCCACAAAAATAAATACAACACTTAGTATGTAAATATATGGTTAAAAAGGTCAATTTTGAAATTTAAGCTAGAATAAGGCTCATTTGGACAAATTTTATAAAAAAATTTTAGGGCAGCAAATTAATTTCTTTTGGGCTAAGTTTTGAATATGTGGTACATTAATATATTATCTAAAACTCTTATGAAGAACACTTTTAAAAATTCCTAAAAAATTTAAATGACTTAAACCCTACAAATACTTAACTCAAATTAATCATTTGCTATAACTTAAAATCCTCATAGTTTGTTAGGTTTTGTAAAATACTTTTAAGGTATCAAATGAACTCCTAACACAGTAAAATTTGATATGTTATACATCTTGATGTCATATAAAAGTTTGATGAAGAATACGTAGTCCATTTATTTAAAAAAAAATGAGTTTTAGGCCTCCTATGAAAGAATGTCCAAATATATAGTTAACACCAATTTTTGTTGTAAAAAATAGAGAGTATAAAATAAGTTTGGGAGTTTAAATCAATTCATTTTTAAGAGATTTTCAATTGGGCTACAAAAGTAGGGGTTTTATTTTATACAAAAGATTGTGCAAATTTGAACCTGAAGCACTGCTCACAGTCAGCAACTTTATTAGCCTAAGGGCTTTTTAATTAGATTTGATAATTTTTATAACTTATTTTCGTAATTAAGTTGATTTAAAAATATTATATTTAATTGTTTCAAAAAAAGTAAGTGCTGATACTTCATGACAAATGAGTCACACCTTATACCATTTGTGTTGGCACTTTGCATCAAATGGGTTGACACTCAGTGTTCTTCAAAAGAATATTTTGTGTTGACACCAATTGATAATTGGGTCGACACCTTAAGACAAAGCACGCTTAAAATTCTCAAGTGCATCGACACAAATGAAATTTAGGGTCGACACCTTAACTATTTTGCTTAAGATATTTTAGGAATTCAAATGAGTTGACACAAAATGATTTTGGGTTGACACCTCCAGTATTGGACCAGGATCCACTCTGAGTCGACACTAATGCAGAATGGGACAACACCTCAATCTCTTTGTGGGATTCATTTTGGGTTGACATCAAAGTGTTTTGAGTCGACACCAAATGATCTTTTGGGTTCCAAACTTTGGGTTCTATGGGTCGACACGAAAGTTATCACCCTCCGGGAAACAAAATGAGTTAACACCAAGGAAAAATTGGTCGACACCAAGACTACAAGCGATTTTTTGACTCCAAATCAAAAGGGTCGACACCAAAGATTTATGAGTCGGCACAAAGGTTCCTTTCAAAAATAAGAGTTTTGGATCGACACCAAACGAAGATGAGTTGACTCCAAAACAATTGAGACTGTCTGAGATTTTCTAAGTCGACACCAAAATGAAGATGAGTAGACTCAAAAAGTCTCGAGACTGACTGTAATTTCATGAGTCGACACCAAAATTTCAGTAGCTGATATGACAAAATGGGTCGATACCAATAAAGATATGAGTCAACACCAAAGTCCAACCTAAAAAACTAAAGAAATGCATGAGGTTGACACCAAATGTTCCATGAGTCGATACCACTGTGTGGGTGAAAAAAATACAAAAATAAGGTCGATACCAACGAAGATCTGAATTGACACAATCACTTGAAGAACCAAACTCTAGATAATTTGTGTCGACACAAAAGAACTTTGAGTCGACACCTATGATGAATTTCAAATCTTGCGCTGGTTCCAACGGTTTGATTTCAGAGCATTAATTGCCTCCACCAACCCATCAACAGTCATTTACTTTAGATGACTATATAAGGAGTTAATTTTTAGAGTTTTAAATCTGTAGACACTGTTCTATTGCTTGAATTTAAAACTAAAAATCTTCAAGAAGCATTTACTGCTCGTTTACTCTTTTAGCTAATTCTCACACTCTTTAGCTCATTTATTTCTAATTATTTGTAAAGAGTGTTAGTTAGTGAATCTTTTATTCTCTCACATTTATTATAAAAAATAATGAGTTATCCTTGATCCTTTAAGAGAGTGAGTGAACTTCTTAAAGAGGAGCTCAAGAGAATTTAAAAAAAATAAGAGATTATTTTGTAAAAAAATTTTGAGGCTGTAAAGGATTTTGAATGCGCCTGTGAACCATTCGATCCTAGTGGATATTCTCAAATGGAATCTTGAAGAGTAGATGTAGATTTGGAAAAAACTGAATCACTATAACTCTTGGTGTCTAGTTTACACTCACTCTCCTTAACTTCTTTAATTTTCTTATTGCTTTAATATCGGTTATATTTGCTTGCGAAATTAAAAGGTTTGAAAATATATTTTTAAAATTGTTATTATTATTTTAAAATCCAATTCATCCCCTTCTTAAATTGCCTGAACTAACAAACTTGTAGAGGTCTTTTGACCCATCAAAGCTTAACAAAAAGGGCTCATCTCTAGTGGGTAGATAAATAAAAATGTTATCTACAAATTTTCACGAACAGACCAATGCTTGAATCACACTTTAAAATGGAGTTTTAGCCTCTGCAACAGATGCTGGTCCATGTTTGACACATTTTGGTAGAAAATTAATAACTCGAGTTTGGTGCATGAAAAAGGCTTTAAACTAATTTTGTATGAAAGATAACTCACAACTCTATCTCTGGACATAAAATTTGACCTTAGAAGATTTTTCTAAAATAAGTTATGATTTTTTAAAAAGAGGTTCAACAAGCAGTAAAAATTAGAGTATCTAAGCTAAGCAATCCTAACATGTCCTAACTTCATGCATGGCTTAGATCTTTCATTTTCTTTGCATGGATCATATTTATATTAAAATATTAAAAAACCAAGAATGCATGAGTTACAATAAATTACATGCATACAATGTTTTGAATACCAAAAACACAAAAATCAACCTCAACCTAGGTTCTAGCTTGTTTTAGCTTAACTTCTTTGTTTTTCTTGATTTCTAATCTTCAAGAATAGAGGGAGATAGACAATATTTGAGTTATGTATGAGAGGTTTAAAAGAGTTTCTTACCATTGAAATTGATTCTTGAAGATTGGTTGGCTACGGACTTGACTTTGTTGCTAATCTCTCCTTCCTCCTCCTCTACTTCTATATGTCTTTCTTTTTTATTTTCTCTCTCAACACTTTGCTAGTTTTTAGAATTTGGAACCTTGGTGAGGTGTATGGCTATGGGGGGTGATGGGGAGACTTTTTGTAGCAAATTGGCAATGGGCACAATAATGGGTGCAAGGCTTCAAGCCAACGCATGGTGCATGTAATGCGTTGAGTTGACAACACTTTAAGCAACAGTGTGGGGTCTTCCAAAGGGGTGGGCTGCCAGCCAAGGGAAAACGAGGGGCTTGTGTGGTGGTTTTGTGGTTTTGTGATGCATTTTTATGATTTATGATGCTATAGTTATACTATATTGTCTAAGAAAAATGTCCAAAAATTAGTCTAATATATATTTTTATTCAATTTCTATATAATTGACTTAAAATATAAATTTTGAGGTCAGTACATTATTTTTATAGTTTAGGATTAATTTTGTAGGGTTTGCTTATAGTTGTAGTGAGATGTCGGCCAAATTAAGTTTTTTTAAAAAGATGTATAGTTTTAATTTCATTTTATGATTTGGTGTATATGATTTTAATTATTTTAAGGTAATTGGATAGAATTCACTTATTTTATAATTGTTTACAATATTTGGAATTTAATTTATTTAATTAAGATAGTTAGTAGGCAATTTTAGCAAGATTTGATTTAATTAATTAGGATTTAGTATCATGATATTTGGTTTAAGTTAAATTTTAAAATGGGACACTTGCACAAATGGGTGGCTGGCCATGAGGGGTATTATGGTCTTTTTATTTTATTTTAATTTAATTTAATTTAATTTTATTTTATTCATATGTACATATTGTTTTTTTACTATAATTAAACGTCATTTTATGGAATTGTAGGATTTCGAATGTAAGGTTTAATTCGGTTAATTTAATTCCTATCGGTTTGATTTTATTAAATTATGAGATTTAATCGGATCCTTACACATATTACAGGCCAACTTAAATCACTTTAAGTGACAAGGAAGTAAAAAATATTTTGGAGACAAAAAAAACAAAAATAAAACTGTTGGTCCAAAGAAAAGCCGAGGTGGCTCAAGTGAGGCACAATTCCACAGTCTCTTTAAGGCAGGTATCAACTGATTCTTTAGGCTCGTCATAACTTGGTTGAGCTACAACGCCTAGTGAAAATAAATAAATAAATAAATATATATATATATATATTAAAGAACAACATGCTAAAAATTCACCAAGTATCAAAATGAAATATGCATGACAATATTCATAATGATGCTTTTTTAATTTTACAAAAGTTGATTAAACTATGTAAAATTAGGTTCTTTTGGCTGTGAGAACTGTCTTTAACCCCGATCAATCAACACAAATCAAGTTTACTGATTGAAAAGCATTTATTTAGCTACAATAATGCCTTTATAGTCAAATTAAGTACTATAACAAGGACATCCAAAGAGCAAAGGCATGAATTTCACGACTTTAGGCATTCGATTCTAGGGTTAAGGTCTGGTGCATGATTTATACGATCCATCATCAACTCATACTTCACTCGGTACTATGATATTCATGTACACTATATTCTTGTTCATTTATATTCCCGTTCATTCACTTAATTGAGGTATATAGCTCATAATGTGACGTGACTAAAAATTTAACTTGGCTCAAGACATCCATAAATTTATCCTATTGTTCCAAATATCAGTTATTTTTAATCTTCGAAAATAATGTATGATCATCGTAATCCATCCTCATGAATGTAAGCGATCCTCATGAATGTAAGCGTATTACCTCATGATTAAGAAATAATACTAACCTATCATGACATAATGCATCTCAACTTAAGAGATAGAATTAACACGTGGATATCTCATTTTATCATGTCTAAAAACTATGTGAACAAAACATTTAAACTACATTGCTAATATTTAACTAACACATCTCATTATCATAATAATATTTGATGAACAATTAAACAATTGCTAATGATATTTGTTGACATTATTACTTAATTTAAACTAAAATATCAATATTCAGAAAAGTTAAATATTATTTTCAATATAAATCTTCCATTATATATATAACCAAATAAATAACAAGACAGGACGAACTAATAAATTTTAAAACCTATGGTTACCTTTTATGTACCAAGAGACTTAAAATTACAGTAGAATTTTCTCATGTACAACCAACAATTATTAGGCATAAAAATAATACATTATCACAATAATTTTTAAAAATTTGTAGATAGCTAGATTAAAATGTTCTCTACATTTTTTCTAAAGGAAAATTTTCTAAATTCTGCTTCTAAACATGAGTTTTATTTAAAATTAGTAAATTATCCGTGCCTAAAAGCTATCATGATAAGTTTTTTGGTACCACTCAGTGTGTATGATACTCTTAAAACATGGCTATACATTCAAATAATTATTTACCTCTAAGTTTTATTTTCCAACATAAAAGGTATATAAATTAAAAATTCAGAATATCGATAACTAATTAGTTCTATTTATTTGCAAGAAACCATCCCAACCCCATTAATTTTTCAATATGTCTGTTTTTATTAGTCCTGAATCTATATCTATATCTTCCATATCTATTTGTGATTAACTATTTGGCATGCCACATAAACAAAGAGCCCAATTGGCCCATATGAAATTGAAGAGCCAAACGTTATGTTATTTTACTTCTCATAAGAACAATCACAAAATCAATAAAAATTGAACTAATTAATTACTTCATGAAAGAATCAAAAGAATTCATATTTCAATTTCCCTAAATATCCATTGGATTCTTAGCAACAAAACATAGCATAATAAATTGTGAGAAAGGCCAAAGAAAGAGAGGGGAACAAACCTGAGTACTTACCCAATTACAAACTAAAAAGGAAAATCAGTGATTTGTGGGGGCAACGACCCTGTGTGTGTGAATCATTTAAAGTAGACAAACCAATCAACATTGATGAACCAATCTGTACGCCCCAAACTTGGGCCACATGGACTACAAAAGAAAAACCCGATTTACAAACTAAAACCCGCCAAAGTTTATCTTAATTCACACGACTCAAAACGAAAACAAACAAGTTCAAAACCTTTCAAATACGTCCAACTAATGGTTTAATTTAAAATGAAAGAAAGGTTTAAAAGAGCAAAGCATAACCCCAAAAATCAAGCCGTTGAAATAAAACACCAAAATTTTTCAAAGTTGCCCAGACCGATCGATCGGTGAAAAGACCGATTGATCGGTCTCTTGCTTGCATAAGAAAATCGAGAGTATCAAAAGACCGATCGATAGATCGATTAATCGATCGATAGACCGATTAATCGGTCGATCGATTTGTGTTACTCTAGGCCCCTTTTCAAGCCAAAAATCCATTTTTTAAAACTTAGGATATTTTTAGTATCATTCAACACATTTAACTCATAATGGGATTCAAAGGTTCTATACATCAAACAATTTGAAAAGTAAACCCTCGTGATGTCCATACAAAAGATTTAAGAATAAGAGAGCATACAACTAAACCCAAATGTCCTTTAATGCATACAGAAAATGTACTCTTAGCCCTAGGGCCTTACAAAATGGATGCCCACACTATCGTATCAAATGAAGTATATTTACAAGATATACAATCTATCTGAAATGTTGTTAAACAACATGAGGCAAAGCTTGTAGAAACAAAACTAACAATGAATATATGCATAGTATATGAAAATAGTTATGAGGGACGCACACATAATTTATCCAAAACCAAACTATTTACCCCAAATCAAATCTCCCAACACATAATCGAGTTTTCAAACGAGGGATTTAAGTTTTATAAACCGTTTTACCAGTAATCTCATCACTTTCCAATCAACCCTCAAATCTTTCAATTTCTCATGACGTAACCATTCTTTTCTATTAGAGGTCATCATCCCATTTCATTTTTCCAAAGACGTAATCCCTTACAACGCACACACGCACACACACTTTATCAACGCTTCTCATATTCCACCAACTCGTGGCTTAAAATGACGCCATGTTACCACTAACATGGCCGCCAAAGGGCCCGTGAAGTAATGGTGCATCTTATAACCCTCCCCGACTAACGTCCTTCCTCGGTTGCTAGCTGGTGGGCGAAGAACCATATCAGCGCTATTTTTTGATCTTTCACTGTGGAGCAACTTGTGCTTAAACTTAAAACGATCATTGAATCCTAAAATCGATCAGTTTAGATATATCAATGCACAACACACACGCCCGAGTTCAACCCAAATGGTTTCTCTCGCCAAACCCATATCACCACATATATGTTTCGATTTTTCATTAAAAATTCCAAATTTTCATATCCGACTTCATCATGTGCCACACAACTCATGAGGTATAGATACAATAGGTTATCAAAATCCTTGATCTAACCAATAATCACTTCAATTTTAACATATGGGTCCCTTAATCCCAAAACCCCCAATTTTCATGGTTTAAACTCAATTTCAAACCCTAACCCTTCATTTTTCAAGTCCAATCGTATTCAACAACAACGCAAAGATAGGACCATGTTAAATTACCCATAGATATATGATTTAACCTTCATTAACATCAAATCCTAAGCTAGGGCATCGAAAACCCTATTTTTATGCTCTTATGTTTATAAATTTAAAGATACAACACATATCATGTAGATATTCAAGGATAGTCATAAATTCTACCTTCGAAATGCTAGATCTACAAGAAAAACGCTCCAACAGTGAAAATCCCCAACGAAAGGGTGCGACGGGAGCCTTCAACGTCTAGTTCGAGCTTCTAATGGTAAACATCCAAGGTGGATGCGTTAGATCCCCCGAAGAGAAGTTAAAAAGCTCCAAAGAACCCCCAAACCCAAACACTAACTCTCACACTAGTTCTAGAGAGAGAGAGAAGGGGAAAGAATGAGGAAAGCAACTAAAACCCGTAACTTATAGCTTCTGTTCGACACATACCGATTGATCGGTCTCCGCGACTGCACCATTAACCTGACTTTGAACAAGCATATCTCCTTCATCCGTACTCTAAACTGGGTCGTTCTTATACTCAAATTTAAGCCCCAAAAGTCTGCTTTTCTTTTGGTTTAACTTCATACCAGAATTCATTTTATACAAAAAAGATTTGACCAAACTAGTGGAGGTATGCCACTTTTCTTCATACACTTTTTGCATATTTTTGTCTCAACATCTTTTGGAACCTTATTTTCTTCATCAAACATATCTTAACATGCGTATCCAAGCTCAAAATACTCTCCAATGCCTTACCGAAATCAAGATTTAAATCTTATCCAAAATCAACGGGTCGGGTTACTACAATCTCTCCCACTTAGGATATTTCGTCATCAAAATTAGGTATACATCAAGAACCAAACAACTCAAGATATTTCTTACAAACTCCCGGCTCTCGTTCCCACGTAGCTTCTTCGATATCGTGGTGAAGCCATAACACCTTCACGTACCGAATGGTTCTCCCTCGTAAAACTTATTCTTTAGCGTTAAGGATTCTCACCGGTCTCTCTTCGTAGGTGACATCGCTCTCTACTCACAATTTCGTCCAATTCAAAATGTGAGATAGGTCTGGCTCATACTTACGCAATATAGATACGTGAAAAATATTGTGCACAGAGGCTAACTGTGGTGGCAAGGCTAGGCGATAGGCCACCTCCCCACTCCTATCAAGGAACTCAAACTAAACGATGAAACGTGGTGATAACTTTTCACTCTTACCAAATCGTATTAAATCCTTCCGTGGCGAGACCTTCAAGAACAAATGGTCTCCCACCTCAAAAGCTAACGGTCTCCTCCTCCTATCTGCATAACTCTTCTAATGATTTTGAGCGGTTACTGAACTCTTACGGATCGCGATGATCTTTTTTGTGGTGTCGCGCATAAGCTCAGGCCCTAACAAGGCTATCTCAGCAACGTTGGTCCGACAAACGGGTGTCCTGCAAGATCTACCATACAATACCTCATAAGGTACCATCCCAATGCTCGACTGATAACTGTTATTATAGGCAAACTCCACCAACGGCCAATGATCCTCTAATGACCCCCGAAAGTCTAAAACACATGCTCGTAACATATTCTCAAGTATCTGAATGGTGCGCTTCGACTGACCATCTGTCTGGAGGTGAAAAGCACTACTAAGAAAGAGATTTGTCCCCATAGCTGATTACAAATTCTGCCAAAAAATGTGATGTGAAACGAGGATCGTGGTCGAAAATAATGGAAACTAACACTCTATGGAGTCTAATAATCTCACTCACATAAAGCTTGCTAAGCTTATCAACCGAATCCATCATGCGAATTGGTAGAAAATGTGTTGACATGGTCAATCTTTATACCACAACCCACACAGCATCATGCCCTCTCGGCGACCTTGGAAGGCCCAAAACGAAATCCATGGTGATGTTCTCCATTTCCATTTTGACACTAGCAATGGTTGCAATTGGCCCACTGGTTTTTGATGCTCAGTCTTCACTTGTTGACAAGTGAGACAACGCTCGACGAAAAGCACAATGTCTTTCTTCATACCCTTCCACCAAAACTGCCTACGCATGTCATGATACATCTTGCCACCACCCAGATGCACTGCTTGGCATGAGTAATGAAACTCACGAAGCACGTCTCTGCGACACACTTTCGGCAGAAAAATTTTCCCCGCAAACCTCAAATTCTGATCGGAGTAGATAACCCACTCCTTGGCATCCTCACCGCTCAATACTCGTTCTCGAAACATTAAACTTTCTGCGTTCAACTGTTGTGCCTCAACAACGCGGTGAACAAGGGTAGGATGAGAAACTATCGTGAACAAGGTAACGTACTCACTGGACTTTTTCAATCGAAGGTCATACTCTCTGACCTCTCCAAGCATACTTTACTCCCTTACGGCCACGTGTGCTAACGTGCTCAAAGACTTTCGACTAAGGGTGTCGGCTACCACATTGGCCTTGCTCGGATGATACTGTAGATTGAATTCATAATCTCCCAAGAACTCCATCCATCTTCTCTGGTGCAAATTCAAACCCCTCTGCAAAAACAAGTACTTTAAACTCTTATGATCTGAGAACACTTCAAAGCATTTTCCATACAGGTAGTGTCTCCAGGTCTTTAGAGCGAAGACCACTACTGCGAGCTCCAAATCATGTGTAGGGTAGTTCTTCTTATGAACCTTTAACTGCTTTAATCCATAGGCCACCACCTTACCCAGTTACATTAGCACGCAACCCAACCACTCGTGTGACGCATCATAATAAACGGCACAGCCGAGTCCTCTATTTAGTACGATCAGAATGGGAGCACTGGTCAATCTCGTCTTTCATATCTGAAAGGCGAGCTCACAACCTTCGTTTCACACGAACTTGATTCCTTTCCGTGTAAGGCGTGTCATAGGCGCTGCAAGCCTAGAGAAGTCTTTCACAAACCGACGGTAGTAACTTGCTAAGCCCAAGAAGCTCTGAATCTCAAACACATTTTTTGGTCTTTCTCACTCCATCACAGCTTGGATGAATCCACCGGCCACCCCATCTCCCAAAACTACATGTTCTAAAAACTTCACCTCCAGCAATTAAAATTCACACTTGTCGTACGTGGCGTATAATCAGTATTCCCATAACAACTGTAAAGCAATTCAAAGATGCTCATCGTGCTCTTCTTCCAAGGATGAGTAAATCAAGATGTCATTTACGAACACTACCATGAATCGATCAAGGTAAGGGTGAAAGATACGGTTCATAAGGTTCATGAACGTTGTCGATGCGTTAGTCAGTCCAAAAGGCATGACTAGAAACTCAAAATGCCCATAGCGAGTACGAAAGGCCATTTTTGAAATTTCTTCTTCTTTGACCCATAACTGGTGATAACTCAATCTCAAGTCAATCTTTGAGAAATAACACGAACCCTTTAATTGGTCAAACAAGTCGTCGATACGAGGCATAGGATACTTGTTTTTAACGGTCACGTGATTCAACTTACGATAATATATACAAATACGCAACGACCCATCCTTATTCTTTGCAAACAATACTGAAGCTCCCCAAGGAGACACACTGGGGTGGATGAATCTCTTGTCCAATAACTCCTGGACCTGCACCTTCAACTCTATCAATTCAGCCGGTGCAAAACGGTATGAAGGCATAGAAATGGGGACAGTTCCCGGAATGAGGTCTATGAAAAACATGACTTCTCGCTGTGGTGAAAGCTCAAACAAATCACTCAAAAACATGTTTGGAAACTCACAAACAACGAGAGGAAGCTCTCCCCGAGTAGAATCAATCTCACTCACCAACAAGGCAGAGAAAATGAGGCTAAGGCTAACACGGCTCCGCGAACTAAGAGAACTAGGCGCAAAACCGTTGTCCCTGTCACCCACAAAATAAAAAGAATCTCTCTCCAGTGTGCAAACAAGCACTCGTCGTGGGGCACAATCAATGAAGGCATGAAAGATGGTCAACCAATTCATTCCGAGGACAATATTAAATGAGGTCATATTGAGCATGATAAAATCAAATACCAAGCAGTAGTCAGCAATCTCCATCTCACAAGCTCTACAAACACGCCTTAACACAGTAGTCTCACCCATCGGCGTCTCTACACATAAGGCACTTCCCAACACGTCTATCTCTAACCCCAATGTCGATGCGAATGCGGATGAGATGAAAGAATGAGATGCTCCGGTGTCAACGAGACCACCGGCCCATGAATGGTACACTAAAAAGGTACCTCGTATGATTGAAAGACTAGCTGCGGTGTCCGACATGGCAGGTGCCTCTGACGTACTGGGCTCCACGAGAGCGTACACTCACCCCTGGTTCCCTTGATTCTGCCCACCGCTGCCCCTGACTCCCGGCTGCCTCACTGACTAAGCTGAAAGTAGCTCCTCCTACTGCCCTTACTGACTGCACCCCTGAGTGCTGCTGCGACTGGCTGCATCCTTGTCGCCTCTGCGATGCCGGTCCCTGGTGTACTCTAGTAGCACCCAAAACCCTCCCTCCATGAGGGCAAACATGAAAGCGGGATCTTTCCCTGAGTTTGACTCTGATGCTGTTGTCCTCTCTGCTGACAATCCTTAGTACGATGTCCAAGTTGTTTGCACGTGTAACACACTAACTCCTGACGTTTCGAACGTTTGAATGAACCCATAGACAGTGTAGGTGCCGATCATAATTGAAGCTGAGATCCCGTGGGGTGAGAACCCGATCCTCTTAATTTCTGTGTCTTCATCTGGCACCCTTCAGACTGAACACCAAAAGCCTCCTGATGTGATTTGTTCTCCCTAATCTTGTGGCTCTCCGCCATTGCATTCTCAACCCTGATAGAAGCTTCCACAATCTCGGTGTAAACCCAAAAACCCAATGCTACAATTTTATCTTGGATCGAAGGTCGAGGACCCTTTTCAAATCTCTTGGTGCCCAACTACTTTGTTGACACCATCTCATGTGCAAATCGCGACAGATTCGCGAACTTGACCTCATACTGTACTACGGTAAGATTCTCCTGAATAAGAGAGAGAAACTCCTCCTGATACATGTCTCTTGAACAACCCAAAAAATACTTTTCCAAGAAAACCCTAGTGAAATCGGCCCACGTGCCCTCCACAGTAGTCTTAGCAAACTTCCACCACTATCTCGCATCCTCCCGAAGTTGGAACGCTGCCAACCTAACACGCAATGCATCTTCCCCAATCTCCAGGGTGTCTAAGATCATTGTGGTCACTTCCAACCACTCGGTAGCAAGTTTGGGGTTAGGCTCCCCAGAGAAGATTAGAGGATTCAACTGTCAAAATTCTCTCATTGCCACAAAGGCTTTTGGCTCGGGAGCCCTTACTCCAACCCTAGTCACCTCGGCTATCGCTTTCATCATAACAAGCATCTCTTGAACAACATCAACGCCACCCACGGCTTCAACCCCTATCACGCCTCGACAACATCGCTCTACAAATAAGTAGGAATGAGGATAGACATCAAAATAAATCTTACAACAACTCATCTTTCACAGATAACATCGTTTTTCAACAAGACATTGCATAACACGGATTGTCGCACCAACGCACCTTATGCAATACACAATGAGGGGAACTAATCGAAATGACACGTTAATTCGGATAACTCGTTTGGATTTCTAGTTAGAACGGACGTCGATCGAATGCCTTTCTAACCTAAACCCCAAGCTAGTTTACCAGTCGGCTAAGGGCTAGACATATCATCATAAGAGTCCAACCTCTATACCCACATAACACATAGCATGCGAATGTTAAGTCATGCTTAAGATATTTTATGCTAGCACACCAAGTCATGAATATCATATATCAATGCAACTTTCACGCAATGGATCAATCATTCCCACGGTTCCTCAGTATTCGAACTTAAAACTCTGATACCAATCTGTAACGCCCCAAACTTAGGCAACATGAACTATCCAAGAAAAATTCGTTTTACAAATCAAAACCCGCCAAAACTTACCTTAATCGGCACGACTCAAAAAAAAAACAAACCAGTTCAAAATCTTTCAAATACGTTTAACTGAGGGTATAATTTAAAATGAAAAAAAGGTTTAAAGGAGCAAAATACAACCCCAAAAGCCAAGCGGTTGAAATAAAACACCAAAAATTTTCAAAGTTGCCCAAACTGATCGATCGATGAAAGACTGATCAATCAGTCTCTTATCTATACAAGAAAACCAAGAGTATCAAAAGACCGATCGATAGACCAATCGATCGATCTGTTTTACTCTAGGCTATTTTTTAAGCCGAAAACCTATTTTTCAAAATATAAGATATTTTTAGTATCATCCAACACATTTAACTCATAATGGAATTCAAAGGTTCTATACAGCAAACAATTTGAAAAGTAACCCCTCGTGATGTTCACACAAAATATTTAAGAATAAGAGAGCATACAACCAAACCCAAACGTCCTCCTATGCATGCAAAGAATGCACTCTCGGCCCTAAGGCCATACAAATCGGATGCTCACACTGTCGTATCAAATGAAGTAGATTTACAAGATATACAGTCCACAAAAGATATTATTATATGAATGTAATTCATATCTCAAAAGATTCCAAAAATAGTCTTTGAGAATAAACTTCTCACTCGACCATCTTCTTTCCATGATCACCTGAAATGTTGTTAAACAACATGAGCTAAAATTCGTAGGAATAAGGCTAACAATGAACATATGCATAGTACATGAAGATGGTTATGAGGGATTCATACATAAA
Source organism: Heliamphora exappendiculata (assembly GCA_034768845.1). Taxonomy (NCBI): domain Eukaryota; kingdom Viridiplantae; phylum Streptophyta; class Magnoliopsida; order Ericales; family Sarraceniaceae; genus Heliamphora; species Heliamphora exappendiculata. Next base: position 10,013,973 of record JAOTRH010000023.1, read on the forward strand.
TTTATCCAAAACCAAATCATTTACCCCAAATCAAAATTCCCAACACATAACCGAGTTTTCAAACAAGGATTTTTAGTTTTGTAAATCGTTTTACTCATAATCTCATCACTTTCCAATCAACCCCCAAATCTTTCAATTTCCAACGACGTAACCATTCTTTCCTATTAGAGGTCATCATCCCAATTCATTTTTTCCAAAGACGTAATCCCTTGCAACGCACGCACACATCCACACTTTATCAACGCTTCTCATATTCCACCAAGTCATAGCCTAAAACATAGGAACCGATACCGGACGAGCGTATAGAACAACACCGCGTTACCACCAACCCGGCTGCTAAAGGGCTCATGAAGTAACGGTACGTCCTATATCCCGTCACGCCTAACGTCCTTTTTCGGTTGCTAGCCGGCGGGCAGAGAACCCAATTAGCGCTGTTTTTCGGTCTTCCACCGTGGAGCAACTTGTGCCTAAACTTAAAATGATCCTTGGATCCCAAAATCAGTCCTTTTAGATATATCAATGCACAACACACACGTACGAGTTCAACCCAAATGGTTTCTCTCGCCAAACTCATATCACTACATATATGTTTCGATTTTTCATTTAAAATCCCAAATTTTCATACCTGGCATCGTCATGTGCCACACAACTCATGAAATATAGAGATAATAGGTTATCAACACCCTTAATTAAACCAATAATCATTTAAATTTCAATATATGGGTCCCTTAACCCCAAAATCTCCAATTTTTTTTGGTTTAAACTCAATTTCAAGCCCTAACCCTTCGTTTTTCAAGTTCAGCCATATTCAACAACAACGTAAAGATAAGACTATGTGATTGTGTTATAGAGAGAGAGAGAAGAGGAAAGAATGAGAAAGCCAACCAAAAACTCATAACTTATAGCTTCTGTTCGACACAGACCAATCGATCGGTCTAAAAACTGCTCGATCAGTCTCCGAGACTACACCATTAGCTCGACTTTGAACAAACATATCCCCTTCATTCGTAATCCAAACTAGGTCATTCTTATACTCAAATTGAAGTCCTGAAAGTCTACTTTTCAATGGTTTTAATCCCATACTAAAATTCATTTTGTACAAAAAGATATGAGCAAACTAGTGGAGGTATGTCACTTTTCATCACACGTTTTGCGAATTTTTGTCTCGACATCTTTTGGAACCTTATTTTCTTCGTCGAACATATCTTAACATGCGTATCCATGCTCAAAATACTCTCCAATGACTTACCAAAATTAAGATTTAATTCTTACCCAAAATCTACAGGTCGGGTCACTACACAATCAATGTTGTTGATAATGGACAATCAATAGAAGTTATTTTCTCTTTGTAAATTGTTGTTCACAATCGCAAAACAAAATTTTGGTTAAAATTGATTCCTTCACTAGAATAGTAAACATGGGTAATCTAAAACTTTTTATAATATTGTAACTTTCGTAACAGAAACGTGAAGTGGTGTGTGAGAGTAATTTCAGGGATAGGCGTGAGTTTTTTTTAGTGATTTTACTATGTGATTGTGTTTTTCAAATAGGTGTAAATAGACAGAACATTGGAAATGAGAGAGGGAGATGAGCGGTCTGGTCATAACTCCCTCTCTACAACAACGAGAGACGGGAAATGAGCTTACCTACAGTGATGAGAGATGGTGGATGTTGTGGCAGGGCGATGGCGATGGCGGTGGTATAGCTGTAATGGTTGTGGCGTCATGGCAGGGCGGTGCGGGAACGACGACGACGACGACAACGATGGCGGTGCGGTAACCGAGCGAGTAAAGCGCAGGTTAGGGGAAAGTGGAGAGAGAGAGAGAGAGAGAGAGAGAGAGAGAGAGAGGTTCACGAAAATGAAGAACATGGTGAGTGGGCGAGTGGGGAAAGGTCGATAATAGTCCATTGGAAATGAGAAAGGGAGATGAGCGGTCTCGTCGTTTGTAAATGGGTAAGATCCAAAAATAACAATATACATTCTCAACCCTCGATTGAAAATTGAGAATGAATCTCAACCCTTAAAATATAGTTTGTCTCTAGGACAATTCAAAAACTTGAGTTGTTTTATAATATAGATAAGAAAATATAATATATTTGGACTGATTTGAAACATGGAATAGAATCTGTGGCTTTGATTAAAAAATTCAACTAATACCCCTAACCTTATTAATAATTTTTGAATATTTTTGTACCAATAGAATTGGATGTTAGGAGCTTTGGGACTTAACCTTGCTAAAAAATATTTAGCATTTTTGAAGAAAACAAATTTTAATTGCATAGTGTTTAAATCTGACATACTTAGAAATTTTTTTCACAATTTAGTGTGTATCAGAAATATTTTAGTGATTCCAATAGAGACGGAAAGATAAGACAAAAATTTAACTTTTTTTACTGGTTTCATGCAAAAATTCTTTTTCTACAAGAAATGGCACTGTTTTAAAGTTGGTTATTTTGAACAGTATTTAAGCCATTTCGGATTTGAAAATTTTAAAACATGAAAGTCATGAAACTTGGCTACACAAAAAATCGCATGCTAAGGACATCCAAACCAAATTACAATAAAATATTTAGATCAAAACTCTGATATTAGATACAAAAATAAATTTGCACAAAACAAGAAAAATAAGTTAGAAATTCTGAACTGAACACAAAGAACATGCATGCGCATCCCATATGTTCCTTGATTCTTCAATGTGTAGTTTTACCCCTCACATATATAGGTTATATATGAATTATAGACCATATTCAAGAATCAAGACTCAAAATAGAAAAAATTTAAAAGAAAAAAAGTGAAAAGGGAACATGTTGCTCACATCTCCACTTCATTGGAATGAGATGAGTCATAAGTTTTCTATGAGTCTCAAGGATAAGAGAAATGACATAAATACATGTATATATGTTGACTTTCTACCTTATATGTGCTAGAATATAGATGAAAAGCAAAAGTTATGAAGAGCAACGGTTATGAAGAACTCTCTTGAGAAGACTAAAGAACACATTTAAGTTTTTACCTCAATTTTTCTTTCTTCTTCCCTTCTTCCCTCTCTTCTTTCTCCCACTCAAACACTCTTTATCTCACATTGAATTTGGCCAAGGGGGTAAAGGAAATGGCTAAAGTATATAAAAGAGCTTTACATGTAAAAAAATAATGAGTGTCAATGATGTATTAAGAGTATCTCTAACAAGCTTTCTAAATAAGGTTTATTGGCTAAAATGGATAGCTAAGTTTAATATTTTTAACTCCAACACATCTTTTAAAATTCTAGCTATTATACCTAAAGCTATTCATACTAGCCATTTTTGACTTGTCCTTCTCGTTAGATATTTTTTTTCCTAACAAATGCTCTCCCTGCATTCCTAATCTTTTTTTTTTTTCGTGAAACATGATAATGAAGTTATGTATGGTACAACAGGTTTTTGTGTTTTAAATTTTTTAATTTTTTGGTACTTTTTTTTATCTAATTTTATTTTTAAAAAATATTAAGTTAATTTAAATAAATAATTAAAATGAAGAGTAGTATCCGAGTGTATACATAAAAATAATTTTTTTATTAGAAATTAGAAAAAAATAAAAATAGAGAGTGCTCATCTTTATTTTTCTTTTAAAAATTTGTTAAGTTAGTTTAAATAGATAGCAAAAATAAAGAGTAGTGTTGGAGTGCATATCTAAAAAAATTGATTAGCTAAAATAGATAATGTACTTTTTATTGTATTTTAGTTAATTACTTTAATGATTAGAGTGCTGGAAAATACTCCACGAGCTAATAAGTTTGCATGGAATTCTTACATGATATGATTATTGAAAGATATTTTTGCATTTCATGCATGGGGTGGTGGGTGTGGCTTGTCGAATTTTTTATTATAGTTTTATAAGACACGACTTTATACGTATATATTTACCTTTATATCAAGGTTTTAAATCGTGTTATCGGCCGGCATAACGGTCGCAATTGCGTGTAACGGGTATTAAGTGTATCGGTGAACCTGTAACGAAAATCGGGTGTTTCGGACGTGAATTTTTTTAAGCGCTAGCAAATGGTATAAAACTCATTGATGCACATATTTTAAATTTATTGTATAGTAAAAGAATTTCACTAAGTATCTATAATGTTATAAATACAAATACAATTGATAATATTTGATAACAAAGACAAGTAAAAAAATAATATTGATTGTGATAATGTCATACATGATGCATGCTTTAAATATCTAATATAGTTATATACTAACAAATAACAATTCAACATTTTATACATATTATTATTACTAACAAAATATCATTTTAAAAATCATATATTAATATTCATTTACTTTTTTATTTAAACAAGAAAAAATGACACACCTCTCACATCTAAAAAGAATGGCGTGGTTCAGAAATATCAAGATCATCATCATCATCATAAACTTGCCGGCGTGGTTGCCGTTTTTTGCGGTAGCTGAAGGTCCTACCTCTAGTATCCATTGTATCGCCACCACTTGAAGATTCAGGAGACTGATAAGCATAATCATAAGAAATGAGCGGCCCAAATAATCTAGAATCATACTGTGACGTATCATACTGAGAATAGTAAGCCATAGGTAGTTGATGATATGCTGTAGAAGGTGGATAGTAGTAGAGAGAGGTGACGGAGGATAGTATAAAGATTGAGGCTCTGAAGGTACATGGGATGTGGTCGTGGCCCACGTGGGTAATTATCAAGTTGTCCTCCAAATCTAAGTTCTCCAAATTGGTGCATAATAGGATCATCATCATAGCTGTCACATGTCTCGACTGATGATCGACGTCTGTACTTTCGGTAGTGTATCAAATGAGCATTATCTCAAATCTCCTCATCATCACAAAAGTTATGTAGCCCATGTTCTCCATAAAAATGTGAATTGCCTCTATCGGTATCAGTATGTCTATATTCAGAGGGCTCACCTTCTTTTTGTTTATCACTAGCATTGCCTCCACAGGGGATGAGTTGGTATCAGTATGACTGTCATTAAGTGGACTCAAACCACCGTCGCCACCACTAGATGCACCTGCAGAAGGGCTATTTTGTTCAGTTGATGCTTGGTTGGTTGCATCATCATCATCATCAAGATTCAACCAATTAGAATTATCTTGCCCATCTAATGTTGGCTGTTCTCTCTCTTGTAACCACGAAGCAAGTAGATTATCTTCTTCAAAGATGTAGTCAAGATTGATTGGATTGAAATGAATATCTTTCTCATTTTGACTCTCCTTGTAACATGTTTGATTTTCAGTCCCATGTTGTAATACACATAGACAAGTTTGTTTAACTTCATGTATTTCAACCGATTCCTTGTCTTAGTGTGGATGAGACCGAAAGTACTCCAATTACGCTCACAATTAGAGGTCGATTAAGTTTAGCTCAACACTTTCACAGCAATTCTTTGAACCTCAGAAGCAGATGTACCACAGTAGATTTACCATTCAGCAACATTAACCAAAATTAAAAAAATATACATATTAGTAATAATAACATATTGAGAAATAAAAAAGTTAATTTATAATGGTGAATTACTGTTGCATAACTTGCATTATTATATTAACAAGATTTGTATGATGCCTAACTTGCTGCACAATTATCGTACTAAAAGAATCTTGTTTATCTCGAAATTATAAAATCTATTAATATTGCCGACAATGCCATTAGTATTATTATCAAAATATCACTTACTATTATTATTTATTACTTAATTTAATATGACAATTAAGTAATTAACTTATTTGATTTATAACTCTAATTTCATTGTTAATGTTAATTTCCAACCTTTGTATAATATTTTTGACATTGTTCATAACTTCCGTGTGATTGGAAAGAACTTCCCTATATTAGAATTGTGGATTGAGAAAATAACATGTCAAATCAAATAATTCAAATATCAATGATATTTCAATTTTTAATTAACTAATGTAAATATTTAAATTAACTCACCAGCTGCATGCTGTCAGAGTTGTATACTAAAAATTATGAATTTATTTGATTTTAGTATTTAATTTTATTAGAATAAAATTATTTTTTTATTTTATGAGAATCTTAATGAGTAATGTATACAATATTATTTCTTTAAATGTTATGAATGAATTTTTTTTATTCTGTACAGTATTTAATTTGGCGTGTAGAGTGCGAATTGCACACAGAAGACCAGATTATAAGTTCTTGCAGAATATAAATTTTTATTAACAATTTAGATAAAATTGGACAAACCATCGGTACGAATGTAGCACATAGTTTTAATAGGCCTATTTTAGTTACGGAGAACAAATAATAGCGTCGTCTATTGTTCTGACTCACTGTGCTAGTACACTTTGTGTGTATTGAACATAATTACATTGGGGTAATTAATTTTATACTGACTATATAAATTAATTCGTATCCCAAGGTTATTATGAGTGCTTATACTCTTAATTTCAAAATAATTATTATTTGCGTATATTTCATATTCATTATTTTGATTTATTAGGAGGTGCGATCTTTTATAAGTCTATAATCTCGGTAAGTTGGATAGCGGTATTAATTATATGGTGAATATTAATTACTCTCTAGGTAAGTAAACTTCAATTACCTCATATGGAGTAGGGAGTTCCATATTTGGTTCCACTTCTTTGGCAGCATCCAACATTTGTTTAAACTAAGGATTAAGAACTGCATTGGTTGAATGCAGACCATAGATGAGGAATTGACTAACTGTCCCGTCTAATTTTGTCCTCAAAGTTTTCATAACTTTTGTAGGTAGTTTTTGCTGCTTTTGTTTACCTTGATATAAAAACGGATCCATCGCAGCTAATCTCGCTTCTGGTGTGTTTGAATTTATCCACTTCTATCTATTACTAGTACTACTACTTTCTCGAACACTAGTAGATTGACCCTCCAATCTTAGCAAACTTGATTCTCCTGTTGGACCAGTCCTGCTACTGCTTTTTGTATCATATCTCTCCCCATAACGTGCTGCAAATCTCTGTATTTCCTCTCACTCTCTATATTCTTTTACACTTTTTCACCTTGCCATAGTTATTTTAAGATCTTTATCATCACCAGAAATATTAGTACCTCCTCTACCATATTCATCATCATCACCATCACCATCACCATGGTGTCGTTGAGAAGCTCTAATTTGTGCAGTTAATTTTTTTCTTTGCTTCTTGTTAATTTGTTTTTCCTTCTGACATCGGAGGTGTCACATCATTTTTTCTCTAATTTCTGTAAACACATTTGAAAATGATTTAATTTGTCCCGCCTTATGAGCCAAGTGTTATTTTAATCTAGTTATTCCTTCATAATTATCCTTTCACATAATTTGCAATCCAGTTTATCCTGTTATTTGACACTGGATCTGCGAATTTTCATCCAATATCATCACTAGGCTCTACCCCTGCATTTTTACGTGGCATTGTAATTTTATTCACTCTGCATTAATATTTTATATATTAAATAAGAAACATAAAATCCAAAAAATGGCATATAATAATAATAATAATATTATTTTATAATTTTTATATATCATAAACAAAGTTACTAAAGCAATATTACAATACAAGTAACTACAATACTACATATAAATTATATTATTAAACTATTATATAATAATAAAATATTATACTATATATTATATAATCAAATAATTAATTCAACTTAAATAAAAAATATTATATTAACTAATAAATATTTATATTACAAATAACTGCAATACTACATATAAATTATATAATAACAATATTAAAATTTTAATATTATTAAACTATTGTATAATATTAAAATATTATACTATATATTATATAATCAAATTATGAATAATTGAACTTAAATAATAAATATTTATATTACAAGTAACTACAATACTACATATAAATTATATAATAATTATTTTAAATTTTTAATGTTATTAAACTATTGTATAATATTAAAATATTATATTATATATTATATAATGAATAATTTAACTTAAATAAAAAATATTATACTAAATAATATATATTTATATTACTTTTACTTTATATAATATAAATGAGATAAAGTATATACATAATTTAAATATTACATACAATAATAATAAAAAATTATAAGGTGATAAATTTAAAAAAATAATTAAAAAAACAAGATAAATATATAAACTTATAATGGGAATTTAAATACCAATTAAAGTAATCAAAATAACTTAAAAATTGAAAAAATAATAATAATTCGAATGAAAAAAAACTTACAAATTGAAAAAAAAAATTTACAAATTTAAACATCCAAAATTATCAACGACTAACACCCAAAACCCGTGACCTCCACTAGAATCCCAAAATTAGCGCACAATCGACAAATCGCAACACCAAAATCACCAAAATCTCAAATTGTGAGCACCACCAAAATCACCTCCACTGCCGTTGACGCGAACACCACCAAAATCATCCAAATCCCAAATCTCGACTCCAGTGGCACTCGAACGACGTTGGAAACCTTAGATTCGAACTGAAATCGCCGTTAGAACCCTAGATTCGAAGAGCAAAATAAGTTCGAAAGAGGGAAAAAGGTTCAAAAGAGGCGAAAGGTGTTCGGGAAAGTAGAAAAGGCACAAAAGAGTTCGAAGAAAACAAAAGAAAAAGCAAAAAGGTGAATTTTCGCAGCTTATCATTGTGTTAGGGGTCGTATCGTCTGTAACGGTCGTTACAGACTGATAATCTACTGTTACTCATTACGTAACGGGAGTAACGACCGATACTGGTGTGAATTTTTGTGCAGTCGATACACTGCAGCGTAACGAAATTAGCCATTGAAGATATCGTTACGTAACAACCGATCAATTAAGCAAAGTAGTGTGTGTGCATATATATATATATATATATATATATGCACAAAATAAGCTTAAATAGAAATATGGTCACTTTTTCTTTTGAATTATAAAGAAATAATTACAATATAATTAGCATTATATATTTATAATTTAAACGTAGTATTATAAGATTTAAATGTAGCATTGGTGAAAATAAGACAATTGGCAAAAATTTTAAAAATTGGTCTTAAAAGTATTATTTGTGTACATTGGTTTTTAATAATTAAACATAGTAATGTAAAAAAATTATTTTAAATCAAATTATGTTTGTAAAATCTGAATTTTATAAATTAAAGGGATAATTATACTTACATCCCCTTAGATTTAAGTTTATTACAGAAATCTCTCATGTGGTCTATGAAATTACACTAACCTCTCATGAGGTTTAATTTTAACATCAATTGCACCCAAACTGTTAAATTTTTTGTTGAAATGTAACGAAAACTGTTCCTCCCACTCCAAAACCGTCATTCTCACCGTAAAACCACCATTTCCCCCCAAAATCATCATTCTCATCCCAAAACTACCATTCTCAAAACCATCATTCCGTTAAAATTTAGGATGACAAGGGTGGTTTTGGATGAAAAAGGTGGTTTGAAAGGTAGTTTTAGCGTGGAAATGGTGGTTTGGGTTGAGAATGGCGATTTTCGTTAAATTTTAACGAAAATTTTAACAGTTATGGTGCAATTAATGTTAAAATTAAATCTAATAGGAGATTAGTCTAATTTCAGAGAGCACATGAGAGGTCCCTGTAATAAGCATAAATCTCAGGAAAAATAAGCGTAATCATCCCTAAATTAAATATATACATAAGGCTTTGTTGGGCTTTGAAGAAGAACATGGATTGGTTAAAGCGCTTTTTGTAGAGTATTTAGGTTTATTTTCAAGAATTTAATTTTACGTATAAATTGGTTGGCCAAATCAAAAAATAACTTAAAACGAACACGTAAGAGCAAATTGGTAAATATGTGTGTGTATATATATATAAAACATTGGTATGAACGACCGGGACCTTACACTATACGGTGGTGTTTGGCTGATATTTTTTATCTATTTTTTAGCTTTTTATTACTAATTTTAATAATAAATTATAATTTTTTTAAATACTCACAACTTTTATTATGCATTATGATTATTTTTTTTATTTTAATTACAAAATAGCATATTTATTATACTCTTAACTTCTATTATAAAATACAATAAATAAATTATTAATTTTAACAATACTAAACAATCACATTTTTATTTTTTATCTCTTTCAAACTCATTTTCTCCCTTTCACTACCTTTCTCTTCACCAAACGCAAATCTTCTTTTCTCTCTCTTGCCTTTTCGTATTTCTGATCTCTTTTCTCCTTTAAAATCAGTCCAAGTAAACATTTCTTTTTCTCTGTATTAAGTAATTGAAAATTACAATCTTTAGTATATGTACATACATATTATTACAAATTATAATTACTTTGACACCTTTTAAAAATTTTATATTGAAATTCTAAAAACAACTTATTTATTATTTAAATTTAAATTTATAATTAAATTATATTCAAAATAATACTAATTTTAATCTTCAATCTATACTATTATAAAAGAAACCCAAATATTTGGTTTCTTGAAATCAACAAAATAATTCGTTTTATAAATATACTCCTATAATAGTTGTAATTTTATTTTTTAAATGTAATTTTATAACTACTCTTTTTCAAATAAAAATCAAAAACTATCACACATTTTATTTCATGCAGTTATAAATAAAAGCAAAAAAAATAAGATAAATTCTAACATATTAACACATTATTTTTTAAATTCTACACAAAAATCGTTAGTAAAATAACCAATGCTATGAATCTAAAAATAAAATTTAAAAAATTTTTTAAAAAATAATTTAAATGGTTAAAATTAACTTAAAATATATTTTATTAAATATAAATCTTAACCATTTAAATTATTTTTTAAATAAATTTTTAAATTTTATTTCTAAATTCATATAATTGCTGGTAAAATAAATGACAGCAGTGATAACTACCTCGCTCCAGACTATCTGAACCCTTCAACCCATCCAATCTCGTCCGTCCATTTAGAAATCCTATTTCCTATCTTTCTGTTTTTTTAATAGGTAAATTCCCATAATTTCCTTCTCTCTCACTCTAAGCCCTTTTTTATTCTCCTCCCAAGTTGACCTATTTCTTTTCCCTCTCCCTCTCCTCGCTCCGCCAATCCGTTCAAGCGCTACTCTCGCACTCCCCATCTCTCTCACTGCGAGATTTACACACAATCACACACACAGAGACGAACTAGGGTTATTTTTAGAGAGAGTAAGTAATGGACTCAGATCAGGGAAAGCTCTTCATCGGAGGGATTTCGTGGGAGACGACTGAAGATAACCTCAAGGATCATTTCGAGGTCTATGGCGAAGTTTTACAGACTGTAATCATGAGGGACAAGATCAATGGCCGCCCTAGGGGTTTTGGCTTCGTCGTCTTCGTAGATCCTTCGATTCTCGATAGGGTTCTTCAGGACAAACACGTTATTGACGGTAGAACGGTGAGATATATACATGGATTTTTCTTCCGTTTTGATGCGTCTTCTCTAAATCTTCATTTGCCGGTTTCTGTTACTCCAATGCTATTTTAGTTGGATATTATCGATCTGGTCTTGTACGCTATATTAGATATTTATGCACATAGACGGATCTAAGGGAGCGGATGGATGCGGCCGTCGGCCGTACTTATCTTATTGGTTTGAAAAAATTTAAGTATACAGAGTTAAACCACAGAACCAACCACTGAGCACTATTTTACCGGTAAGATGTGTGTTATTTTTATTTTTCTGACAGAAGCATATTCTTACGATATCGGTAAGTTGGTTCTGTAGTTTAACTCATTGTACGTAGTTGAACCGTGTCGGTTTTAACACTGCTCTGCTATCAGAATAGGGAGATTGGTTTAAATCGGTTTTAACACTACTCTGCTATCAGAATAGGGAGATTGGTGTTAATCCGAAATCCTAACCTGGACTGCTAGTGCCCCCCAAAGTTTTGGAAAATTGTAGAGTTATAGTAGTATTAGTTTTAAATATTTGAAGATTGTATAGGTTCTCCCCCTGATGTTTTAAAAAGAAAAAATCTAATATACGTTACTGAGAGATTATATGAACTCTCTCTCTCTCTCTCTCTCTCTCTCTCTCTCTTTCTCTATGCATCTACTTGAGTAGTTTCTATGTATGTATTATCTAGCTTTCTGATACAGTTATTCATATAGTTTTCTTGTTCTGATAGTGTTGTTGGGTATTATGTATCAAATAATTTTTTTACTGGACTTTCTAGAACACGGGATGCATGAGTAATATTACTTATCACAGGAGTAAGAGCCAAATCAATGAAGAAACTGAGAAATCATATCAAATGTTGATTTAGAACTTATTGATTAGGGTTTCAAAGTGAGCCGATTTATCACAATTTCTCACCAATTGAGTTGTTTCCTTTTAATAGTAAGAATGCTAATGGACGTGAAGAACTTCTCCTGCGATGGCTGTACACGCAGTGCGTGTGCATTGTGCAATTTTATTAATGAATAAAAATAGATGAAACATATCCATGTTTGGTAACGTTTACAGTTTTTTATTTTTTGTTTACAACAAACAAAAAATATGTTTTTATTTATTTTTATAAAAAGCTAAAAACAAAAATATATTTGATATAAATGTTTGAAAAGTGGTGGTCGGAGGTTGGAAATGAATATGGTGGTGAGAGGAGGTAACCAAAGGTGTTAGGCGGTGAGGATAGCTGACAAGAGATAGTAGTTGTGGTCGGATGTGGTGACCAAAGGCAATAGTCGAATGTTGTGGCCGGAGGCGGTGGTCAGAGAGAGTGGCAGGATGTGATAGTCGAAAGTGGTAGGAAAAGAAAAGATAAAATAAAAATTTGTTTACAAAACAATTAAAAACATATATATTTTTTTGTTTACAAGAATTTAAATAATTTTGAAAACTGCTTATATTTTTTTGAAAACGAAAATAATTATCAAACATGTTTTTGTTTATAGTTTATTAAAAATTTATAAACAAAAATAATAAACAGTAAATTTAAATGTAACCAAACGGGGGATCAGTTTAAACATATGTTATACTTTTCTTTCGGAAAAAGTAAGAGTCCCTATGCTTGTGGAAAGCGGATGCTTGGCCATCATGTTTTCTCTGTAAGCCTATTACGGGAAACTAGCAGCTGTTACTTCGGAATGTGGAGTTAAAAGGATGGGTTTCATCTATGGTCTTTTTTCTTTTTGACTAGAAAATATACACGCAACTACTTTAACACATTACACTTTGTAAAATTTGAACTCCCCACCTATCCCTATGTAATAGTATTAGATACAATATGGATTATTCTTTTTACTCATGCTACTGGGTACTTGGGCTTTTAGTTGTTTTGATGTCTCACACACACACACACGCACACACACACACACGCACTCTCTCTCTCTCTCTCTCACACTTTCTTATACTAACATCAGTTGTTTTTGTTGTCTCCTGTTTTGGCTGCTTGTTTGATGTTATTCTGTAGGGTATTAATAGGTCTCTTTAATTTGTTTATTACAATTGTTATTATATTATCTAGAGTTTTGCATTTCCTTATTGTTTTTGTGCTCTTCTTTTTGCAATGTTCCTTTTTGCTTTCTACTGTTGCTAACCTAATTGATTTAGTTAGATTTGATCGTAGACATTGTTTTATTAGTATCCTTTTCCTTATTGATTACTAAGTTCATGTTTTTCTTGCTTTGCTGACCGTGTTTGTGTTTATCTAGTTCTGGGCTTGTTCCCATAGATATTTTATTTGGGTGTTTTCTTAAATGATATCGAATCTTTATAGTGATAAGTTTTAATTTTAAGGCAGAAAAACAATACTTTCAATGAATTTGGATATTATTTTTTGCTCTGGTGTTTTGATGCATCTATTTATTTGACTAATGTTTGCGCTCATGCGATGCGTATGTAATATTATTTATTGTATAAAAATATTAAAAGAGAGCCCACATAATAAAAATAATTACAAAATAAATTATAACAATAACATGTGTTAACTAAGAATTATGGGAGTTCCAGAATAATGAGATTTCAAAATAAAAATAAATAATAAAAAGGAAAAAATGAGTGGGTAGTTATGTAACTACTCCCATAACTTTTTAAAAATTTAAATTTTAAACTATTATAAGGATAATTTTGGAACAAAAAGTATGGTTGGCCTCAAGTAATTAAATTGAGATGCTTCCTTTTGATAATAGCATAGATTATATTAGTTTTCTGAACATTATGAGGCCAATTAGTACTTATAGCTTATGGTTGTCTTCAGAACTCCATAACATGAATTGCGTTATGGGCTCATCACTAAGCTGTTAGAATGAAACTTGAACTGGTTGAATGAAGCAGAAACAGAAAAATGAATTCTGGAAAGATGAGAGAATTCACATACTTCATTGTGGAATGCATTGTTTTGTTGTTGTTATTCTAGGAGGTAATTATATCCTTCCAACCACATCTACAAAAAAGAAATAGTTTCCCCTTTCCATGTATTATGCGAACCATACTGATAAACGTTAGTATTATGAATGTAATAGTTTTCATGCATCACTGGATTGCATGACCTTGTTAGATAGTGAATCCTTTTAATGATTTTTGATAGCAGTCATTGGGAATTTATTCTGTATTATCTCGGCTTTTAAGTCCCTAGTTCTGTTATTTTGGGGCATTTATGATATTTAATTGTTCTCTCATTTATGTGACATTGTTAAGCACTTTCACATCCATGGAACATGCAGAGGGTATAAATTGCACACGACTCTGTGTTCACTAAAATTGGGTGGTTTAAATAGCATACTGGGCTATAGAATCTTAATATTCCTTAACTATATTTAGAAAATGTAGTTATCTTTTTGTGAGAGTGTGGGCATAGAAGTATGTTGAATTTTGATATTTCTATGATGTTGCTGATATGTCTGTCTACGTTAATGTGGTGGTTAGGTGTGACTATTACACATCATTTTACATGTGTGCCATGCCGTGCTGTATGTATAAATTTTTTTGTTGTCACTGCTGTTACTTATGTGTTGAAAGTTGAAACTGCTGCATTATTGCATCTGGTTGCATTTATGATACTTAGGCCCCTATTGGCAACTTAGCTTTTTTGGCTTTTTGGCTATGAACGCATAAAAGCCAACCTTGTCCGTTTGGCAACAAATCTAAAATGTCAAAAAGTCAAATCAAAACACAAACTCTCAAAATATTTAAATCAAACTTCCACTACTTTTAAAATACAATAATATCATTTATTCATAACTTATTTACTACCACTATCAACTACATATTGTTAATATTAAATATATGAAAGAATAAAAATATCAATTTTGAACAAAAAGTAAAAAAGCTAACTTTTTACCCAAACAATTAACTTAAAAAAAGCTAATTTAAAAGTTAAGTTACCAAACAACCTACTTTGAACTCAATTTGGCTTTTTGGCTGAAAATGCAAAAAAATAAAAAACTAACTTTTAAGCTTGTTACCAATCGGGCCTTTAGCCTATGCTTGGCTTAGTTTGTTTTTTTTTTTTGTTTTTTTTTTTAACGTTTTGCTTAAAAGCTTTTTAAAAAGTATACTTGCTTGGCCTCTTATTGTAATCAATTGATTTTTTTTTTTCATATCTTTCTACATCTACTTTTTTTTTTAATAGAAAGCCAAAATGCCTGCAAAAAAAGCTAGGCCAAACACACATTTAACCTTGTGATTGTGTTAATCTCTGTAGATGAATTGTCTGTACGAAATTTAAATGTACGACTTAAATTTGAAATCTGCACCAAAACCTTCTACTGAAGTTTTTCTTTCTTTAGGTGCGCTGATTGGAGTTGGAGTGATTGACTTTTACTGGTTTACCTCTAAGATTTTCATTTCTTGTTATAACCATTGGCTTTGATTATTTAGGTTGAGGCTAAGAGGGCTTTATCAAGAGAGGAACAGCAGACTTCCTCCAGGACGGGAAACTCTAGTAGTGGTAGAAACTTTGGAAGTGGCGGTAATTACAGAACCAAGAAAATATTTGTCGGAGGGTTGCCAGCTACACTGTCGGAGGATGGATTTCGTCAGTATTTTGAAGCTTACGGTAACATAACTGATGTAGTAGTCATGTATGATCAGAATACCCAACGACCTCGTGGATTTGGGTTTATTTCCTTTGAGAGTGAGGATGCAGTTGATAGGGTTTTGCATAAAACATTCCATGATTTAGCGGGTAAGCAAGTGGAAGTGAAGCGGGCTCTTCCTAAAGATGCCAATCCTGGTGGTGGTGGTGGTCGTTCCATGGGTGGTGGAACTGTTGGTGCTGGCAGTGGAGGTTATCAAGGTTATGGTGCTTCTGGTGCCAATTCAGGTTCTTATGATGGTCGAATCGATTCCAACAGATACGTGCAGTCTCAGAATACTGGAGGTGGTTTTCCAGCTTATGGTTCTTCTGGGTATAGTGCTCCTGGTTACGGATATGGTCCTGCCAATAACAGCATGGGTTATGGTGGTTATGGCAGTTATGGTGGTGCCAATCCCGGGTATGGGGGCCCTACTGGTGCGACCTATGGAAACCCAAATGTCGCTAGTGCTGGTTATGGAAGTGGTCCACCAGGTGGTCCACGAAGTTCGTGGAGCTCTCAGGCTCCATCTGGGTACGGTGCTGTGGGCTATGGGAATGCTTCTTCTTGGGGTACTCCTAATGCAAGTGGTGGTGGTCCCGGTAGTGGAGTGCCTGCTGTAGCACCCATGGGGCAATCTCCAGGTGGAGCTTCGGGTTACGGGAACCAAGGTTATGGTTATGGTGGGTATGGAGGAACTGATGGGTCTTATGCAAATCAAGCTGCATACGGTGCTGTTGGAGGTCGTGCTGGGAGTGTCCCAAATAGCAATACATCTGCTTCTGGTGGGGGAGAGTTGTCGGCAAGTGGTGGGGGCTACATGGGAGGTGGTAACTATGGTGATTCCAATGGAAATGGAGGGTATGGAAATCAAGGTTGGAGGTCTGATCCCACTCAATCTTCTGGAAATTACAGGGCTCAGGTAAATGGGCCTCATGTTGGGGCAGTTGGATATGGTAGTGGGTACGGTGGCGCTCCAATTCGACATGCTCAACAGCAGTGATTTTCTAGACTTTATTCTATCTGGGACTTTGGAAGTTTTTTCTCTGAGGACATGTAGTCAAGGCTTTTCCCATGTCCGCTGGAAAGGAGGAATGGCCCTTGTTGGATGCCATGCACACAATAGGACTGGTTGGATTGCTCGACTCCCAGTAGTTTGCAGTATCTATTTTGTTAGCGTATAATAAATAGTATTTTAAGGAGTAGAGTTGATCTCTTCTTTAGTAATTGCTCTCGAGATTAGTTTAATTTCAGCGTGCTTATACTTGTGCTATTAGCTGTTATGGAGCTTTTTCTTATTGTAGTGGTTAAGCTATAAAAGCTTATATCACACTAATTTATGTGGTTTGATTGCTGTTAAAAGTATTTTTCTTAATGATTTGGAATTAGCCTTCGATCTCTGACCATCTTTACTAGGATTTAGTTGCTATAGGCAGATTAGTAATTGATATGTTTGTAGTGTTCGGTTTCTTTCTCTTTGACATGGAAAGTAGGACTACAGTCATATACTGAGGCTTCTATAATGATAGGGGAGTAGTTATAGGCCACTCGGGTTCTCACTTCGTAATGGATAGAGATAATCGTAATAGTAGTAGTAGTAGTTGAACTTTGAAATGGCATAATCATTTCTCCCTGTATTTGCCCTTGTCTTGTACAGGAGAGATGCTCGAGTTCTGAAGTGGAGTCAAAATTCCCACTCAAGATCATCACATTTCGAGTTT
Source organism: Heliamphora exappendiculata (assembly GCA_034768845.1). NCBI lineage: Eukaryota > Viridiplantae > Streptophyta > Magnoliopsida > Ericales > Sarraceniaceae > Heliamphora > Heliamphora exappendiculata. The sequence continues at coordinate 10,031,688 of JAOTRH010000023.1, forward strand.
GGAACCTCACTATCTTCATTCAGGTTGTGGTGAGCTGATCGATTTTTTCAAAGCTGAGCAACCTGCGGTATGTTAATTAGAGCAGTTGGGCAAATTTCTCAGTTCATGACTTGAATCTGACCTTAATCATTTAGGCTGATTATCAGTAACATAGATGCTTAGCAATGAGTATTACTTGCAGGAAATGATTCTAGTGTCCTAATAGTCGTAAGTTCACTCATTAAATGGCCTGCAAATTGTCATTTTTGCTTCATTTATTTTAACGGAAAACATTTTTATCTGGAAAATGATTTTTTAAGAAAATATATTTTAGAAATTGTTTTTTTGTGGAAATCATTTTCCTATGTTTGGTTGCAACTCTGAAACCAATGTTAGTAATTGTAGTAGCATTAATATAGATGGTGGTGTCGTGGTGGCGA